>QODF01000062.1:39710-164218 GCA_024372805.1 Oostethus manadensis | reverse complement strand
CTCCTGCTTCGATTGTACAAGGACCGAATGGCACGTAGTAGCGGACCACCAATCCCGTACTCCCAGAGCACCCCCCACAGGACACCACGAGGGACACGGTCGAATGCCTTTTCCAGGTCTACAAAGCACCTGTAGACCGGTTGGGCAAACTCCCACATACCCTCCAGTACCCTTGCAAGGGTGTAGAGCTGGTCCAGTGTTCCGCGACCGGGACCAAAGCCACATTGCAACTCCTGTAGCCGAGGTTCGACTAACGGTCGTACCCTTCTCTCCAGCACCCTGGAGTAGACTTTCCCAGAGAGGCTGAGGAGTGTGATCCCCCTATAGTTGGAACACACCCTCACCTGTTGTAATGTTAGGTTTTTATTTCATAATGACAGGTCACACCTTGGGTCACAGCCTGATTTCCTCAATATAAAAATGGGTAGCTGTGTGAGTGTGTACTGGAGATTTCCATTCATCATCATAACACATTATACAGTGGGCAAGCATATTTATAGCTTTACCACTACTACTATACGACCCACGTAATCCACAGTGGCAGGTGGATTATTTTACTCAACGTAGGCTTTATTGAATTGCTGGGAGACTAGATGAAAAGACCTCTGACCTACCCTGTCTGTCACACAGTCTTTGGATACACGTCTAAATAAGAGCCGCTCAACGAACCACACCAACCTTATGTGCTGTTGCATAGACCGTAGCAAGACTGGTCATGGTCGTCAGGGTTACTTCATACATTTGTGGCGGGCCACCACAGATACATTAGGACAAATGGATTACAACGCACCTGGTCTGCCAGAAAATAGGAAGACGAATCAAGGGCCCCTATGTATAACCAGTAATCAGACCCCTCTGGATACACTTTTTCAAAATTGCGACCAACATGAAAGCATGCATCACTCTCTTCAAAGAGCAGTGGGTGCTGCTGTGTGCCCCTACCTCATCTAGAAGCACTCACAGAAAGTTTACTTGTACCATCATTTCAGGACTACAGCTGCACCCACTAAATTTAAAGAAAAACGTTGATTTGTACACCTGTCTATAAGACAAGATTTGTTTTTAAACTTTATTCAATACAATTCTTATTAAATAAATGCCTAGTTAACCAGTGATGAATAGTATGTGTAAGATGACTAGTTAACCCGTGCTGAAAAGTAAATGTAACATGGCTAGTTAAGCAGCAACTACACTGCATGTAACATGGCTAGTTAAGCAGCAACTACACTGCATGTAACATGGCTAGTTAAGCAGCAACTACACTGCATGTAACATGGCTAGTGTCACGAGTTCCGAAAAAAACAAAACAAAAGACTGAAGAAATAATGGCACAGTCGTAGAACTGCTGTTGGTGATTTTTTTTTTAATTCCCACGTGAAAGCCAAAAGAAACTCAAAACATTATTTACAAGAAGAAAAACCTCCAACTACTTGCAACCAACACTGTTACAGTTCACCTTGACACTTCCAACCTACTTCCCACCACCGATAGGGATGAAATCTTCCCGTTAAATACCCCACCCAGCCCCTCTCTCGGGCATACCAACACACAGCAAACCCCTTTACATCCAACAATGGGTTAGTCAATGCAATTATGCAAGGCAGAAATGTCATAATAACCACCACTACCCATGTCCCTCCTCTGGCATAACCAACATGGACTCACAACCACATCTTAATTTAAACCCAGCACTTAGTATAGTCCACAGTCACCTGACCACCACAAGCGCGCCAATTTGTGCTTCTTAATTAGGCACTGCGGAAGTGCCTCGTTTGGCGTGTGTGGTGAGTGAGCGTGATCCCAGCCTTGCGTTTCAACAGGTAAGACCTTCATGCGTGCAAGGTGTAACGTGGGCATAAGTGTGGCATGTGGGTATTGAATGTGCACCCTTGGATCTCTGGAACTCAACAATGATGCAAAGAATAGTCCGTGAAAGGTACAGTCCCTTCGAGTGTCCCCAGAGTGAGAGACTGAGAAAGAAAGAGAGAGTTTGAGAGAGAGAGAGAACGAGAGAGAGAGCAGCGCTGGGTCTTAAAGGGACAGAGGAGGTGCATTTTACTCCGTCACAGCTAGTTAACCAGCAACAAAAACGAAATGTAAATTGGATAGTTAACCAGCAACTACACTGAATGTAACATGGCTAGTTAACCAGCAAATAACACTTAATGTAAATTGGCTAGTTGACCAGACACTACACTGAATGTAAATGTGATAGTTAACCAGCAACAAACACTGAATGTAAATTGGCTAGTTAACCAGCAAAAAACACTGAAGGACAGAGGACGTGCATTTTTACCCATCACAGCTAGTTAACCAGCAACAAACACTGAATGTAACATTGCTAGTTAACCAGCAACAAACTCTGAATGTAACATGGCTAGTTAACCAGCAACTACACTGGAGGTAAATTGGCTAGTTAAGCAGCAACAAAAACACTGAATGTGAACTGGCTAGTTGACCAGCAACTACACTAAATGTAAATAGAATAGTTAACCAGCAACTACACTGAATGTAAATTGTCTAGTTGACCAGCAAAAAACACTGAATGTAAATTAGATAGTCACACAAGCAACTACACTGAATGTAACATGGATAGTTAACCAGCAACAAACACTGAATGTAACATGGCTAGTTAACCAGCTACAAACACTGAATGTAACATGGCTAGATGACCAGCAACTACACTGAATGTAAATTTGCTAGTTGACATGCAAGAAACACTGAATGTAACATGACTAGTTAACTGGACACAGACACTGAATGTAAATTGGTTAGTTAATCAGCAACAAACACTGAATGTAACACGACTAGTTAACCAGCAAAAAACACTGAATGTAAATTTGCTAGTTGACATGCAAGAAACACAGAATGTAAATTTGCTAGTTGACATGCAAGAAACACTGAATGTAACATGACTAGTTGACCAGCAATAAACAATGAATGTAAATTGGATAGTTAACAAACAACAAACACTGAATGTAACAATGCTAGTTAACCCGAAACTACACTGAATGTAAATTGGATTGATAACAAGCAACTACACTGAATGTAACATGTCTAGTTACCCAGATTACACTGAACGTAACAACAAATGTAACTTAAACCAACAGCAAAAACTGAATGTAACACGACTAGTTAACCAGCAACAAACACTGAATGTAAATTGGATAGTTAAACAGCAACTACACTAAATGTAAATTGTCTAGTTAACCAGCAAAAAACACTGAATGTAACATGGCTAGTCAACCAGTAACAAACACCGAATGTAACATGTAACATTGCTAGTTAACCAGCAAAAAAAATGAATGTAATAGTGATAGCTACCAGCATTTACACTGGATGTAACATGGGTAGTTAACCAACAACAAACACCGAATGCAATTTGGCTAGTTAACCAGCAACAAACTCTGAATATAACATGGCAAGTAGACCAGCAACAAACACTGAAAGTAAATGTGATAGTTAACCAGCAACAAACACTGAATGCAACATGGCTAGTTAACCAGAAACTACACTGAAAGTAACATGGCTAGTTAACCAGCAACAAAAAATGAATGTATATGTGATAGTTTACCAGCATCAAACACTGAATGTAAATTGGCTAGTTAACTAGCAAAAAAACACTGAACGTAACATGGCTCATTAACCAACAACAAAACCTGAATGTAAATTGGATAGTTAACCAGGAACAAACTCTGAACAGACCATGGCTAGTTAACCAGCAACTACATTGAATGTAACAAGGCTAATTAACCAGCAAAAAACACTGAATGTGAATTGGCTAGTTAACCAGCAACTAAACAGAATGTAACATGGCTAGTTAACCAGCAGCAAACACTAAATAAAACATGGCTAGTTAACCAGCAGCAAACACTGAATGTAACATGGCTAGTTAACCAGCAGCAAACACTGAATGTAAATTGGCTAGTTAACCAGCAACAAACAATGAATGCAACATGGCTAGTTAACCAGCAACTAAACTGAAAGTAACATGGCTAGTTGACCAGCAACAAACACTGAATGTAAATGTGATAGTTAACCAGCAACTACACTGAATGTAACATGGCTAGTTAACCAACAACAAAAACTGAATGTAAATTGGATAGTTAACCGGGAAAAAACTCTGAACAGACCATGGCTAGTTAACCAGCAACTACACTGAATGTAACACGGCTAATTAACCAGCAGCAAACACTGAATATAACATGGCTAGTCAACCAGTAACTACACTGAATGTAACATGGCTAGTTGACCAGCAACAAACACTGAATGTAAATGTGATAGTTAACCAGCAACTACACTGAATGTAACATGGCTAGTTAACCAGCAACAAACACTGAATGTAAATGTGATAGTTAACCAGCAACTACACTGAATGTAACATGGCTAGTTAACCAGCAACAAACACTGAATGTAAATTGGCTAGTTAACCAGCAAAAAACACTGAATGTAACATGGCTAGTCAACCAGTAACAAACACTGAATGTAACATGGCTAGTTAACAAGCAACAAGCAACAAACACTTAATGTAACATGGCTAGTTAACCAGCAATAAACACTGAATGTAACATGGCTAGTTAACCAGCAACTACACTGAATGTAACATGGCTAGTTAACCAGCAGCAAACACTGAATGTAAAATGGCTAGTTAACCAGCAACAAACAATGAATGCAACATGGCTAGTTAACCAGCAACTAAACTGAAAGTAACATGGCTAGTTGACCAGCAACAAACACTGAATGTAAATGTGATAGTTAACCAGCAACTACACTGAATGTAACATGGCTAGTTAACCAACAACAAAAACTGAATATAAATTGGCTAGTTAACCAGCAATAAACAATGAATGCAACATGGCTAGTTAACCAGCAACTACATTGAATGTAACAAGGCTAATTAACCAGCAAAAAACACTGAATGTGAATTGGCTAGTTAACCACCAACTAAACTGAATGTAACATGGCTAGTTAACCAGCAGCAAACACTGAATATAACATGGCTAGTCAACCAGTAACTACACTGAATGTAACATGGCTAGTTAACCAGCAACAAACACTGAATGTAAATTGTCTAGTTAACCAGCAACAAACAATGAATGCAACATGGCTAGTTAACCAGCAACTACACTGAATGTAACATGTCTAGTTAATCAGCAACAAACACTGAATGTAAATTGTCTAGTTAACCAGCAACAAACAATGAATGCAACATGGCTAGTTAACCAGCAACTACACTGAATGTAACATGGCTAGTTAACCAGCAACAAACACTGAATGTAAATTGTCTAGTTAACCAGCAACAAACAATGAATGCAACATGGCTAGTTAACCAGCAACTACACTGAATGTAACATGTCTAGTTAATCAGCAACAAACACTGAATGTAAATTGTCTAGTTAACCAGCAACAAACAATGAATGCAACATGGCTAGTTAACCAGCAACTACACTGAATGTAACATGGCTAGTTAACCAGCAACAAACACTGAATGTAAATTGTCTAGTTAACCAGCAACAAACAATGAATGCAACATGGCTAGTTAACCAGCAACTACACTGAATGTAACATGTCTAGTTAATCAGCAACAAACACTGAATGTAAATTGTCTAGTTAACCAGCAACAAACAATGAATGCAACATGGCTAGTTAACCAGCAACTACACTGAATGTAACATGGCTAGTTAACCAACAACAAAAACTGAATGTAAATTGGCTAGTTAACCAGCAACAAACAATGAATGCAACATGGCTAGTTAACCAGCAACTAAACTGAAAGTAACATGGCTAGTTGACCAGCAACAAACACTGAATGTAAATTGTCTAGTTAACCAGCAACTACACTGAATGTAACATGGCTAGTTAACCAGCAACAAACACCTAATGTAACATGGTCAACTAAGGTGGAGCATCCAGAATCATGGCCAGAATTCTGAATGCTGTAACACATTGGACATGTTCTTTGCAGGTACCTCATGTGTTGGGCTGGATTTGTGCGGACTAAGAAGGCTGTCAGACTTGGGGGTGACGTTTGTGGTCTTGATGGAGGATGAGGTGGACTTGCTGACGCTGATGGTGGGAAGCTCTCGATGCTTAGTGACAGGGGAGCGCTCCACCCTGGACAGACCTGCAGCGTGGGGGGTGGCCCCCATCCGTAGTGCAGCAGCAACATCTAACAGGGGAGGCAGAGAGCGATAAGAACGCGGGACAATCCACCTCAGAGAGACACAAACTCTCTCGCTACCAGCTCGGTTGGATCGAGGAGGGGTCTGTAGGTGGGTTAGGTCACTGGTTAAAATGCCGAATGCTTAAGGTCGAAACCGGCTGATTAAAGAGGGGACAGAAGTCCTGTTCCATCTGTCTGGAGTCAAAGGTGACACCACCTTGTGGTAGCATGTGTCGCACCAGCATCGCTAAGGGGCTTAACTGATTCCACAGACAGCTTTCACCTCAGCTCTCCAGCACTGAGCGTCATGCAAATGGGAGCGTTTCAAGCAGGAGAGTGTGGGTGAAATGATAGGCCGGAACATGCCATGCCAAAACATAGTATGAGGAAGAGACCGGGGCGGATCATTACCCTCAGGGCAGGGGAGATTGTCACCTGCCTCGAGACTCCAGAAGGCTATTTCGCTCAGTGACTCCGCATCCCATGAGCTCTCCGTGCAGTCTAAATCACATGAACAAGTAAGCCGTTATATCCATGGGCCGCGTGTGCAACGTCCATTTTAGATTTCACGCAGCTTGGGGTGGTGCTTCGCAGGGCCACCACTTAATCGGCCAATCATAGCCATCAGGAAAAAATGCTCAACCGATCGCCAGCGATGATTTTCGCAGGTAAGTGAATGAAAAGAAATTGATGGATTAATTGACCCATTACAACCACTGGAGCACGGCTGGCCAAAGTGTGCCTGTTTTTTATTGGCTCGTGGCATATTAACAAAAATAGAATTTAATAAGAAAACTAAAAAAAAAAAATACACCGAAAAATGGAAAAATCAGCAGTAATTTTACAAGAATGAAGCCAAAATATTACGAGAAAAAAGTTGTCATCTAAGGAGGAAAAAGCCCATTTTTTAAAAGAACCTAATATTACTTTAATAGCATTAAGTTGAAAGTTAAGCCAACAAAAGCGGGTAGTTTGTCTTTTTTGGTTGAAAAAGTCATCACTATATTGGTTAGAAATATTTTTTATTTCATCAGTGGCCTCGACCGGGATTGCTTCTTTGGGGAAAACAGGCTGAGAACAAGAAGAAATGTAAATAAAAACCTTGAGGAGCTAATAGCATTATGGATTGAAACAATCTATTATGTTTTTATTGAAGAAATTAAAAAAAATATTGTTTTAAGCTGTTGCTGTGCAATACTTTACTTTTTGTGAGAAGTATAGGACAAGCTAAAACCCTAGTACTGAGTAAAATTGGAATCACGTGGGATATTTGCTTGTGAGATTTACCTCGCTCGGTGGACAGGCCCACTCCGTTGGTCAGAACAGAGAAACTGGGATTGTTGAGAAGGCCGGAGCCGGCAAGGTCCGCCTTGGAGGCCTGCAGTCGAAACTTCTCCAACTCTTGGGACAACAGGCCAAACTGCTCACTCTGGCTGCGGCATTTCTCCTCCAGATCTCGTACCTTCGACTGCACAGGAAGCCATTACCATTCAACACCTCACAGCTGTCAGTCTTACGGTGGAAAAAATAAACACACACGTTTACACATGTACACACACCAAGTGGGTCACGAGACACCCAAATCACAAGACGGGACGGTACACGAGGCCGGGTCTACGGGAACCAGATTTTAACAAGCATTTTTCTAAAAAGTATATTGTGCCACAAATTGACACTAAACGATATTATTGTCAACCAATAAACCACTAATGTTACGATATTATATAATAATACTATCACAATATTGCAGTATTTCCTCTAAAACAGGCTCTCAGACACGATCAAATAGATTTTTGGCAATATTTTTCCGGCGGCATTTTAGAGGGGAACGTTCCAGAAATGACATTTTCTATCTTCGTGTGGGCCGCCCGAGCCAATTCCAGCTGCCCTTCCCACATTCTCCGGGTCAGACACCAAAACTTGACTACTAACGGATAATCTTATCTTCCGATGGCTCCCAACGAAGGCGGTCGCATCTTTTTTCCCTCTGCTCTGCCTTATCTCGCCTACGTTGCTTTGCTTCTGCACTGTGTCTCCTTTTTTCCTCTCTCTTACTTCCAAGACCCTCGCGCCGCATCGCTTTCCAAATGTAAACCGTGGAATTGATCTACTGGTCAAATTGACAAAATGTTCTCGACCAGAAGCTCGGGTTCGGGGAGACCTGATCACTGCCGGTTATGTGACGGACAGCGGGGGGTTGAAGTGGAGGGTCATGGGACTTGCTGATTGTTGCCGATTGGAATTAGGTACTGCCCTACTGTACCATAAAATTGGGAAGATGAATAAAGAGCAGTCCAAGTGCCCAGCAGCTGCCCGTCATGATTGACGGATCGATCGAGAGAACAAGCAAACATCTCAGAAAGTGTTGACTGTCAGTGTAAACTTTGAAACTCCGAGATGGGGAAAATGGGTTGGGTGGATATGTTGGAGGTGGCAAGTTTGTTTGGTCGCCACCACTTTGGCTCATTCATGTTGACGGGCTCCTTTGCGCTTTCCCACATCGGAGCTCTGGCATTTGGCTTTGCAATCATCATTGACCTTCTAATTTCTGCCTTGCATTGCTCCATCCCCTTCTTTGTAGAAAAGGAGGAGCGATGCAGTAGAAAATTAGCAGGAAAATGATTGCAAAGCCAAATCCCACAACTCCAATGTGGGAATAAGCAAGGAGCGCGTCAACATGAATGAGGTACGATGCCAAATCCTCAGGTGTGATTTATTATTTATCGTAGTGTAAATATTTATGCGTACATCTTGTTTTGACCTTGTGACACCCCAACCACACACTCCAGTTTGCAATAAACAGAGAAAAAAGATCAATTATAGAATCCATCAGTTCTATTACATACACAGTATGTGGGTGTGGTAAAACTGTACAAATCAGTCTTTGTTGCAGCTTTCTAGTTTATTTTCTAGTCAGGCATTCTCTTTATTTCCAGGTGGGTCCCACAGTCAAACCACTTCTATAGCTTGGGCTGTCACACTAATCAATAAATCAATTAACTGCACAGTAAATAAATAGAACGTATATTGACATGTGCATGCATGTTTGTTTTCCTCCTCTCTCTCTCTCTCTCTCTCTCAACCAACCAGGCTGGATGACAAGAGGGTTCACTCTGAGTCAACAGCTGGACTTGTTGTTTCTGTAGCCGAATGCACGGAGTGAGTCAGTCATTCAGATTTCAGCTTTGTCGCGGAGTGAGGAGTGGCAGAGCCGCCTGAGACTGACCGATGACAATGTTAAATGCGCTTGAGAAATGAACGTTTTTTGCTTTTGAATATGCCATACATTATTATCAATTCATTTATCTGCAATAATGTGCAGGACAATCATCGTCCAGCAAGATTTGTTATTGTGACGGGCCTACCTATAGAGATACTTTCCATCTGAACGTTTATTTGTCCAATAAATAGTCCAATAAAGTACAATGTCAACAAGTACTCAGCTACACTCCGATTCTACTCAGTATAAAGTACTTTTAAAAAGTAAGCGTAATCGAAATAGCGAGCTGCACTGGCTGGGCTGAAGAATTAAGTACAAGTTAGTATTTGATTTGCAGATTTGGTACGTTTACCCCTCTACAAAAGAAGATCTAATTGTTTTCTTATCATTACTAGCAGTATTTTGTGGAAACTTCTGACAGTCTCTCCGTCATTCTTCATGGAAGGCCAAAAAGACAGAAATGAATAGAAAAGTCCAAAATATGGTGTGCACGCTCACCTCCCAGTTTTCAGCAAGTCCAACTTTCCAGCTTTTAAAAGACCATAATGATTACAACCCATTCATGCGGGCTCATGAGTAGTACTTGCAAAGTATACGAATGCACTGCGGCAGATGAACAGCACACTATGTTCTGACCGGGCTGCACGGGTACTTTTGTTCTGTTCTGTAGTTACGTTATATTCTTACGCTGTTCTCAAAAATCCGAACATACAAAAGCGAAACTGAAGTTGATGTATTTGTTTAGTAATCTTTCAATATCATATTTAGGACCTTAATGAGATTTTAAGATCATTTTAGACATGATAAGGCAGGGGTATCCAATGTACGGCCAGAAGGCCAATAACGGCAGATTTGATTTATTTTAAATTGGACCTTGGTAAAAAAAAAATATATATATATATATATAATTTTAGAAAAATATAAAAATAGAAAAAGAGCAGTAATTGTACAACAATACGTTGAGAGAAAAAAGTAATTTTAAAAAAGTTGTATTGTAAGAACCAAACAAATAGAATAAAGTTAAAATTTTAGGCCGTGTAAATACACAATGCGATACAATACAAATATTACAATGAGAAAAAAGTTTATTTTATTAGTATTAAAAAGGAGCTTAGCTCCACCCCCCACATCACAGAATGTGCCACCAATTTTGAAACGTTTTCATGCCGGCTGCAGGTTCTGCTTGATTGGTGTTGATTTGGGCTTAGTGTGAGGGGGGCTTTAGGGATCAAATACTTATTTCCTTCAATCGCTCGTGAATTCACAGCCTTTTTTGAATGTTAGAATAAGCCTACCATTTCAAGCTGAGACAAGCTACTAAGCTGATTGGGTTCTATGAAGCTAACTGGCCCGTTCGAGGTTGGGTTTCTACCTACAGGTTAGGAAAGATGGATGAATGTCGTGGATGGGATCAAGTAGGCTAAAAGTCAACAGTACCTGCATGCAGTCCAGTGTACTCTGATTAGCACAGGGGGGAAAAAAGACACACATACATGCTTCTGAGTGTAAATCTGGTCATAGGAATCCCGCAGACTGAGGTCGGGTCAGAAGTCAGTGTCAGCAGGATGTGTCTCAGCCCTCAGCAGCCTCTTGGACTACATTCTGTATCACTGTTTCGATCTGCCCAATCATAGCCAATGTAAGCCAAGAGCAACTGTGAGGCTTTGACACAACACTTGTCATGCTTTCCAGATCTTAAATAAAGTCACACAATGCGCAAGCGACAGAACCAAGAGGAAGGAACAGATGTTAGAACTAGGCCCGCTCCCTCTGCAACACCGGCTGAGTCAACTCCTACAAAAAAAAAATACACAATTCGCTTAACTACCCAATCGGCACATGCAAACAACCCCTAAGGTGTCCCTCTACCACCCGTGGCTGTTCATTGTTTCATGGGCCCTCGCATTCTAAACGTACAATTTAACTTCACAACAGCAGTCAAAGAAAAGAGCAGTCATTTGACAGTTAAGGCTAAATATTCACGGAAAGTCTTATTAAACAAAAAGCATACAATTGAAACATTAAAGACAAATGCAGTATGTGTCATCTTTCCTGCAAATTTGCAATGTTATGTCATTCCTTCAATCAAACAAGGAATATTTTAGGTTAGGTACGAGTTACAATGGAACATTTCCCAGGGAATTCCATGGATGGCAGCATAGAAACTAAACTAAGACAACCTCAGAAGTCCAGCGGCCAATATGTGGCAAATGCCTACAATACAGTGACCTGGATGAATGAGCATAGGCTTACAATATTACAATAATTAAGTCAAAATATTATGACAATAAAGACATATTATTAAAGGAAAATAAGTATGGGAAGAAAGTTGTTTTTATCAAAATGGGGAAAAGTCCATGCTGAGATGCAGACTCTTTTTTCATGAAATATAAAAAGCATCTTTGCATTTCTACATCGTCTACCCGCATCCTTTGTTTTTTCAGTATGCAAGTGCACTGTACACAACCATTAAACAGAAATAAATGAATGTTTTGGAGACTTCAACGCCCACGTGGGCGAATGCAGTGTGACCTGGAGGTGCATTAGTGGGAGGAATGGCCTCCCCGAGCTGAACCCGTGCACTGTGTTGTTGTTGGACTTATGTGAGGACCACAGTTTGTCTATAACAAACACCATGTTGAAATATAAGGATGTCCACAAGTACACTTGGCACCAAGACACCCTAGGTCGCAGGTCTATGATCAACTTTGTAGTCACATCATTAGACCCGCGGCCGCATGTTTTGTACACACGGGTGAAGAGGGGCCGAGCTGTCAACTGGTCACCACCTGGCGGAAAAGGGAGCATGCCGGACAGACCTGGGAGACCCCAACGTGTAGTGAGGGTGTGCTGGGAACGTTAGGCAGAGTCTCCCGTTTGTCAAGTCTTCAACTCTCACCTCCAGGAGAGATTCGGCTGCATACCGGGGGAGGACGGGGATATCGAGTCCGAATGGGACGTATTCCGTGCCTCCATTGCCCAGGCAGCCAGTCGCAGTTGCGGCCGCAAGGTGGTCGGTGCCAGTCGTGGCGGCAAGACCCGAACCCGATGGTGGACACCAGAGGTCAGAGCTGCCGTCAAGCTGAAGGAGTCCTATCAAGCATGGATGGCTTGTGGGACTTCCGAAGCACCTGACAGGTATCGGCAAGAAGAGCGGCATGCGGCTTCGGCGATGGTAGAGGCAAAAACACTGGTGTGGCAGGAGTTCGGTGAGGCCATGGAGCACGACTTTTAGTGGGCCTTGAAGAGGTTCTGGCAAACCGTCTCAGAAATGGGAAGGGGTCCTCGGTTCACGCTGTTTAGAGTGGGGACGGAGGTTGGCTGACCTCGACGGAGGATTTAGTCGGTCGGTGGAAGGAATACTTCCGTAGAGGAAACAGCGTCTGAGGACATGAACGTGGACAGTCCTATCACCGTGGCTGAGGTATCTGGGGTGGTCTAAACCCTCCCCAGTGGCAAGGCTCCGGGGAAGGACGAGTTTTGCCCCGAGTTCCTCAAGGCTCTGGATGTTGAGGGACTGTCTTGGCTGACAAGTCTCTTCCACATTGCATGGAAGTAGGGAACAGTACCTCTGGACTGGCAGATGTGGTGGCGGTGTCCATCTTTAAGAAGGGTGACCAGAGGGTGTGCTCCAACTATATCGGGACCGTAAGTCAAACCTCGGTTACAGGAGGTGCAATGTGGTTGCATGGGTACTCCAGGGTTCGTGGGAGTTTGCTCAGCCGGTCCACATGTGCTTTGTGGACTTGGAAAAGGCATTCGTTTGCATCCCTCGTGGTGTCCTGTGGGTCCAGGATTGGTAGTGCGTTACTACGTGCTATTCAGTCTTTGTACAACCAGAGCAAGAGCCTGGTTCGCATTACCAGCAGTAAGTCGAGCCTCTTTCCGGTCAACGTTGGCCAGTTTGGTGACATTAGGATCTCATCTCTGCTATTGCAGACGATGGGCTGCTGATGGCCTCATTGGGCTGTGACCTTTGGCATTTACTGGAGCAGTTTGAAGCTCTGTGTGAAGCCACTGGGATGAGAGTCAGCACCTCTAAATCCGGTCAACAGACGGATCGGTGCAGCATTTGCAGTAATGCAGTCGCTGTATCAAACCGTCGTGACGAAGAAAGAGCTGAGCCAGAAGGCAAAGTTCCCAATTTACAAGCGGCGAACATTATTTTCTCCGTACGGTGGCTGGACTCACCCTAAGACATAGGGTGAGGAGATGGGTCATCCGGTAGAAGCTCAGCTACTTCACATTAACAGGAGCAAGTTGAGGTGGCTCGGTCATCCAGTCCGGATGCCTCCCTGGTGAGGTGTTCCAGGCATGCCCAAGCGGTCCCTACTGAGACTGCTGGCCCCGCAACCCAGACCCGGATAAAGGGAGGAAAATAGAATGGAATGGAATGAATGTATTTGACTGTGTCATGTGACAAAACAGGGTTTATGTACGCATCCATCAAGTTCATTGGATGCGTCCGATCTTTCATCTCTTCCTCCTTTTTACACCAACGGGATTGAAACTCACCTCCAGCATCTGAACCACCCCTTCATGTTCCCTCTTGGCAAATAACTGAGCCTAAAAATAAGGAAAAGTCTATTAAATTATTGTTGTTTTCTTCTTAGTTGCTGTATGAAAACCATGGTGGTTTACTGGTGCCGAAGGCAAACGTTTGAGAATGGATTGTGTCCTTCTTACCCGCTGTAATCGCTTGATTTCATCCTGCTTGAACTTAAGGATAGCCACAGCCTGCTCATGTTCCAACTCCAACTGCTGCCTTCGCTCAGCGACCTCTCGCATATGCTGCTCACAGAGTGCAACACAAGCAGCCGAGGTTTTACCTTTGCTTTATGAAACTCATTGGAGTCCTGATGTACCTTTAGGACCTGCTCCAGGTTCTCCAGTTTGGCACGGAGTCTCTGGTTCTCCTCGAGAACGGAACTGTGTTGAGCGGTCACTTTAGAGAGTTCCTCCTTCAGCTCCTCATTCTCAACATGAGTCTGAGAATCAACATGAAAGGTTCACAGATCATTCCCCTTGCTTGCTTTAGGCCGACGTCTGCATTCTGTGGACAGTTGTGTTGCTTATTCTGCACTGGAAGGTGAACTAAGCCAACAAGGGGGTTGAACGGTCATGCAGGAGCTCAACAGGCCAGTGGGACACAAACCTGGTCGAGCAGCTGTGCCTTCCTCCGGAGGAGATCTGCCTCCTCCTCTAGTTGCTCATTTTTGCCGCGCTCATCCTCAAGTTGGCTCTCCTTCATGGAAACAGAAAAAAACAACTTCATCAAAGGTTTACTTAGTACATGTCCAGAGTGGAAACCTTGCAGACACACTGGATTTTCTGGACTACAAACCGCACATTTGTTCATACTTTTTGTGATTAATAGTCGGGTGAAGCTTACCGCTATTTCCAGAATATAGGACACCGGTATGTGGGCCACACCTGTGTGTAAGCCACTATCGTCACTCGGGATAATTAGTACACAGAAAGATGTTACGCTGAAAGAGAACTTTGTATTATTTAAACAAAACTGTGTGTGTAACATGGCTAGTTAAACAGTTAGGCCCAGCAATGCATGTAACGCGACCAGCTTAACAGTGCATGTAACGTGGATTACATATATAGATAACATATTACATATATAGACAAAACTGGAAATGTTTATAATGCACACAAAGTTTGCTTCCAGCTGAGTATCCATTAGTGACACGCTTAAAGACATCTCTAACCCCTGTGACCATTACAGCCGTACAAGCCGCATGCATGAAAATTCAGCATTTAATCATTTAACATGTTTTGAAAGGTTACTTCATATCGACTAACCAGGGACAGAATATTACAGTCGACAGCCGCGAGAAAGCGCTCTAGGCTTGTGACAAGCGACTGGACTGGGATGAGGAGCTTGGCAAACTTGCTCATGGGTAACTTGCATATGTTGGACTAATTTAGCCTGTTCAGCCGTTGTAGTAGGTTCATTCTTTTTCCTCTGTGTAGCTGATGAACTGCTAAAGGGGTGTCCAAGATTTTTGCAGCGAGGGCCACATAGTGGAAAATGAAAGGATGCTACTTTGCCATTTTTATATTTTGCAAAGCAACACATGTATAGATAAGTTAAGCACTTCCGTTTTTGCTCTATTTTTGCCATTTTGCAGTTTTTTTCCGCCACAAATATTTAAACGTTCAATCTTAACAATATTCATACATGTTCTTAACTTTTAAAAGGTTTAGAACTTTTTTCTCCAACCTAATTTTCCGATAAATTATAACTTTAGTTTGTTTTATTTGCTTCTCATAATATAACCACTTAAAAAAAAAAATGCAATATGTCGATATTTCTCTCATAATCTTACGACATATCCTATGTAATTATTACTTTAGTGGTCACAAAATAGTTGTTGTACAATATTACTTATGTTATTTCTATAACGTCCTCAAGCTTATTTTTGAATCTTTACTTGTATTTTGTTTCTCAAAACAGTTCATATAACACAACTTTTTCTCGTTACATTTTGAATTTATTCTTGCAGAGGTATTGCCGATTATCTCGGTTTTTTTTAGGCCAAATGAAAATCGCCACGCATTGGACACCCCGGGTGGGTTTGAATAACTTCTTTTTTCCCCAGCACATGTCTGTTGGTGTTTGATATTCTGACATCATTTCTGAGTGATTATGATGTACAGTCCAGCGTGACTTTTTTCCCCTCTTTGTGATGCAACTTATAGCAACGATGCAACTTCCAGTCCTGAAAAAACAGTAAGGAGAAAAAAAACACTTACCAAATCCTGACATATCCTCTGCCGCTTCTTGACTTCATGCTCAAGATTTTCACATTCTTTTCTCTTCTTGGTCAGCTCACTCTCCTGAAATGACAATTCATTCGAAGAACAGCTGAGTTCTGGCTCTGAAATTGCGGCTTGGGCCAGATCAGAGAAACCGCGCCCAGTATATGGGCCAGGATTTTTAGTTTCTGGCTGACAGAATACCATGGTAATTGTGATTTGGTTGCAAGGAGGCCTTACAAAGCTTAGCATCATTTAATTATTTGAAATGCAGTTTACATGTAGGAGACATCAGCGTATTTCAATTGAATATCAGCTCTGTGACTGAGTGTGGTTATTTGTAACATCTGTACTGACAAACAGTTTTTCCCCAAGTGGCGCGTGTAGAGCCGAGTTTGGTCACTACCGCTGTGAGATTGGCGCTTACTTGGAATGGCATGAAGCTGAATGCACCAACATGTCTGGTTCCAATAACACGTTTTATTATTTATCGTATAGTACAGTGATACCTCGGTTAATGTTTGCCCCAGTCAGCACATTTTATGGTTTACAACCAAAAATGCTTGCTAATATTTTGCTTGGCTTGAGTTGACTTGACTTGTTCAGTGTCCAAAATATTCTTGGGTGGAAACGATGAAAAATCACACAATACTTGCACGTGGTGGCAAAATGCATTGTGGGCCGCAGGCTCCATTTTAGGACATTGAAGACATATACAGGTGCTGCTCAATCAATTAGAATATAACCATATAGATTTATTTATTTCAGTAATTTCATTCAAAAAGTGAAACTTGTATCTCACACGGATATTGAGTATACAGACTGATACATTTAAAATGCTTACTAATGAAAATCAAATCAAATTCAGCATCATAGAAAATGTGTAATGTTGGTGGTAATACAAGTGCTCAGACAGTGGTCTTCAGCTCTTCTGCATTGTTGGTTCTGGCACATGGCATTTTCCTCCTGACAATACCCCAAAGGTTTTCTATAGGGGTGAGGTCAGGCCAGTTTGCTGGCCAATTAAGGACAAGGATACCATGGTCCTTAAACCAGGTACTGGTAGGTTTGGCACTGCGTGCAGGTGTGCTGTAAGAAAATGAAATCTGCATCTTCATAAAGTTGGTCAGCAGCGAGAAGCATCAAGTTTTCTAAAACTTCCTGGTAGATCGCTGCGTTCACCTCGGACCTCAGAAAACAAGAGGACCAACATCAGCAGATGCCAATGCACCTCAAACCATCATTGACTGCGGAAAGTTATCCCTATTGCTTGTACGCTTTTTTTAACATCTTTTCCTTCCCTGCGACCTTCTGTTAATATGAGCTCTGTGAACAGCCAGCTTCTTTAGCAATGACCTTTTGTGTCTTGCTCTCCTTGTGTGAGGTGATAGCCTTGTGGGTAAAGGTCAAGTCAGCAGCCTTTCTGAGATACATAATTTAGGCTTTTCACGAGCAGAACAATGTATTCTGCTAATTTTGTGTTATTTGTGTTTTTTCCCGACAAAAGTAAAAACAATTGACAAAAAACTAATGTTTAGTGTTCAATTGGCCATTCATTGGTCATTTGTAATTACTTTTGCATTATTTTCTGCAAGTAAACCTATAGTCTTTGCCTATAAATTGTGTTTTGTTTTTGCTGCTTGGAATGGCTATGCATTATTTTCCACAGAAAATTTCACTTTGGTTAGAGTCTGTTTTGGTTTGAGTTGAGTGAGCATAACAGATGAAGGGCGTTAGGCAAAGCTGTGGTAGTGTTTATTAGCATCGTATAAAGCCACTGACCAGGTAGTAGAAATGCTCCTCCTGCGGGGAGAGGGTTGGGCAGAGGTCCGAGTGGGGAGTCACTGGCAGCCCCGACTCCTCCTCCTCTCTGGGAGTCTTCTCACTCCTGGATGGGTACTCATCTAATGGCACACACGGGGCTTCTCTTCCAACCTGACAGAACAAGCACAGACTTTCCAAGTTGGTCATTCCACGGCTGACTTTACAGTATTGGCTAGCATTATGACATTGTGTCTAACAAGGTGTGACGGTACGTTGGCACCGCGATGGTTACGTTTCGGTAAAGTATGCAAACAAAAGGCCAAGGCTTTAGTGGAAAAAGTTTAATGCTTTTAAAAAGGAAATTCAAAGAGCTGCAAGGTAATTATGAAATAACATTTAAACACTCCCCTCCAAAAGCTTGGGAACATCTACAGGTGGGACGGAGCGGGGAGCAATGTGTCAAAGACAGACATATTTATGGGTGACAAAAGTTGTGTGTTATTAATCGTTAGTATCAACATTTCATTTTTTGTTTGCTTAATTATATTCTACCGCACATGTGTACAGATTTGACCAGGAAGGCGAGGTGGAGGACACAGGAAACTTTAATAACAGAAGGTCTCCAGACTCTGTCTTCTATTTGTCGTTAGCTGTGGCCCTTCCAACGAGGGGTCCTCAACATGCCCCGCCTCTTGCAGCCATTTTTTTTTGCACACTTGCCAAGCTTGTAGTGGTGGCCCGCATGCCTGGATCTCCACTCCCAAATAAGCCAATGAAACACTTCCTGGTCGTCATTGTTCATTTGGTACGCAACTCTACCATAGGTTCTGTTCCAAAAAACACACTTACACTGACAGTTTAAACATGACACCCCCAACCCAGCATGTGAGTGAGGGATTGTTAGCAAGCGTCCTTCCTCCTTGTCCAACACCACTCAAGGAATAATCCGAAGGGATTCCCTCAAAGCTGCAACATGACTACAACACATCAGCAGGAAGCTCGAAGTAGACGTTTGCATGCTACTCGTCTTTCTAATTACTGCAATGTGCTGAGCAAGAAACTCTTTCTTGCTGCCTGTTACCAAGTTGGATGGGGTCAGGCTCTTAAGTGAAAGAGTCTGTGCTAAAAAATTACTCCCAAACCTTCTTATGCTCAATAGCTGGAGAAGTGACGGCTATTGAAGCCAAGGCCATGACCTAATAAAATCAACAACACTACAGAAGTTCCTCCTGTACCTCTGCAGTTTGCAGTATATCCAATAAACAACCTAAGTTGTTTCATTTATGTATATCCAAAGTATCTGCAAGACCTCCTCCAAGCCTTAAAAGTTGGAGATGTTTGCTGATCACATCATCACATTAACACACCATGGAAAATGTGTATGTGTCATAATAGGTAACACAACAAGGAGGACAGCTCAAGATAAAAACAAATGAAACACACGCTGAGAAGCGAAGCACGTTCTGGACTCCACACTCTTTCATGCCCACTGGTGTTACCGTATTATTGTGGTGTGATGATTTTAGCGTTATTTGCAAGAGGACACCATGAGTCAGCATATCATGTGGAGTAATGACCTTCAATTTCCAATGGGTAGATGAGCTCAAATAAAAAGCTAACTGGTCCTCACAAACGAATGCATGCCATTTCATGATGTTATTATTTAAAGTCCGATGTGGCTTTTATATGTACAAATGCATGTTGTGCAGCACTATCAAATGAGCTGTTGTCAACTGCAACTTTTCGGGCATCGAGGAATGAGATTTACACAACCCACGGTACGTGTGTCTCTGACTAGTGAAAATAATCACAGTGCAATTGCTTCCTACTATGCCTCTTCCACCATTATACTTTGGGGTCTGGTGATCAATCAATTCCATTGACTGGATCGGAGTTGGAAAGGTGCACACCTGTTTAAATAAGGCCTTGCAGTTGACATCAGCCATCTATTTTCTATACTCCTGGTCATTAGTGGGGCCATGGGTAATCTGAAGGCTATCCCAGATGACTTTGGACAAGAGGCGTGGTGACCTGCACTGGTTGCCAGCCAATTGCAAGGCACACACAGTATATACAACCATTGACACTCACATTCACACCTACTGACAATTTAAGAGTCTCCAATTAGCCTAACATGCCTGTTTCTGGAATGTAGGAGGAACCCGGAGTACCCAATAAACCCACTCATGCATGGGGAGATCATGCAAACTCCACGGTACTCAAATGAAGATTCTAACCCTCCACCTCCTCACCGTGCAGCCAACATGCTAACCACTCTTCCATCATGTAGCAGCTGGCAAGGCAACAAAACCCAAAACAAAACAATTGGAATGAACTGGTAGATCTCAAAACAGGACTACTTGATGGAGAAGAGTACCAGACAACTTTAGAACAAGCTCTGATCATTCCAGCATTGTTCCAGACACTTTGGACAAGCAAAGTATGATGAAGGAGTGTGACTAGCTTCACAGCACTTATACTTTCCATAGAACTAACAGTCAGGTATGTGGAGCAAGAAGTAAACTTTTACCATATATATGTCAAGGCCCGTCCAACCTGAGCGCTGTACTTTTATTCCGATTTCAGTCTATGTGAAGCTTTCCTGGGACAGAGACATCCTGAGAGTCACTCTGACCAACAAAGATCTTGGTAAGTGGCAACAGGGATAAAGTTCCAGATGGACAGCCATCCTATAATAAGCATGTGATGAGCGCCATCGTATCTCCTTCACACATGAGGCTTAGGATGTAGATCAGGGGTCAAGAACCTTTTGGGAAAGAGAGCCATGAAAGACACATATTTTAAACGTGTGTGTGTGGGCAACTTTAAACGTTGGTGTAAACCTGCCAACATGTCCTAATTTGTCGTACTCAACATGCAATTTGACTCTGGAATACACGTGAATGCTTCACTGCTCTCCATTTGGTTTCTGTTTTAGGTTCACTTTGTACAGTCCATTCATTCATCCATTTTCTATACCGCTTATCCTCATTAGGGTCACGGGGACGCTGGAGCCTATCCCAGCAGACTTTGGGCGAGAGGCGGGGTACACCCTGGACTGGTCGCCGGTCAATCGCAGGGCACATAACAGATAACACAAAACATATCTGGACTTGTACAGTCCAGATACATAAATAGATTTTAGTTTATAATACTATTTCAAATGAGGGGGTGCGAACACAATTTAGTCCCCCAGGTGGGGAATGACAGAAAATGCCTGAGAACCACTGATCTAGACCAACAAATTCAGTAGCACAAATCATTTCTCCTATTCAGGCAGTTTTGTTTTCAGCTAAGTAGATAGATACTTTATTAATCTCCGAGAGCAGTGGGAGAAGCTTCCTCAACCGACTTTAAGAGAAAGCTTTCTTCATCAAGTATATTCCCTCTGGGGTCCAGGTTCCCTTGATCAAGGTCCCTCTCCCTCTACCCCGCTACAAACCCCACACCTATGCAAATGTCACGGATTATCTGCCAGTCATTCTGGTCGAGTTCAAGATATACTGTAAGTTGCCAGGTATACTTCTTATACTGCTTATGATCTCCTGCAAGGCTGTGTGCTTGTGTATGAGCAAGCATGCCGTGAGTTTATGTGTGCATGCCCAACTACGCTGCAGCCAGCTTCACCAAATGTTCCTGCGTTCATTCACACGCTCAATTTCAGGACCTCTTTCCAGGGTACTTGTGGCAGTTGAAGCGCTTTGGGAGTAGATGGTGTTAATGGTGGTCAATCAATCCAACATACTGTACAAGCTGCTGGTTGAGGCCTGACCATCCCAATACCTGAGCTGATTGTCCCAACTGTCTTGAGCAAAACTGTGCGCAGCAGAAATCGCAGCAGAAATGTTTTTGGTACCTTGCCCAGATCTTTGTCGCTGAGCTCTTCAGGTTTAACTTGGACACACGCACATCCAATTCACCGATTTTAACGACACTTCTTACCACCGCCACACTTTCTCTTACATACCTCCAGGAATTGGTGGGGCTTTGCCTGGTCCCCTTACTGACCTCTACATGTGAACTACAGTATCTATCTATAGTATTCTTGTCGTATCGACCTGTCCCCTCCCGTCCCTCCTACAAGTTAGGGGAAAGCAAGCACTAAACAAGGGAACCGAGTTCACGTGCCTCGGAAAGGCTGACTCATGTCGGCATAAGTGGTTGCCAACAAAGGCAAAACTAGCCCTTGCATGCACAGGTACTTGTGACTTTGGCCATGGACTTAGAGGCAATGTAAGATAATAAAAGGTCTGGCAATGGTTAGATTTTTTGGAATACATCACATAATACAACTCACAGTCCCACATGTCCACAAGGAGTAGGAAGAAGCAAAGCTTACTTCATCCTACCTAACGCCATCTGTGTCACACCAACCACTCCTTTATTAGGGGTGTCTTGCTACTTGTCTAGAACTTCCAGCTGTTGTCTATTGCATTTGCACAACAGCATCAGTCAGTGGTGCTTCCTAAGTGGACACTTTGATTTCACAGAGTGTTACACTGTGTTGTTTAAGGGTTTTATTTGTTTGAGCAGTTGCGCTTACTGTAACTTACAAGTTAGCACTCTTACAGTATGCTTGTTTAAGGCACGTGTGTCAATGGAGGGCATGTGTTTGCCCAACCGAACTACATGTGCTTTGTAGACCTGGAAAAGACTTTCGACCGTGTCCCTCGTGGTGTCCTGTGGGGGGTGCTCCGGGAGTACGGGATTGGTGGCCCGCTACTACGTGCCATTCGGTCCTTGTACAATCGAAGCAGGAGTCTGGTTCGCATTGCCAGCAGTAACTCGAGCTTGTTTCCGGTGAACGTTGGCCTCCGCCGAGGCTGCCCTTTCTCACCGATTCTGTTCATAATCTTCATGGACAGAATTTCTAGGCGCAGTCAAGGTGTTGAGGGGGTCCAGCTTGGTGACCTTAGGATCTCGTCTCTGCTATTTGCAGACGATGTGGTCCTTATGGCCTCATCAGGCTGTGACCTTCAGTGTTTACTGGAGCGGTTTGCAGCTGAGTGTGAAACTTCTGGGATTAGACTCAGCACCTCCAAATCCGAGGCTATGGTTTTCAGCCGGAAACAGATGGACTGTATCCTCCGGGTTGGGAGTGAGGTCTTGCGTCAGGTGGAGGAGTTCAAGTATCTCGGATTCTTGTTCACGAGTGAGGGAAGGTTGGAGCGTGAGATCGACAGACGGATCGGTGCAGCATCTGCAGTAATGCGGTCGCTGTACCGGACCGTCGTGGTGAAGAGAGAGCTGAGCCGGAAGGCAAAGCTCTCTGTTTACCGATTGATCTACGTTCCCACCCTCACCTATGGTCATGAGTTATGGGTCATGACCGAAAGAATGAGCTCGCCGATACAAGCGGCGGAATCGAGTTTCCTTCGTAGGGTGGTGGGACTCACCCTAAGAGATAGGGTGAGGAGCTCGGCCATCCGGGAGGAGCCAGTTGAGGTGGCTCGAGCATCTAGTCCGGATGCCTCCCGGGCGCCTCCCTGGTGAGGTGTTTTGGGCATGCCCAGTCGGGAAAAGGCCCCCAGGAAGACCTAGGACACGCTGGAGGGACTATGTCTCACAGCTGGCCTGGGAACGCCTTGGTGTCCTCCCGATGGATCTGGAAGAGGTCGGTGGGGACCGGGAAGTCTGGACTTCCCTACTGAAGCTTCCGCCCCCGCGACCCGGACCCGGATAAGCGGTGGAAAATGGATGGATGGATGGATGGGTTTGTCATTAAAATCACCTGCTTAAGTGACTGGCAGGTAAAAAACTGCAGTGTCCGGGCCCTCCATGGCACAAGTTTGACACCCCTGGTTTACAGCAAAGTAGTCTATGGCTGTGTCTCATTTCGGGTTCTGCAGCCGTCAAGTGCGCATTTGCACGGTGCGTGACGTCACCGCGGTGCCCTTCTCTGCCATTAGCTCCAAGTGTTCATCCTGACACTCCTTACCGGCCTCTCACATCCCAAGATCCTTTGCGCGCACAGGTCTGAAAAAAAATATTTAAATATTTTATGTATTTATTAAATAGCTTTTAAATGGTCTGACTTACCCAATAAAGATAATCAAAAAACATCCATTGAAGATATAACTGAAAAATCCAATAATAAATTAAATACATAAATTGACTTGAAACATAACTTGTGGGTGTCCAAACAACATCCTAATGCAAAATTCTATATGTAAAAGCAATTTAAAAAACACATTGACCAAAGTGCTGTACAGATGGGCTAACTAGCTAGGAACCCATCCATCCATCCATTTTCTATGCCGCTTATCCTCATTAGGGTCACGGGTAACGAGGGTCGCAAGAGTAACGACCTTCACTTCTACAGACAGAGCAAGTACCTATTTAGTAAGGAGGTGGAGAAGGCTAAATCAAGGTACAACAAATATCTGAAGAAGTCCTGGAGCAACAACCCTGTCTCTGTCTGGAAAGGTCTGAGGGAAATCACCAAATACAGACCTAAATCCCACCCACTGTTGTCAACCGTTACTTAGCAGAAAAACTGAATACTCACTACTTCAGGTTCGAAGATCCACACCCCTCCCCCACCCCACTGACTACAATGGACATTGCAGGCATATCAGCCCTGGAGCCCCCNCCCCTTACTGACCTCTACATGTGAACTACAGTATCTATCTATAGTATTCTTGTCGTATCGACCTGTCCCCTCCCGTCCCTCCTACAAGTTAGGGGAGAGCAAGCACTAAACAAGGGAACCGAGTTCACGTGCCTGGGAAAGGCTGACTCAGGTCGGCGTAAGTGGTTGCCAACAAAGGCAAAACTAGCCCTTGCATGCACAGGTACTTGTGACTTTGGCCATGGACTTAAGAGACAATGTAAGATAACAAAACGTCTGGCAATGGAATACATCACATAATACAACTCACAGTCCCACATGTCCACAAGGAGTAGGAAGAAGCAAAGCTTATTTCATCCTACCTAACGCCGTCTGTGTCACACCAACCACTCCTTTATTAGGGGTGAACTTCCAGCTGTTGTCTATTGCATTTGCACAACAGCATCAGCATCAGGATTTCACAGAGTGTTATAATG
Source organism: Oostethus manadensis (assembly GCA_024372805.1). Classification (NCBI taxonomy): domain Eukaryota; kingdom Metazoa; phylum Chordata; class Actinopteri; order Syngnathiformes; family Syngnathidae; genus Oostethus; species Oostethus manadensis. Next base: position 139,253 of record QODF01000062.1, on the reverse strand, counting down.
TGTTGTTTAAGTGTTTTGTTTGTTTGAGCAGTTGCGCTTACTGTAACTTACAAGTTACCGCACTCTTACAGTATGCTTGTTTAAGGCGCGTGTGTCAACGGAGGGCAGCGACCCGACAAGTTGTCTCCTCAGCCAGTTTCTCCAGCAGGTGATGGAATTAATGAGCTCCTTTGCACAAATTGAAGGAGGGGTTTGTCATTAAGGTGAGGAGCTCGGCCATCCGGGAGGAGCTCAGAGTAGAGCCGCCGCTCCTTCACATCGAGAGGAGCCAGTTGAGGTGGCTCGGGCATCTCGTCCGGATGCCTCCCGGGCGCCTCCCTGGTGAGGTGTTTCGGGCATGCCCAGTCGGGAGAAGGCCCCCGGGAAGACCTAGGACACGCTGGAGGGACTATGTCTCACAGCTGGCCTGGGAACGCCTTGGATCCCGATGGATCTGGAAGAGGTCGCTGGGGACCGGGAATTCTGGACTTCCCTACTGAAGCTGCTGCCCCCGCGACCCGAACCCGGATAACCGGTGGAAAATGGATGGATGGATGGGTTTGTCATTAAAATCACCTGCTTAAGTGACTGGCAGGTAAAAAACTGCAGTGTCCGGGCCCTCCATGGCACGAGTTTGACACCCCTGGTTTACAGCAAAGTAGTCTATGGCTGTGTCTCATTTCGGGTTCTGCATCCGTCAAGTGCGCATTTGCACGGTGCGTGACGTCATCGCGGTGCCCTTCTCTGCCATTAGCTCCAAGTGTTCATCGTGACACTCCTTACCGGCCTCTCACATCCCAAGATCCTTTGCGCGCACAGGTCTGAAAAAAATATTTAAATATTTTATGTATTTATTAAATAGCTTTTAAATGGTCTGACTTACCCAATAAAGATAATCAAAAAACATCCATTTAAGATATAACTGAAAAATCCAATAATAAATTAAATNCATGGACTATTTGAGCCACTCCCCTCTGGCAGAAGGTTACGGTCCATTCGGACCAGAACCTCTCGCCACAAGAACAGTTTCTTTCCTGCTGCTGTTGAACTCATGAACACTTTATAACATTTGCACTATGCTCACTTTATAACCAGTATTTTTGGCACCTTATACTACCTGCACTAAAAACACTCTCATGCCTTTACTTATCAGTGATTTCAACTTTTTACTCAGGTTCTGTGTTTAGTTAGTTCTATGTTTATTTCATGCTCTATGTTTACTTAGGATTCTACATCGCACTGAGTCGCCAAAGAAAGTTCCTAGTTCGTGAATTGTTCTCTTACAATGGCAATAAAGTTTGGTGATTCTGATGCTGGAGCCTATCCCAGCTGACTTTGGGCGGGAGGCGGGGTACACCCTGGACTGGTCGCCAGTCAATCGCAGGGCCTAGCTAGGGGTCATAAAGTAATTAATGATCTATTATTGGTCCTCTGAAGTATGCAGACCCCGAAATGAAACACAGCTATTGTCCTCCAGCTCTGTCGCCTATCTATGACATCAGCAGTTGACTTCGGTGGTTCTTTGCTAACTAACCTATTTGGACCACAAGTGTCTGATTTTCTTATTGTGTAGGGCTGTAAAACAAGCCACAATGAGTGGCCAGCACTTAAAGAAACACTACTGAGCTCAATAAATAACTCGAAGCTCATTGGCATAAGTGAGGCAGAAATAATAGATTCTGTTAATAATTGTAAAGATAAAACATTTGATATAGATATGATATTATTTGAAAGACTAATTAGGAGTTACCCAAATGTACAGAGTACAGTATAGGCATCCTATTCCAGACTGGGACATTTCCAAATAACAGGACAATTGATGTTGTTTGGGAATTATAAAGACAATTATGACTTGGTAATAAAATGAGATGGTGGGGTAATACTGTAGATGAAGTGACAGAAAATACATTTTTAGGTGTAACTATTGATAGTAAACTGAGCTGGAAAGCACACAGACACATACAAATGAACGTTTCCAAAAGTGTTCAATGTTTAATTCTCTACATCCCCTCTTAGTAAGCACGCTCCAGCATAGCCCTGCAACCCTAGTGAGGCTAAAGCGGCATAGACAATGGATGGATGTGTAATATGATCATTTATGACAGTGTATTATATTACTTATTACACTAGGATTTAATAATAGAAAAATAATATCAAGGTGAAAGTAGCTTTAAATCTCTTAATCGTCATTTGTACCCATTTTCAACTGTTTTGTGCACGTAGGACTACTGTAGAATTGCAAAACTATATAAAAGTGTTTTGTGTTAACATTTTTGGGAAACTGATTACAGTAATCCCTCGTTGATGGCAGTAAATGTGTCGCGGTGTGTTCCAGATGTGTGGTGAACAGGGAGTGACGTCAGCGGTTCAGAGTTGAGTTTTGGAGGGGATGAGGGCCACAACAGCCTGTTATTATTATTATTCATTCAGCCATCCATTTTCCACACCGCTTATCCTTATTAGGGTTGCGGGTACGCTGGAGCCAATCCCAGCTGACTGTGGCCGGGAGGCGGGGTACACCCTGGACTGGTCGCCAGTCAATCGCAGGGCACATATAGACAAACAAAGACATACCACCAGTCACACTCCCATTCATACCTATGGACAGTTTAGAGCAGCCAATGAAGCTAACATGCATGTTTTTGGAATGTGGGAGGAAAGCGGAGAATCCGGAGAAAACCCACCCACGCACGGGGAGAACATGCAAACTCCACACAGAGATGCCCAACGGAGATTCCAACCCTGAACCTCCTGAATGTGAGGCCAACATTATTATTTATGATTACAATTATGAAGATGGTTATTTTATTATTATTGTGTATTATTTCTGTATTATTATTATTACTGAAACCTGCAAACTGGCAATTAAAGCCTGGTGTTTCAAGCTCACGGAGCGTTAAAGTAACATTACTGACACTTAGTGAGCAAAGTACAATTATTATAATATTATGTAGAACATATATATTCACAATTTGAACGCAGCTTCTTTATGCCTTGTTCTTGTATTTGTCTTCCTTCAGCCACTTTTAGGTTTGACAATGCTTACTTAGGTAAAAAAAACATCAAATGTGCCTAAATACGCTTGTTTTTCCAATAGGCTCTATTCAAACAGCACGATTAATTATTAATGATGACATATAGAAATTTTAAGATCGGCCGCACGGTGGATGAGTGGGTAGCACATTGGCCTCACAGTCAGGAGGTTCAGGGTTCGGAAAAATGGCAATCGGCTAGCATATGTCTGACACCCCGGAACCGATTAACGACGCTAAACAAGGTTCCACTGTACAGTGTTCATTTCCCGTTTGGGGAGATGTAGGTTTATTGCACTAGCAAGGTTTTCCCCAAACAAGGGGAAGCTGACATTTATTGTGCTTGATTGATTGTTTTAAGGTGAACACACACACACTCTGGAAATCACCCAACATTCCTAGCCTGACCTGAGAGTAAAGAGTTTTTGCTGTTAAAAGCACCCCAACGTGCCCCAGCCTTCCACTGTGATGCACCAGTGTCCCCACTCCACAATGGCTGTAGAATTCATGCAGACTAAAGAGTCCAGACCAAACTGGGACTTGGTGCGCTAAAGCAGAGATACCCCACTCGGCATGCACTGAGTGCCATAAGCACATTGGTGTAATCCCTGCAGACTACTGAAACAGGTAACTGGATCACTTCTTTTAAAAGCACCTTAATGGATTGGCCCGGCCGGTCATTTTTTGTGTGAAACAGATTATATCCATGTCTGGTATTGCAGTGCAGTGGCATTCTAGCATGGCCACTGCGTATAAATGCAACATCTGGAGGCTTACCAACTGTTTTGACTGCCCTTGACGAGGCCTCATGCATGCTCAGTGTCTTCCTTTAAAAACTTGGCAATCCTAGTGTGCACGCAATGAATGTTAAAACAACCACGAAGCCTAAATGCAAAATCCCTCGCTTGCTACGAGTCATGACATAACACTTCAAGTAGCTGGTAGCGTAGTAATCATCTAAAGCAATACGTAACACCCTGAGCAAGCCAGATTGGGGAAATTCATGACACGCAGATTCATGTCATGACCCAACGTTTTGCACGCCTCAAATCTTTTGTTGCAAGCAACCGACAGGATATGATGCGAGCCGAGCCGGACCAGCATGCAACAAAACAACACAAAGTCATGAAATGACCTACCCCTTTTGCGGGATTTGTGGCAGCATCAAGGCTTTTGCCGGGCCTGCTAGTTATCCAGAGCAGGGCTGGGTGGAAGAGTCTTTGGTGCGGCTACAGACTTACCTACCGCCCAAAACCCTCTCACCGCTGCCACAGCAACACAGAGCGGATTACTGGACCGTACCATTCTGTTGTTAGAGGGGATTAGAGTTCACACAACATGGCCCCGTTCTGGGTGTGCATGTGTGCGTCCCACAAGGAGAGATTACCACAATCGGTATATCAGGTTCGGCAGGGAAAAAGTGGACATCACATGCAGTGCAGAGAGATGATTTCATATTCCCAAGTAAGAAATTCAATGTTAGAAGATATTTTTTCCCACAGAGGTGCAGTATGGGTCTCCGTTATAAATCATGTAAATGGGGTATTATGTAACAGACTCATACATCTTTATTGCCAGTGTTTTACATTTGTAAGTATGTGATTTTAGGAAGGACGTCCAGAAGATGTACAGTAGGTCTTCAAAAGAGAGGATCTGTGTGTGTGAGTTTCCAATCTTTGATCAGGTCCAAGTTCAAGACAGGGAATCAACTCATTATGGCTTGTGGCAGATTAGTATCGGATCAAACGACAAGCCATTATGTAACGCGGCAGCGTAAACATCCTACCGACATTTAGGGACAGCTTTCTTCTCCTTCAACTTTGTGGAGGTAAAAATGAATGATGTGTTTTGCTTTGTCAACCTCACGGCACTTTCATTTGCTTGAATAACTGCATTCGTTTCAATATGAGGGAGTGATTTTTACCTTTTGGTCCACAATCTCCGCTTTTGCAGGGATCTCACACTTCTCTGGACCACCAGGATCAGCTTTATGGTTTGGGTGCTGTGTAGATGATGTGAGCGACAGCTGCCTTTGGAGGCGAAGCACCTCCATCTGAGACTGCCTGAGAAGCTCCTCAAACTCCAGTCTGTTGGATGGGGCAGGGGAACCCTATACAGACACGTGCATCAGTGGACATTAGAAAAACTGCTGCAATGCAATTAAGAAAGGGTAAAGGAGAGGAACGCCGGAGGACAGACAGTGGATGACGTTGCAAAAAGGATGGAAATGGCTGTAGTGAATACATAGGAACATAGGGTGACCTATAGGAGCACACAGGTAGACTACATCTTGTGTAGAAGGTGTAACCGGAGGAGATCAGTGCCAAACAGCATAGGATGGTGGTGTGTAGGATGTCTCTAGTGGTGAGGACGATGAAGAAGGTAAAGGCAGAGCAGAGGACGAAATGGTTTTGGTTTGCTTTGGTTGAATTTGTTTGCAACATGCATACATTGTACAATAAATTATTCATGTTACGTTTCTCAGGCTGCGATTGACTGGCAACCAGTCCAGGGTGTACCCCGCCTCCCGCCCAAAGTCAGCTGGGATAGGCTCCAGCATACCCGCCACCCTAATGAGGATAAGAAAATGGGTGGATGGATGGACGTTCCTCAGTTCTACATGTCCGAAAAGGAGTAGCAAGAAGCAGACCTTATTTAATCCTACCCCCTTCTCACATGATTTGCTAATATACATATATATATATATATATATATATATACATATACATATATTACATACATGCCTATATCCTATTTTCCTTTAAAAACATTCCCCCCCCCCCCTTCCCCTGTTGATTTCCAGATCAACATCTTGCTGTCTTGGTGTTGTACTGTGAGTGTATTAAACGTAAGTACATGACTTCCTGACTTGAACACATTGTTGAGCGGGCCTTTTCAACGTTGTTATTATTGAATGTAATCCTTCTTACTGTTTTTGTGTGTTATATCCTCTTTTGTTCGTATTGTCATGATAATATGATGTTTAGTATGTATCCGGGTCGTTGATACTGTATCTTTAACTGTAGCTTGATGTATATTTTTCCGTTGGTGCTCCAGGTACTTTGTATCTTTCCCTGCTTCCCCAAGTCTCGTGCTTTCTTGGCAATGTCAGCGTTGCGTTTGGTCAGATGCTCATTTAAGTAGACGTTTGTGCCTTTCAAGTTCTTTTTCGGTTTCAGCAGCGCAGTTTGAATTCCCGGTTGGTGAACTTGATGACGACAGGGGTGGTGTTGTTTCTGCCATACACTGGGATGCAAGTATCAATGGTGTTGATCTCTACATCCACCTCCTTTGATTGTAGGAAGTTGACAACGTGTTGCTCTGCGGAAGGAACATCCTCTGTTATGAACTTTCCTATCTTTTGACCCGGGTGTAATTCTGAGCCCTGCGAGGATCACATCATTCATCTATGAATTCGGTTCCATCTCCTCCATTATAGTGTTCATTTGTTCAGTGGTGTTATCCTTTGCGTCTTTCTCTTCCTCCAGAGTGGTGCGCCAGGCGGCATTATCCTCCAATAGGGTCCTAATATCATCCTGTAGAACATTGATGTCACTGCATAATGCATTATTTTTGTTGGCGCTGCCATGCTGTAGAGATATAGAAGCCGGCATTTGGAGAAACCACACTAGACACAGAACATGCGTTTGGCCTGCATGCACACACCTTGTGTCTGAGCTGCAGCCATTTAATAATCACGCACCGGTGTGTAGCCACACCCACATCCCCAAAAGTAGGTCATGTTAATCAAGAACTACTCAACAATTTTCTTTCATAGGGTTTTTAACCTACTTGAGGGCAGCACGCAAGGCAACATTGTCTTCCAATAATGTCTTGATATCATTCTGCAGAACTCTAACATATTTGCAGGATGCTCTATTTTCTTCCATATGGTTTCTAGCGTCCTTGAGAACAGCATGCAAGGCAGCATTTGTTTTCAATAGTGGCTTTATATCATCCTGCAGAGCCTTGATATCAGTGCGCAGTGGTTTATTATCTGCCATAGTTTTTTTTTTTTTTTTTTTAGTTTTTTTTTTTTTTTTTTTAAGAGCAGCACACAAGGCAGCATTTTTATCTTGCAACTTCTCGATTTCTTCTTTTGGAGCTTTAGTTTTTTTTGCTCAGTGCTCTTTTGTTTGCTCTCTATGAGGTGACATCACCGTGGTCCCCTAGGATCTTTTCAATGAGACCGTCCTTCTGCGATTGTACATGTTGTATCTGTGACTGCAAATTCCTAAGGTCTGGTTGTGCTGCAGTACACTCCTGTGTCTCCTCGATCTCCATCTCTCGTGTCTTGTATCTCGTGTTTTATTATATCGCGCAGCTCCCTTCCGGACTTCCTAAACTCTCACAAACAGGTCTCCCAGAGGTTTTGTTGTTCTTCTTGTTTTTCTGATCTACTCAACTCATGGCTCTAGTCGTCCTCCCCCCTCCACATTTGGCAACAAGACTGACGCTTGTGATTCTGAATCTATGTATCCAGGGCCAGTATCCTTTACAATTTTCTTTTGTTTGGCATTGTTGCTAGGCAACTGCTTCAAACTTCAGTAAATAGCCGATTACCTTGGCTTCCTAGCAGCTATCGGCACATGGAACTCGTTTATTTCATGGAATCTGTACCTTTCGTCAGTCCAAGTTAATTTAGAGGGAGTCAGCAACCAGTTTAGAACTTGTGCTCATGAAATGTATTCAGAAAAGCACCAAAATAGTTGTAATTACAGTATCCTCAGCAGAGCTCTTGCCTGGTACATCCTCTCCAGTCAGCAAAGGGGAAAAATGATGGGAGCTGAAAAAATAAGAGTGTTGCGTGACTTTTTGGAAAGAGTTGTAAAAAGCTATGGGTGGCCAGGAAGTCCTTCCAAATGACTGGACAACTACAGCTACTGTGATCAGGGAGACAGGTAGTAAAGTACTTGGTGTGTCATCTGGAAGGAAAGAGACTTGGTGGTGAAATGAGGAGGTGCAGGAGTGTATACAGAGTAAGAGGTTAGCTAAGAAGAAGTGGGACACTGAGAGAACTGAAAAGAGTAGACAGGAGTACAAGGAGATGCAAACGTGAGCAGCAGTACGGTTTTATGCCAAAAAAAGTACAACAGATGCAGTATTTGCTTTGAGGATGTTGATGGAGAAGTACAGGGAAGGTCAGAGGGAGCTGCATTGTGTTTTTGTAGATCTGGAGAAAGCTTATGACAGGGTGCCCAGAGAGGAACTGTGGTATTGTATGAGGAAGTCTGGAGTTGCAGAGAAGTATGTTAGAGCGGTGCAGGACATGAACGAGGACTGTAAGACGGTAGTGAGGTGTGCTGCAGGTGTGACAGAAGAATTCCGAGTGAAGGTGGGACTCCATCAGGGATCAGCTCTGAGCCCCTGCTTGTTTGCTATGGTGATGGACAGGCTGATGGACGAGGTTAGACAAGAATCTCCTGAGGAGAAGCTTGAGGGGTGGAGTTTTGCCCTGGAAAGGAGAAGAATGAAGACGAAGTACATGTGTGTAAATGAGAGGTACCTATGTGGAAGAGTGAGGTTACAGGGAGAAGAGATAAAGAAGGTGGAGGATTTTAAGTACTTAGGGTCAACAGTCCAGAGCAATGGAGAGTGTGGAAAAGAGATGAAGAACTGTGTGCAGGCTGGAACGGGTGGAGAAAAGTGTCGGGTGTGATGTGTGATAGAAGAGTTTCAGCTAAAATGAAAGGAAAGGTGTACAAAACTGTGGTAAGACCAGCGATGTTGTTTGGTGTAGAGACAGTGCCGCTGAGGAAAACACAGGAGGCAGAGCTGAAGGTAGCAGAGATGAAGATGCTGAGGTTCTCTTTGGGTGTGACCAGGATGGAAAGAATCAGAAATGAGCACATCAGAGGGACAGCACATGTTAGAGGTTTTGGAGATAAAGTCAGAGAGGCCAGACTGAGATGGTTGGGACATGTCCAGAGGAGAGATAGTGAATATATTGGTAGAAGGATGCTGAGCTTTGAAGTGCCAGGCAAGACCAAAGAGGAGGTTTATGGATGTAGTGAAAGAGGACATGAAGGTAGTTGGCGCAAGAGAAGAGGATTCAGAAGACAGGGTTAGATGGAGGCAATTGATTCGCTGTGGCGACCCCTGAAGGGATAAGCTCAAAGGAAAAGAAGAAGATACAAGGGTTTGAAACTGAGTGAGACAAAGTAAGAAGCAAAAAACCTACCACTTCCACAAGAAAAAGGAGACGTTTTTTTTCACTCTGCATTCATGGATGAATCCATGTAGTGCAAGTTAAGGTCATGTCTCATCAATGTAACAATATATTCAATATTTCAATATTTTGGACTAGTAACAGACCATAGTCAACCATGACAAAGCGATCATGTATTAGCGATTTTTTGACAAACCACGGAAGGGCTGTTTGAACCTAGGTGCTGAGTGGCGAGGGCCGCCTGTATAGACAATAAAGCACACATACACACGTCCACGTTTTACCGTAATTTCCGGTGTATAAGCTGATGCTTTTCTCTCACGCTTACAACCCTTATTCAGGATGGGGCTACTATGTGGTTGCTTTCTGCTCTCATGACATCCCCTGCGCTTCGGATCAGTCTTCTGCGTGGAAAGCTGCATGCGATGCGGCTCTCAGGCTGAAGGCGATCGATCTATCGGCTTTTACTCACGTCCGGGACCGGGGTGGCGCTGGGAGTGACAACGGAAGAGGGAGAGAGACTGGCGGGGTGCTGGCGAGGGAATCGTGGGGCTGAAGAAGATGACTTTTGTGGGTTTTAGTGCAGAAGGACGAGGACAAAGACGGCAACATTTTTTTCTTCCTCTTGAAATTTGGTGGGTGCGGCTTGGACATCAATCTGGAAATTACAGTCTCTAATAACTCTATTATCATACTGGGGTGGAGGTGAGGGTGCATTTTAAAGGATGCACTAAAAACTAAATTAACTAAAAACTAAATTGCACAAAATAAAACCACATAATCCCATATTTCACTTATGAATACATACCATGCAAGACAATGACTAAACCATGGTCAATTTTATGTTCAATATTATTGTTTATTAATCATCAACAATTAGATTTTTGACTCGCCTTTGGGTCCTGACCCACCAGTTGAGAACCACTGATCTAGCCATCTAGCCATCAGCAACGGTGCAGCCTGCGTTTTTTGGCAGTACCATGGTTGTCCAGCAGAGAGCAGGCTTGTGTCACCATGAGTCTAATTTAAGGCTGGGGGTCAAAACCAAACTTTCCATGCAGCTCAGTAGTAATACGTTGATACAAAAGGGGCAGACCACACACATCCAAGTGGAAAAAGCATACCTGAGTAGTGCCTTGCTGGGCCTCCAGTTCTCCAAAGTCCCGCTGCAGTGCAGCAATCTCCTTGTCCTTACACAACAGCGCATCAGCGTGCTGGGCAAGGTCACGCGCCCGCTGCCGTGCAAACGCTCGCTTGTGCTGTTCCACCGAGCCGGGCCTCATCAGCGATGGAGAAGTCACCTACACGGAGTGTAGCATTAGCAGGATCATCATCAGCAGACAGACCCAAATATTGATTTGGGTAGCAGTTTCATTTAAAAACCACTACATAAAACATATAATTGAGTAAAATATCAGAGATCATACCTATTAATACATCAAAATATGCTATTCATAGCTATGTGCAGTATGCAATATGAATATAAATAAGTTATTGCTATACAGTAGGAAGTATTTTCATCTTCAATAAGGGCACTGGTGTTTTAGTTTCTGCAGGAAGCTGTGGAGCATCATACTGGGGTGGGGGTGAGGGCGCAGTACTGTACTGTACAGTTTATAATGTACGGTACAGTACACTGTACTGTATACTGTAAATGTGCTGCCTTGATTGGTCTCCACCTCCTGGTTATGCTTCTCGCCTGCTGCTGGTGTGATGCTGAGCAGCAGCCTGGGTGTTTTTCTTCCGTTCCTTCTTAGTTTCTCGTCTGTTTTCCAGTTTGTTGAGTTGTTTCTCATTTCGGGGTAGCAGTGAGGCGACAGGATGACTGTTCACCTCACTGTCCTGTTTGGGCTGGCGCATCGGGACTTTTCTTTGGGCACCTCTTTTTAGTTTATTCATGAATACATTTGGGGGACTTGGTTTCCTCGCCTCCCGTATGTTACGTTCCTCTGGGTCCTAACAGCATAAGTAAAGTCACCTCGTCAAGTACGTGTGCATTTGCTGAGTTTGGGTCAGAGTGAGGGCAATAAACGTCTGTGATTAATATTATTTATTTTTATGTACATAGATAGCTAAAAAGGTACATCTATCTATTTTATTTTATTTTATTTTTTTGCACAGTTTACCATTTTGAGGTTGGCCTCCTGCAACTTTCTGGCTTTTTCCTCCAGTTTCTTGGCAAGAACGGCCAGCTCTGTGTTCTTCCTCCTCAGTCGCCTGACCTTCTCCTCAGTCTCTGGAGCACTGCTCTTCCGCTAAGCACAACAAAAAGTTAGGAATATTCCTTTTTTGGGTGACATTTCAGGGTGAACCTAAATGCACCAGAACCCTTACAGTAGTGTAAATATTGTGTCGTAGTATATCAACACTAATCTGCCGTTGATATGGAAATTAGGGCTGCAACTAGCAATTCTTTTCGTCGTCAATTCATCTCCAGTAAGCCAGGGGTGTCCAAACTTCTTCCAGTGAGTGCCACATAGTCAAAAATTAAGGGATGCAAGGGCCGCTTTGGTATTTTGTAAAGCAAAATGTAGAGTGAGAAAGTGAATTATTAGTGGGAACTTGACTTTATTCCCTTTCTTCTAATATCTATTAAAAGTTTATACTTGTACATTTTTTTATTGTCATAAAATCACAGCTGTTTATTCTATCAACGCTGTTGTCTCTTTTTGTAATTACAACTTTATTCCCATAAAATTTAACAGAATATAACAGAATAACTGTTTGCACAGTACAATTTTGCAAAATTCTTTTTATTTGTTCCTCTAGATATGATAGTTAAATGACATTTTTTTCCTCATAAGATTACGACTCAATATTATTGTCCTAATTTTACAAGATTTATATTGGGAGCTAAATATTTTTGCTATATTTTATTATTATTATTACGCCATTTTATTTTAGAATGTGCTGAGAGCCAATGAAAAAACAAACAGCTGTGTGCCAGAAATGGACCGCGAGACGCACGTTGGATACCCCTGAATTGACGGAGCAAATCAATACAAACAAACACAAACGGGTTAAGGGTGTCTAAAGGCCGTTTGCACATGCAACATGTTTATTATTCCCCTGCGGCACGTTAGAAATACAAAAACACTAAATGTCCATTCTAATAATTCTTGGCACACAGCTTTTAGCCTTTTTATAAAATAACAAATATAAATAAAAATACCAAATGTCCTTTTATTCCATGCGTTTGGAATTAGTGTGTTAGTGGTTTGGTATGCAACATATCAGAAAAAAGGCAAATGAGTTGATTGCTCTTTTCCCAAGTCCAAGCTAATGTGTGTGCAAATATCAAGGATATTAGGTGTGCTTCACAGATGACTAAGGAAATTTTAAAAAGAGGTTCAAATCAGAGGATAGTTACCTTTTTGAGTAAAAAAAACAAACAAACTATTAAAACAAATCAACTTGAAATTCTTTTTTGTCTTTCCACCCTACCAGCAGGACATTTTCCTCCCTCAGTATGCTGCAGGTCTTCTCAAGCTCATCCAGGGCACGCAAGAGTTCAAAGTTCTCCCGTACCAGAAACCGATGACTGTCTGCACCATCCTGGAAAAGAAAAAGAGTCAATTAGCCATAAAGTACCTCACGAGAACATAAAGCAAACATTGCCATTCCGTTTTTGCAAGTGCTTCTCAAGTGGGTATACCAAACGTGACAAAAGAGCACCACCCCACAGGCGCACACACTACCTCGGCCTGTCGATCTTTTACAGTGACTGGCAAAAAGAATATGAAATGAGATCACAAACGAAGGAAGAGGAAGCAGGACTGCATTGATTGCAGGGGTTTCTAAAGTGCGCCCAGAGACCATTTTTTATTGGCTCACAGCATCTTCTCAAAATACAATTTAACAAGAAAACTACATAAAATAAACAGTCAATAAGGTCCATATAGTAAGAGAAAATGGAAATAGAATAAAGTTATGGGAATAATAACACAATGCAACTTTAGTAGCATAACATTTAAATACTAAAGAAAAAAAACATTAAAGAAAAAGTCTAAAACTAATAAAAACAACTAAGGAAGTCCGATATCTGATTGGCCGATATTGTCCAACTCTGAATGTCCGATATGTGTCTAGTCAACAAATGATGGATGTCTTTTCTTTTCAACATTGTAAATGCGGATGACAATGATGGACCTGGCTCGGTGAGCAAGCCAGAGGGGTATGAGGCCAAGGTGCAAAAACACCAGATGTCAGGGTAGCCTGCCTATGACTCCTTCCGCATGCACAGTACAGTACGTGTGCATGCTATATATACTACTCAATTATACTGTATAGATACAGTTGCTTTTCAAATTGGTAATACGTTTGGCTACAAATTCCACTCCAAATACGCGATGCAGCAAAGCAATCACTGAATCGCCAGCAACTGCAGCTTTGCTGCATCAGCTCACGTGCAACTGATGCAAAGCAATATGGATGGGAGGTTAATGACTTTACTGTTTGTTGGCGTGAGAGAGACAGTTCATTCTAAGACAAGCCTGGGAGTCAGCTTTTCTGCTTTCTGAAGGGGACCTTTCAGTTGTGTCTGTTCTGCTCAGAAAGAATGAATATGATAGGCCACAAAATGCAATAAGAGAAGGAGGCAAAAGCAAATGTATTAGAAGAATATTGAACAATAACACAAGTGTGTGTGAGAGTGAGGGAGTGAGTGGGAGAGAGAATGCAACCAAAAATCAAAAATTGTTAGGAATTCAAGCCATCTTCTATTTTCCACACAAAATGTCATGTTCCACCTCATGTTCATGGTTTTGTCACCCTCTCTTCTGCCCTGCCCTGCCAGCCGGGGTGCTCTCCAGGACCCCTCTGATAGACTCCAAGAAGGCTGGGTACTCTGAACTGCCGTTCGACGTGTACACACAAACCAGTCAGAACCCTTTGGCCGGCACCGTGGGGAAATAACCCTCTCGTTCACCGGGGACGACTCCAACACAGAGGCACCAAGCCCGGGGGGCTATTAATAAGCCCACACCAGCTCGCTGCCTCTCCCCTGCAGCAAATCCAGAGTAGAACAAGGTCCAGCCTGTCTCGAAGAATTTGGTTCCAGAGCCCAACTCACCAGGTTGTGGTGAGTGTGACTATATCTAGTCGGAATGTCTCAACCTCTTCCACAAGCTCGGGCTCCTTCCCCACCAGAGAAGTGACATTTCATGTCCCAAGAACCAGATTTGGCCTCTGAAGACCAGGTCGCCCGGACACCCGCCCTGGACTGCCGCCCAAATTGCATTACACCAAACCCTTATGCTCTCTCATGCAGGTGGTGGGTCGGTGGTTTGGGAGGGGGCTCCTGTGTTGCTTCTTCGGGCGGGGCCCGGCCGGGACCCAGGGGGGAAGGCCCGGCCACCAGCAGCCGAGCGCCTCCGCCAGGCCTGGCTCCAGGGTGAGGCCCCGGTCTGTCACGTCCGGGCGAGGTGCGGTCACTACTCTCGATTTTAATTGTAAGGGTCTTCTGAATCACTCTTAGTCTGGCCCGTCACCTAGAACCTGTTTGCCTTGGGAGACCCTACCAGTGGCATAAAGCCCCCAAGAACATTGCTCCTAGGATCACTCAAACTCCTCCGCCGTGGTCAGGTGGTGATTCATGTAGAAGTTAATCACATTAAATTGTATAGATATCATTTGGGTCCATGCAGGACAACTTACTATTTTCCGGTATAGCTGAGCAAAAATCTGACAACACAGAATCTCAGTTTAAACAATTTATTTTGTACGCACCAAAATCTCCCACCAAAAGCAGAATATTTCACCTCCTACCTACGCTTGCTATGTTTGAACACCTAAAGGTAGAGAATGAAGTGCTGTAAAAGATGAAGACAGGAAAATCTTCTAACCTGTTGGCAAAAATTAAATAAATTCAGAAATTAAATACTGACTTCTGAGGGGAAAATCCTCGTGAAACATTTGTAAACTGTACAAAACCATTATGAAAACACATTAGAGCTTTATTAGTAATTAACCAGAAGAAATGAGATCCTATACTTCAATAGACCTTCCTACTGAACAATAAGATGAACCCAGGTCCAACTGAGAAGCAGGCCGCCGTTGGACGTGATCACGCTGAACCATGTCCAACAGCAGAGGTGGACGTGGTTCAGCGTGATCACGTCTTAAAACATGTTGCAAGAATGGAATAGTCTGATAATGAGGACTTCCCCACGACTACAGCGTCCTACTTTTTGCTTTCCCAAAGGGATGAAATGGGTCGACAAAGACATTCAGTGCTGGTCTGGTACAGAGAGAAAAGTATTTCTCACACACACACACTTGTACACCAACCTGTGTGCCACGAGGTCTTCACTGGCCTGTGCAGGGAAGAATCTAAAGCACCTAAACATCCTCCACTTAGGTACACAGCCAATAGTCTAAACAAAGCACCATTGAGACTTAAAGAGAACTTTTTAACATAAATGTTCTAAAATGATTTCCAACATGTTCTTCGAGTGAGCAATCAAAACCCAGAGAGAACAGCTCGGGCATATTGTCTTGGATTACCCGGAAACACATCTGACATTCCTACCAGTCACAGCTACAGTAATGACCAGCAATATCACGAGATCCTGATCCACGAGAGTACCAACATGACAAATCTTCTTTTTCAGAATTTTTTATTTATTTTTATAAAAACACGCCTGTCTGTTTTCCTCATCTCATTCCACCAAACTCACAGGAAGAGAGTTCACTCTGTGCACCGGTTCGGCGCCTGGATGCTAGACAGCTAGGCGAGAACAGAGTGAGACCCCTTGTCAGTCATACGGCGCTTTGTCTCTTCCACTAGCACGCACACAATAGAGTCTCGTGAGAAGCAATGGCAGGCAACACAGCAGAAATCAGGAGGAAAAAATGTAAATGCAGAGCTAAATGCCACAGCTCCCATATTGGAATAAGCAACACAAACAAGCCAATAAGCTGCATTTGTTGGACGGCAGGAACATCCATCCATCCATCCATCCATTTTCTGTACCGCTTATCCTCATTAGGGTCACGGGGATGCTGGAGTCTATCCCAGCAGACTTTGGGCGAGAGGCGGGGTACACCCTGGACTGGTCGCCAGTCGATCGCAGGGCACGTATAGACAAACAAACACTCACACTCACATTCATACCTATGGACAATTTAGAGTCACCAATTAACCTAACATGCATGTTTTTGGAATGTGGGAGGAAACCGGAGTACCCGGAGAAAACCCACAAACGCACGGGGAGAACATGCAAACTCCACACAGAGTTGCCCAACGGAGATTTGAACCCAGGTTTTTCAAGATCTCCTGACTGTGTGGCCAATGTGCTAACCACTCAGCCACCGTGCGGCCCCGGCAGGAACATAAGAGGCAAAAAAACGGACCACCTCAAACATATCCACCAGACCCAGTTTTCCCATCTGGAAAAAGGTACACACAGAAGAATTGGTGAAAGGCCAGCGATTCAAGAAATGCTGCAAATGTTTGACAGACTGTACATATTGCCTGCGATTCCACAACCTTATAGAGCAAGGGTGTATTCGTGGAGGGCCGCATTGAAGTCATGACTGCCTTCAGAGGGCCACTTGTAACGGTCAATATGAATCAACATGAATATCCAGTCCGCCGCTCGCCTGAAGACAGCTGGGATAGGCTCCAGCATAACAGCAATCCCAGTGTGGTGGAAAATGGATGGAGAAATATGAATATAAACTCATGATATTATTACACAATAGGCAGCTTGCCTAGAAATGAGGAGTGACAAGCATACATTCGCGTATTTCTTTTTGATAACAAACAAATGCTCTCAATACCTTGGTCATGTCACATAATATCAAAGTTCACAAGATTTTTCTGCCAAACTGAAGTAACAAAGACATTGAGAAAGAAAAAGCTGAATTGCATTATTGACACATTATTCTCAGGCCTTTGCGGGCCACAAAATGGTGTGGCGGGCCACATTTGACCCCTGGGCCTTGTGTTTGACACCTGCGTTATGCTGTAGAGTGAAAGGTGACATATTAAAAGGAAATATAGCACTGTTATGATATGTTACTGTCAAAGTTAACGCGTTAATGACGCGGAGTTGGGATTTCAGAGAAGTTGTGTACCACAAATATGCACATTAGCGCTCAAGGTCATCATCTCTTACTATGTGGGAATTCATAAGGGTATCAGCATTTGGGAGCAAATGTGAGGTGTAAGAAGAAGCTACAAATACAGTACAGCAGTCTTACCTGTGCCGTGTTTGAGATCAAAGAAGGTGGGTTCCAGGACCGTCAAACAGTGGGACAAATTGCTGCTTGCATTAACAGTATATTATTTTTGAATAAATTAATAGCCCCATATTTCCAATAAAACGCTTAACATAAAATGTGATGTAGTTATCGTAGTTGCATATGAAATTGTTTACCACAATGAGATTTACATCCCTACATATTATAGATAAAAACTAATTTTAGACTTGGACTTTATCGATCTACAAGTAAAATTGCTTGGTTACAGTAGCTCAGCTGTAGAAGAAAAAGATAAACAAAAAAAATGCAATGCAATGCAATATGACTGAAATGTATAATATTGTATTGGATTCTTTTACATAAGTATAAAACAATACCATAATATTAATAAAAGAGATCAACCTACTTCCTTGGTTGGCTAGCCCGTGCATCCCCTGAGAAGATGTGCCGTCAACTCCACCAAGTATTACAAAATATACAAGTGTCCCGTCAGCATGTTAAACACAAATCTCTGAACCCATGTGTGCTTTTTCTTCGCCCTACCAGTAGAGAATAGTTTTAAATGGTGTCGGTAATGCAAGTCCTGCTATTCCCATACTGCATTACCAAGCTTAATAAACAAAACACCATCAACACACACAAAACACGTACCTTGTGGGTTCCCTCTGCTTCAAAGGAATTGAGGCTTTGATAAAGCGAATGGTGCCTCTTCCTCATCAGTGGCGTAAAAGTGATATTAGCAGCGGCTACCATGGCCTTGTCCGACAGCACTCCTCTTCCATCTGTGTGTTCTTCTGATTTATTCAGCTCCTGTTGCATTTGTCCTAGAGGTTGGTTCTCCATCTTTACTTGTACCTATGTAAGCTTAGGGTGCTCTGTTCGAGTCCAGGGGTCATACATCACTCTGTTAGTCGAGGAGTGCAGATAACGGCTGAAGCTGACTTAGAAATGGACCAAATCTGCCGAGTTTTCTTGGCAGCATGAGGAAGACCATGCGCAGAAATGTCACATGTTCAATCCTAGAGTTGCTGGAACACAGTGTATTCACTCTCTTGCGTATAGTCACTCCTCACTAAGAGATCATTCTTGTGAAAGCACCGTGTCCCTCTCTGAGCAATGACGTCTTCCAAAACAATGTGCTCGAAAAAGACAGGACATAGTTTGGCCTTTGCGTCTGATGGCAATTCATAGACTGTCAATTTCCTGTTAGCATTCCGGACCACACTTCATTCTCGGCACAAAGTCAAGCTTCAGAGTTCAACGCTTTGCTTCCTAAGGGAGACGGTTTATCCATGTCTGGGTTGTCTTGCTTGCGGGTTGTGTGATATCCAGAACAAAACATACAGGCCCAAACTAAACCAGCAAAGAAGGAAGCAACACAAGGAGAAGCCGACAACCAGATCCCTTATTCCAGTGTCCCAATAAGGCCGAGATGTTTGTGTTATTTGAGCTCTTCACTGAGCATCCATCCCGCATCACGGCTTCGCCCAAATGCAAGAAGACACACGACGGGCTGCTTGATCTCTTACGGTTCCGGCAGGAGAAAGGATGACGGGAAAAATGTGTCTGTGAGACGGTGTGTGTCATTTAGAGGAGGGGGTGGGGGAGGACCGCATCCATCGTCCTATCACAAAAAGGCAAGAATTCAGGCAAGGCCCAATCATAACAGTGACTACTGCTCGTTTCCATGGAGACGACGCTGGAATGATGTTGGCTCTCTATTGATTGTTCGCGGGGCAGCACACACTGCACCCCGGGGGTGGGGGGGGATTCACGAGGCAGGCATTTGAGCAAACGGGACTCATTTTAATGCGTAGTTGCAGTTTAACGAGTGAAATCCTGACATGATGCTGGTTGTCATCTTCAGATGAGCACTGAATGCACAACCCAAACAATGATGGTCTGTTGAGTCTAAATCTCAAAGTGGCTCAGTTTCTCTAAAGTTGGAGATTTACGAGTTCAACTAAAAAGCAATGCCTATAAAAATGATCATATGGCCGAGGCAAGATTAGTAGACTGCAATACTGTATGTTCTCATATATTTGGTGTCTTTT
The DNA here is from genome assembly GCA_024372805.1 of Oostethus manadensis. Taxonomy (NCBI): domain Eukaryota; kingdom Metazoa; phylum Chordata; class Actinopteri; order Syngnathiformes; family Syngnathidae; genus Oostethus; species Oostethus manadensis. The sequence continues at coordinate 119,814 of QODF01000062.1, read as the reverse complement.
TTCACTGGACTGCTACAATCCCGTCTCGTCGACCCAATCTCATCTATCAACTCGTCTCGAGTGTGTTCGGCCCTAGCTCCTGAACACATTACAACACAGCTGGGTTGCCACAACATAACAAGATGGCACAGGAGGTATCAGTGTTGCCTGATACCAGTATCAGGGCTCTCTAAATACTCTTTTAAAAAAAAAAAAAAAAGCAACAAGTGACAATTGCGTGAAGAAACATTTGGTGGGGTCCTGATCCAATATCAGCCAAAAAAAAAAGCAGTATCGGATTATGTCAGAAGGATGCAAAATCTCCGATATTGGCACTCCGATACAAGCAGTCCATTCGAGACTCCACACTAGCTCTTCAATCCACCAGCAGCCCTTCCAGTTAGAAAGCAGAACCCACGAGGTCACAACAGCAGCATGTGCCAGCATGTTTAACAAGGACTAGGAGTTTTCATTCATGTCCGTAAACAACGTTGTAGCTGAGCGTAAAACTTGCCATGCACAAGTTTACCATGATGGCACAGAGCCAGGGAAGTTTAATACGACCAGCCTCATTGCGCATTTGCAGCAGGATTTTCTCACATGAGAAACTCCCATGGGGTGGCAAAAGGTCAACAGCTGTGAGAGAAAAGAGCCAGCCCCGTCAGTAAGTGATACTGGATTTAAATGATCGAGCCTCGCTACTTCATGCTATTGTGAACTATACACCAGATGCAATAAAAGATAAATGGGTATGAGTTTTTCTCAATACACTACATCACTGTGTGTGTGTGTGTGTGTGTGTGTGTGTGTGTGTGTGTGCGTGGTGCTGCGACCCACCAACTGACAGGGACTGGTCTAAAGAGAACAGTTTATAAATCTTTCTACTGATTGGCAAGACGCAATGAGAAACACAAAATGATGCTAAAGTACTTCAAATGAAATGGCAATATCCAATATCCATGGCCATCCAGTTTTGATCTTCAACTGAAAATATATATATTTATTAGAAAAATTAGGTAACTTACCTCCACATTTTGTTCCATGCTTTTGGAGAAAGGAGACTTGTCTACGCCGGTGGACCTTGCGTGGCAAGGGGGCTGGCCGTCCCACAGAGCATGGGGAGTGTCGTGAGGGTTGCTCCAGTGGGTGTCCAGTACTGCAGTGGCATTGCGGGGGTCAGCCACTGCCAAGACGCTGCATGCTGACTGTTGCAAGGCCTGGACTTCTTTGCTCTTCTTTGAGGAGCGCGAGGCACTCGTGTATATATGCGGTCTGGTTCTAGAGTCGGTTAGATGAGGCACAATCGGACTCACGCCACAGCCATCCTGGGTTACTTTTCTTGCAATCTGTCTTTTATGCAAAAAATCCTGGTGGGTGTCTAGCAGGTGGCAGAGGATGATGGCCTTTTCCAGCTCCATTTCCTCCCGCTCAGGCAATTTATAGGCTCCCTGCTCACTATCTGTCTTCTCCGACAGCAGCAGCAGCAACTGCTCCAGATTGCTCCGTTTTCCTTGCATGGAATGTCCCGCTTCAATGTTATTGTATCGTTCATTGTCTTTAAAGGGGCACCAGGATCTGTTCAAGTGCTTGTGGGAAGCATGTCGGGAAGTTCGCTCCTTTATCTGACTCTTCTGCTGCACTTCCTGCTCTGGTCGCTTCTTCTCTGCTTCCAAAACAGCAACTAACTCTCGTCCACAGCTCGGCCGGCCCTGACATTGTTTCTTGGATGACAACATGGGAGGGTAATCCCGGTCTTTCCTCATGGTGCCACACTCCCAGCACCGCATGCGTAGAAGGCTAATACAGAGTCATCATATCTACAGAGTGGATCAAAACTGATGGACAGTTCATGTCAAGACATGCAGTTGTTGTACAGTACAAGGCCACTGGAAAGATGAGAGAGAGAGAATACTGGATATAAATAATATGGCAAAAATATGAAGTCATCTGATTAGAAGTGGAGGCAAAATAGGAGAATGTTATGACAATCTGGTATATTTGGCTTCATATTTGGTAGCATGTAATACACTAGTCATTGGACAGTTCCATGAAGTGACAAGGCACACGTACATGTGGGGCTGCAGACAGAAACATGTGGTACACCAAACTAAGGTAGAGGAAAGAACGCATGCGCATAAGTCTGCCATCTTCTGCTTACCAAGGCTCATCTAGACCGGTGTTTTTCAACCACTGTGCCGTGGCGTAGTGTCTGGTGTGCCGTGGGAAATCATCCACTTTCACCTAATTGGTGCATGAATATTTTTTTGAAAACGAGTCCGCCAGTAAAGTGCCATTGCTGAGTGTCTGTGCTGTCCAATCATCGGCAGAGTAATCATGTCATAAGCTAAATAGCAGTACGTGGCAACACTTTATATTGACTTTATATTGTTTCTATAGGCTACAGAGATTCATGTATACATTTTCTGCTGGTCAGTGGGATTGAGAGAGTCTGAGGATACAGTTCTATCACCGTGGCTGAGGTATTTGGGGTAGTTAAAACACTCCCCAATGGCAAGGCTCCGGGGGTCAACGAGTTTTGCCCTGAATTTCTCAAGGCTCTGGATGTTGGAGAACTGTCTTGGTTGACACGCCTCTACAACATTGCATGGAAGTCGGGAACAGTACCTCTGGACTGGCACACCGGGGTGGTGGTCTTCATTTTTGAAAATGGTGACCGGAGGGTGTGTTCCAACTATAGAGGGATCACACTCCTCAGCCTCCCTGGGAAAGTCTGCTCCAGGGTGCTGGAGAGAAGGGTACGACCGTTAGTCGAACCTCGGTTACAGGAGCTGCAATGTGGTTTTCGTCCCGGTCGCGGAACACTGGACCAGCTCTACACCCTTGCAAGGGTACTCGAGGGTATGTGGGAGTTTGCCCAACCAGTCTACATGTGCTTTGTAGACCTGGAAAAGGCATTCGACCGTGTCCCTCGTGGTGTCCTGTGGGGGGTGCTCCGGGAGTACGGGATTGATGGTCCGCTTCTACGTGCCATTCGGTCCTTGTACAATCGAAGCAGGAGCCTGGTTCGCATTGCCAGCAGTAAGTCGAGCTTGTTTCCGGTGAACGTTGGCCTCCGCCAAGGCTGCCCTTTGTCACCGATTCTGTTCATAATCTTCATGGACAGAATTTCTAGGCGCAGTCAAGGTGTTGAGGGAGTCCAGCTTGGTGACCTTAGGATCTCGTCTCTGCTATTTGCAGACGATGTGGTCCTTATGGCCTCATCAGGCTGTGACCTTCAGCGTTTACTGGAGCGGTTTGCAGCTGAGTGTGAAGCTTCTGGGATGAGACTCAGCACCTCCAAATCCGAGGCCATGGTTCTCAGTCGGAAACGGGTGGACTGTACCCTCCGGGTTGGGAGTGAGGTCTTGCCTCAGGTGGAGGAGTTCAAGTATCTCGGGTTCTTGTTCACGAGTGAGGGAAGGTTGGAGCGTGAGATCGACAGACGGATCGGTGCAGCATCTGCAGTAATGCGGTCGCTGTACCGGACCGTCGTGGTGAAGAGAGAGCTGAGCCGGAAGGCAAAGCTCTCTGTTTACCGATCGATCTACGTTCCCACCCTCACCTATGGTCATGAGTTATGGGTCATGACCGAAAGAATGAGATCGCGGATACAAGCGGCGGAAATGAGTTTCCTTCGTAGGGTGGCTGGACTCACCCTAAGAGATAGGGTGAGGAGCTCGGCCATCCGGGAGGAGCTCAGAGTAGAGCCGCTGCTCCTTCACATCGAGAGGAGCCAGTTGAGGTGGCTCGGGCATCTAGTCCGGATGCCTCCCGGGCGCCTCCCTGGTGAGGTGTTTCGGGCATGCCCAGCCGGGAGAAGGCCCCGGGGAAGGCCTAGGACACGCTGGAGGGACTATGTCTCACAGCTGGCCTGGGAACGCCTCGGTGTCCTCCCGGTGGAGCTGGAAGAGGTCGCGGGGAAGTGTGGACTTCCCTACTGAGACTGCTGCCCCCACGACCCGGACCCGGATAAGCACCAGCAAATGGAATGGAATTTTCTGCTGGTGGTCTACCTTGAGGTTTTAGGAATGAAAAAAGGCAAAAAAAAACACTGATCTAGACGTATTTCTGCGAAAAACGTATTTCTTGAAAACGTTCATGAGAATAGAACACTAAGAAGACACGGAATGGGACACACCTATTCCCCCTTGTCTGCATTGACATCATGTGACCTGCACGCTAACCAAGCAACAGCCACATTGTTATTATTATACTGTACATTGTTCCGCCCAAGAACTACCTTACCGTCGTAGTGACACCTTGCCACACCACACTGGCGACCTAATAGCTGTTTAGCTAACGACTGGCATCACCACACGCTAGCCAAAGCTCCATATCGGAGCCATGTTGCTGTGTGACACCGATGGAAGGAGGAAATGAGCAAACCAGTGTAAAGTACTCCATGTTAGCATGAATGTGTCTGTCTCTACACCTCACAGCATGGATACAAAACCTTCTTGGACGTCTTTTAATAGCCCCTTTCTAGGCGGAATAGCTGTGTCCCGTTACGTGCATAATTGCGGCCTCTTCTTACCCCTTTTTTATATCTTTGGAAGGCACAGAAAAGAGAACGACGTGTCTCACGTGAGGATTGTGGGTAATTCTTTTGAAGAGTTGAGCTCCGGATGCAACAAGGGAGAAGCGGGGAAGGGAGGTGTTGCTGGAGATAACGGCACTACCTTCTTAGCATTCAGCTATTTCATTGGCTTACGTGGGACCACAACGTAATGACGTAGACAAAAAATACACCAATGATGCATTCGGTCGCAGCTGCCAGTGAAATGATTGCGTTAGTTAGCCAACATTAGCTCCAGGGTGATTGTCTAGCGGCAACTCATTGCAAACTCACCTCAAAGCGGCCTTGCTGCGATATTACTTGGCGACTTTTGTGACTTGATAGTCTGTTAAAACTTCACATTACAATGATAATCACACGGAATAGCACCGATGAGGTTAGTTACGTTAAGTTGTAACCACGGGAAACGGTAACGGTCTTCCCGACTGACTAGCAGTGGGTGGTTCGCGAACGAAACGGCTCTTAGAACCAGCTCTTGACCGTCATGAAGGGTCTGTTAACGTGTCACGTGAGACGCCTATTGCCCCCCCCCCCCCACACACACACACACACACACACACACACGTTAAGCAGAAAAGGTAAGTTAAGTGACTAGAAAGTGAACAGTCCAGTTGTGATCGATCAATGACCTGAATGAATGAGGACACACAGAAGGAAACAAAAGCTGAGACTCTGTGTTTCCAAATCCCAATATTCACTCAATAATGTAATATATTTTTGAATTAGGAATTCTTTTCACTCGCATTTTGGTAAGACAACAACTAGCAACACAAGAATATCAGAACCCTTTTGGGAGACGAGCTAAAAGAATCGGTTACTTTCGAAGAGCCGAAATTCCCATCACGCCAATAGATCCGTCCAGGAGCAGTGCTGCCTTCAGGGTTTCTCCGTCTAATTACTTTTCTACGACACATGCCCATGACTCCTTTGGTATCATTTATAACAAAATATACAGCAACACAATACATTGGGTTACTGTATATTCTTTCATTCATTCATTCATTCATTTATTTTTTATACTGCTTATGCTCATTAGGGTGATACTGTATATTTTACTGTCTATTTTTTATTTTTATGTCATAAGCAATTAGTAAAAAATCTCTTTTGGAACCATTTTTACGCATCGCGGTGGTGAGAGTTTATAAATGACCGATAGCCACAAAGGCAACATTAGTCCAATCGCTTTTGTGCGAAATGAGGACCTCTAGTGGTGACATGCGGCAGTGCAGCGTATTCCATCTCTCACTGATTAGGTCAGGGGTGTCCAAACACTTTTGGCAAACGTGTAATATATTAAACAGACTGCATCACTTGTGTTATACTGTAAGTGACAAAGCATATTGTAATTATGATAAATGTGGGGAAAGGTCTAATGTCTTTATCATTTATTACTTTATCTTGTATGTGCTAAGCATGAACCCAGTATAGCGTTGTCATCTTTTGCTGAAAGTCAAGTAGTTTCACTTGTGGCTGTTGCAGTCCACTTGCCAAGTGTGAGTACTGACGTACCAGATTCAACAGATAATATGGTAGAGGCCATTTCAATATTTGCCCATTTTCTAAGACGGCTAATTCAATATAAATGTTTTCAGTATTTCCATTTTGTGTAATAAGCGGCATAATAATATCAACAACAATAATCATAAATTATTATTAGAGTTATTAGAATCAACATCAACTTTTTTTCCATTTTTTAGGTTTAATTGTATTTTGAGAAAGTAAATACCGGTCTATACCAGGACAGGATGTATTCATTGTCGTATCAGTCACATGACTAGTAGTGCTGGGATTTTACGTTTGATCTCAAATGGCTTTGAGACAAGTTGACCCTTGTTAATCGTTTGTCCCGGTAATGCACAAGAGGTTTGGCAAGACCGTGCTAGCGGTTTTGTCAGCAGTGGGATATGGACGTGGAAGTGATTGAATTTTGGGGTCGATCTTGAGCTCCGTCCCGATCCAGGGATATCCATCCATCCATCCATTTTCTATGCCGCTTATCCTCATTAGGGTCACGGGGATGCTGGAGCCTATCCCAGCAGACTTTGGGCGAGAGGCGGGGTACACCCTGGACTGGTCACCAGTCAATCGCAGGGCACATATAGACAAACAAACATTCACACTCACATTCATACCTATGGACAATTTAGAGTCGCCAATTAACCTAACATGCATGTTTTTGGAATGTGGGAGGAAAGCGGAGTACCCGGAGAAAACCCACACACGCACGGGGAGAACATGCAAACTCCACACAGAGATGCCCAGCGGAGATTTGAACCCAGGTCTTCCAGATCTCTTGACCGTGTGGCCAATGTGCTAACCACTCAGCCACCGTGCGGCCCGATCCAGGGATATTTGAAAGGATTCTTTGACATTGCGAGATTGCGGGAAAAATGGTCCGAACACTTGGCAAAAACACGGGACAAGTCTCGACTAACCCAAAAATGTAGGTTTATCATTTAGGCGTGAATATGGGGGGGGTCTGCGGTGCGTGGCCGGGCGTCTGTGCTCGCCGAGTGCTTTTCTAGATATATACTAAAGTGTGATTACGTAATTGCACCACATGGCTGCGGCTCCTACAAAACAAAAGTGCACATCTTCACGACCCACTGCAAAAAAAAGGCCCGGTGACAGAAGGTGCATTGTACCGCATGTGTGGGGTTTAAATTCAAGACTCATACCAGGGGCCCGGTGTGGAACTGGCCCATATCTTTGTGACGGTTGCAAGTGACATGAAGCCTGAGTGAGAAAAGTGTCAAGCCCCGTCTTGCTCCGCGCAACCAAATGCTTCCCAAACAATCCCTAAAAGAACCACATTGATTTCAAGTCCAGGTGGAGAACAAGAACCCTCACTGAGAACGAGTCCAACGGACTGCCGGTTCTGTTACTCCCCATCGGAGAAAGGGAAAAGTTATGTGGCCCTCACATGAAAAAGTTTGGGGACCCCTGCCCTACAGGACCCCTTGAATGGCTTCTCCAAGTCCACAGAACACACGTAGACTTCCAAACTTCTAAACTTGCATGCAACCTTAAGACTCCGCCGGGAATATAGAGCTTCTCTACAGCTCCCAGGTTCTATCCGTCTTCCCAGCAGAGACAACTCCGCCTCTCTTCCCTGGAGTGTCCTGGATACATGAGCGCCAGTCCAACGACACCACAACAGACCGGATCGTTGACCTTCAGCCCAGAATGTCATGCCGCTCAGGGTAGACAATTTGTGGTGAGCACTGAAGTCCAATAAGAAGCCAATTGCACCTCTCTGGGTCTCACTGTTGCCAACGTGAGCACTGAGTCCCCCAGCAGAACAGTCTAAAGTACTTCCTATATGGAATTCAAAAAGAAGGCATTTCTCTGAACTGCTGTTTGGTGCATATAAGACAGGGGTTCCCAAGATTTTGCAGCGCCCCCCTTTTGGAGATAAAATGATTTTCTGTGCCCCCCCCCCCCCAAAAAAAAATAATGAAAGGTGTTTGTGGTAGCTCTGCAGCCTCCCTAGGAGGGGGGCACACCTCCAGTTTGAAAACCACTGATATAAGATACGCCGTTATTAGTCCCACAAGGCAACAACAGTTAGGGTAGAGCAGGTGGAGAGACGGGTCCTTTCTTCCACCAGGAGCTCCAAAGTACAGGTGCTGATCCGGGGGGGCAGCAATTTTGATCACTCCTGCCCACTTTGTGCTACCGCTGGCATGCCAGAGTGGAAGAGAGTCCAACCTCTCGAGAGGACTGGCTCCACAGCCCTTGCTGGGCGTTCAGGTGAGTCGGACTACGGGCTTTGATTTTGTAGACCAGGCGCACTTTCGCCTCGCCTCGCCAATGAGGCGTGTTGTAGGCGGATTCTGCAAGTAAGCCTGCGTCCCTCCTACCGGCGCCGGTGGCAAAGAGGGAGGAGAGAAGGCGTGACCGGTTTTAACACAGCCGGGTCAAATCTTCACCAATCAAAGGAGCTCCTCACCTTTAAAAGTTTGGTTGAATATGGATGAAGACAGCCAAACTTCTCCTGGACGGAAAGTGATGTTTTGGACAAAGGGTATAAAACGGGTCAATGATGTCAGAAGCAGGCCAAACATCAGATCCACTGGCCACCAAGGAGGAGGAGGAGGATGGGGGCGGCGATTCGGGGACATAGGAGGTGGTGGAGATGGCGTGACAGGCAGACGGGACAGTCAATACAGATGAGAATGTGCTGATTCAGATAGGGGTTGGCATTAAATGCATTCAAATGTGCCTGCCATTGTCTAAATGGCCCGGCTGCGCTTCGCCAAGAGCAGACCAGGTTGGAGCTGGCGAGCTTTCAGTGCACCCCCGGCGAAGCCTTTTGGCGCAAGATTTCCGCTGCGCCAGGCCGAATGGGACGGCACCTCCCCCTGTGTGCGCCTCGGTCTACCAAATTGGCTGCGCCCTGTGTTACGCCAGATGAAATGAGCGCCCACAAAATGAGAGCCCGCAATGTTTCAGCTTTCAGCCGTGTTCCAAGCACTTCCCTTAGGTGTGCATATCAATGTCCATTTTTTCTCAGCAAGATATGTTTTTTTGAGTCTCCGTCTCTTCACACACACACACACACACACACACAATCTGAGCAACAGTCCTGTCTTCCAATGAGAGCGTGCAGACGAGTGGGACGGGACCATGAAGGACCATGAGGGAGCTCGACCTGTAACTGGAGATGCAAGGTTACCAGTGAAGTGTTAGCTTTCCTTCTTCGTTTTGTTTTCTTTGCCCCTCCTGCTTTTTAACTTTAGGCGGGTGGAGCATTATAATACGAAGATGTGCTATTTATTGTTTTACGTCATCTCTGTCACCAAAACCGGGTATTTATAGTCCGACAGAAGCTGAGGAGATGAAAGACCTAACAGACGAACGGCCGGAGACTTGAATTTTCTGTGACAGTTTCCGTGCGACTCGAGAGACGTGCAATTCTTTTTTTCCCCCCCCCCACGTCTGCACACACTTTGGGTTTTGGGTCAGCATTCACTCCTGCAACAGGTATGTTCTTGTACTTTTCCTTCCTAATTCCACATGCCTGTCTGTCCTTCTCATCGACACCACGAGAAGGAAACGCGTTCCCGCTGCCCTGCTTCAGGTGTAAATTTGCATCCTGACCAAATGTCAGTGCCGCATGTTGAAGAAATCGATCTTTCTTAGCAGGGAGAGGCGAAAACAGACAGTTTGGATCATTAGCTTGATTAGTCGTTTGATTGCTTGCGTTGTGAAAGAAAAAAAGAGTCCACCGGTGCAGCGCGGTGGAAAAACGAGCTAGATGAAATAGTGGCTCAGCCCTGTCCTTGCAAGGACTGGGTGAAGTGTACAGTACCCGGGGCCAAAGATTCTGAATGCAGCAAACCCCCCCCCCCCCCCAACCCCCCCAACCCAGCAACCCCCCGCCCCCCCACCCCCGAGAGGCGCCCCTGGAGTGTCATCGGGTGCTGAAGCGTTTTAGTGACAGATTACAGGAAGCAGTGTTTATGCCTGACGACGGCGGCCATAGAAAGCAGAAATGTCTTTTTGTGCCCCCCGAGCCCGGAATGTCCACTATCTCCATGGGCCAATATCAAATTCGCCCCTCATCATCCCCAAATACACATTCCTGTGTAAGGTCAGGGGGAATTCTACGGCGGGAAAGACCCAAACACTGCCATCTGTTTGGCAAGAAGGGACGTTTTTAAACCTCAAGTTGCTCAAAGGCGTCATCTAACTGAGCTATCCAAACAGAACATCCACACTTGAGCGTTTTATCCAGTAGGCAAGAACTCTAATGATTAGTGTAATATCTCGATTATGGATCAGCTCATGTTGATTTTCACTTTCCTCTCTGGTTCTTCCGTCATTCATCCCAGAACGTTGGCGAGCCATGCGAGGCCAGCGCGAGGTGGAGAGCGCTTGCCGCTGTTGGAATCCCACCATCTGGCTACTGGCGACCTTGCTGGGATCCTGCATGCTGGTAGCTGTCAGTGTGTTGTTGCGGTTTGGTGAGTGGGACCAAATATTGATGATGCGTTCTCACTGTGCAGTGTCTTTTTTCCATAATGTCCGATCTATTGCAGACTGGTTGTATTATATTATTGTTCCTATGGGGATTGACTGTAGCTTTGGGTTGAGAGAGATGCAAGTAATCTTACAAAAAACAGTTCAAGTTCCCTTCAAGTGTCACAGCCAGCATAAGACTTTTGGCCATTTCGCAAATAGCGGTGTTTTTTTGGCCGTTTGTGGACGAGAAGAAGTCACGTGTGCCCTACAGAATATCTGAGCGTGTGTTAATTACATATGCGGGGTGCACGGGTGGCACACGACTCACATGAAGTCCAGAAAATTGGACATTTGGATTAAAAAGAAAAATGCAAACCAAGATGCTTGGCTGGACATGGCCACCGGGCTGCACCCAAAAGGCATCTGTTTGTGTTTTGAAAACAGTTAATTATGGTGTGCCAGTACAGTAAAATCTGGTTTCAGCCCTAATTATTCCTTTTTTTAAATTTTTTGTCTTGTCCAGCATCATAAGAGCTGAATGGGAGTCAAGCTGCCTTTAAATGCTGAGCAAAATTTCTTTGCCAAGGGAGACTTCATAATCCAAATGAGTCTCCCTTGACATTTGACTGCGTTTATTATGAATTTTGTTGAACCGCATTTCCATGCTGGACCTGACCTGAAACGACATGGATATAAGAAAGGGTGCAGAAAAACCTCAAAAAAATATTTTAACAATATTATAAACAACCATGATAATCACAATTTCAGCAACAACCAGAACAGTCTCAAAGCAAAATGAGCAAAAATACAGGAAATAAATAAATAATAATAATAATATATATATACAGTGAGGGAAAAAATACTTTTCAAATAATTTTTTCCCTCACTGTATATATAAATAATTACACACATGTATATATATATATATATATATATCCTATTTTTAATATTTTTTGTTAAATGGGTTGGAATATGTGTATAAATATATATGTGTATGTATATGTGAATGTGTATGGATATATGTGTGTGTGTATATATACATATATATATATACATACACATACACACACACATAATCGTACACGTATATATACACATACTGTGCACATACACATATCCATGCAGTACATACATACATACACACACATACAGTGTGCATATACACACATATATACATATGTACTAACAATAATAAACATAAAAGAAGAACAAGGAGAAAAGAAACAGAACCTCTTGAACAAACACCATCCAGATGACTCGTGCGACAAATCGACATGAAATCTTCATTAGTCTGCAGTGACAGGATAACTGCATCTGAGTGAAACAGAGAATGAGGAGATGTTGGTGGATTTTCCAGCTCTAATTGTTCCTAAAGGTCTGATGAAAACTAGAATCCATTTTTCGTGTGAATCAATCAATCTTTTTAGGGTTTGTGGAGGTAATGACCAATTGATAACCAATTCAATGATACAAGACCTTTATTGAAAAGTAGCATACACACAGTGGGGTGCTCCTGGTTCTTTCTTGGATGCAATAGCATTTCTCCTCTTCATCAAAGTTGTAGCATAACACCTCATCGGAGCGCAATGAGGTGCTTGAAAGGAGGAAGGAAGGAGACAGATACAGAGTTGTTCATTGTTTAGTGTGAATTCTATGAAGCAAACACACATAACAAAGATTACCAGGCTGGAGTCTGTCTATAGTGTCCCAACTCTGCAAGAACCACAATCCATTCCTCACATAGACGGAGTGATCAGTGCGTGGGTGTTTTGTTCGGCTGTACAATAACCAAGACAGCGCACAGACGTTGGACATTAGTGGCAGCCATTTTTGTTAAAGGGAATCGTATAAAAGCGGGCATGCAAAAACAACGGTTCCACCGTGCCAGCGCTTAGACTTTAGTTGAAGCAATGACGACCATAAGAGGAAGGCCATGGCAGAGGTAAACAATGACGCAGCGGGCGTGGCTGCTGGTGAATTCCCTGCAGGCGAGGCCTTTTGTGTGAAGGCCACGTAGCTTTCTGGCTTCACGCGCTTCAGTTACTTGGGATGGTGCAAGGATCCGTTTCACTGACAGCATTAGCAGTTTTCTGTCACGACTTTAGACTGCCCGGAATTTAACGTGGCCCCGATCTGCCGTCGTACCGTTTCCATTTTCCTATTTGGAGTAGATTTTCGTTAAATGGGTTGGAAATTGGCCGCAATGTTACGATCTCATCGTCGTGGCATGGTGTACGACCCCGAGGACATTCAGGTGAACGTCTTTTAATAAAGGATCCTGCTGCCGAGCAGCGGCAGCAGAAAGGCGGGAAAAAACATGCAAACATAGGAAAAGACACAACAAAGGCATAATACTCAGAACTAAAACACACTGTCACGCATACAAAACACACAGATCGTGACAGTACCCCCCCCTCAAGGACGGATTCCAGACATCCAAAAGTTCAAAAGTCACAAGACGAAGGGAAGGGCGGCGGGAGGACAGCTGGTGGGTCGCCGGCTGTTCCCCCCCGGGGGTCAGCCGGGACAGCGACACAAACGTGACTGGCGGGACCCTTCCGGGGGTCGGCCGGGACGAAGATCCAAACGTGACTGGCGGGACCCTTCCGGGGGTCGGCCGGGACGAAAATCCAAGCGTGACTGGCGGGACCCTTCCGGGGGTCGGCCGGGACGGAGACCCAAGCGTGGCCGGCGGGACCCCTTTCAAGGTTCCACTGTATATTCCTTTTTTCAGGTGTGTTGTACTACAGCGTGAAAATATTTGAGTTTTAATATTTGACTTACATGATCCTTTAAGGGCAATAAAACAACATCATTTCCACTGCATTTCAGCCACAAGAGGAGCAGCTGGCGTCTTGTTAGTGATTCTCTGCTGGCCATACTCTAGGTGACCAAAGCAAATGCTGCAGATGACTCCACTTGATGATTTGGTTAGAATAACAGAGTGGAAGCTTTATTATTATTATAATTTTTGTCTTGTGCAGCATCATAACAGCTGAATGGGACTCAAGCTGCTGAGCAAAATTGCTTGGCCGAGGGAAACTTCATAATCCAAATGAGTCTCCCTTGACATTTGACTGCGTTTATTATGAATTTGGTTGCACCACATTTCCATGCCGGACCTGTCCTGAAAAGGGACGGGTGGGGGATATATAAGGAAGGGTGCAGAAGAACCTCACAAACATATTTCAACCATATTATCAACAACCATGATAATCACAATTTCAGCAACAACCAGAACAGTCACAGAGCAAAATGAGCAAAAATACAGGAAAAGAAAAAATAATAATAATAAATATATATACACATATATATACATATGTATGCATACACATGTATATACATATACGTACACGCATACATACACATACTGTGCACATACACATATCCATGCAGTACATACATACACACACACACAGTGTGCATATATATGTATACGCGTATATACTGTACATACATACATACATATGTACTAATAATAATAAACATAAAAGAAGAACAAGGAGAAAAGAAACAGAACCTCTTGAACAAAGACCATCCAGATGACACGTGCAACAAATCTACATGAAATCTTCATTACTCTGCAGTGACAGGATAACCGCATCAGAGTGAAACAGAGAATGAGGAGATGTTCGTGGTGAACACCGCCATGCATCCCAAACCACACTCCCTCCAAAAGCGAGGGTCCTACTAGGAATACCCCGGGCCCCCAGCAGGCACCCCACAGAGGGGACGGCCCGACCCCACCCCCCCCAAGAGCCAACCGCGAGTCCACTCCGAAGAGGTGCAAGGGAGACCCGGCTGAACGCCACGCGGCAGCTGAGCAAGGGCCACGGTGGGGCTCAGACGCCATCCGCCGGAGCACCTGCCGGGGGCCTGCCAGCTACAGGCAAACCGGGCATCCGCCCCCGAGCCCCTGGACACAGAAGTCACCCACCCCCCAAAGCAGGGGCCACATTCAACACCCCGGGAACCCCAGGCCGCCCCAGACACAGCTGCCGCGGGCCATCGCCTACCCCGACGCCAGCGTAGAGGGCTACTCGATTTGCCCCCCTAACCGAACCCCGCCCACCCACCCCCAATGCTGAGTGGAAGCTTTAAAAGGAGCTGTGTTAACCATAATCATGTTTACCGGCAGTCATCATCGCTTAGCAAAGGCAAGGACGTCGCTCCTGGTAAAATTGCAACTAAACCAAGCATTCATCACATCGAGAACTTCCAGGAGAGAGGTTCAAATGTTGTGAACTCCAACAAATCCAGAAAGTGTCAGGACAGTCTCCAAAAGTCGATTCAGCTGCGGGATGGGGTAGCACCAGAATGGCAGCAGGCAGGTGTGAGTGCATCTTCTCACACATTGAGGCCAAGAATTTGGAAGACAGCAGGTGTCAAGAAAGCTGCTACTACTACGGGGATTGGACTCCTGAAGACTGGGCTAAAACCATTTTTTCGGACAAATCCCAAATCCATCCTGTGTCATGGCAACAGTGAAGCATCCTGATATCATTCATGTGTGAGGTTGCTTCTCAGCCTAGGGAGGGGACTCACTCACAAGTTGGCCACATCCTTGAACAAAGAATGGTACCAAGACAGCTTCCCCCAACCACCCAACAACACTTTGGTGGCAAACGGTGCTTCTTCCAGCATGATGAAGCACTTTGTCATCAGGCCAAAGTCTCAACTAACTGGCTCAAGGAACAAAAATTGGCATTTGGGGTCCATGGTCAGGAAAGTCCTCACACCTTAATCCCTTTCAGGACTTGTGGACAGTCCTCAGGAGGCGGGTGAACAAATTCTGCCAAACTTCCAACATTGATTATGCAAGAATGGGCTGCCGTCAGTCAGGATGTATTGGCAGCATTCCAACACCGCCAATATGAACTTTTGACGTAAATCATGTAAGGAAAAAGTCTGAAAATTGTGATGCGCATGGAAGGCTTGTAACTCCGCTTCATTATGTCACAGTAACATCTCTCTTCTCTGCATATAAATAGCATTCCATGATGCTGTTGTGGTTGTTGGGTAAATGCAAATACAAAGATCCATTGGGAAATAGTCATTTGTGTTTTGTGCTTTCTTTTCATTTCAGGAGACATGAAAGTAAACCGCCGGGCTGTACCGAGTAAGTGGATTGTGATTTTCGTGTGAAATGCATGCTGCAAAAGGGAGAAGCCTGTGAAATGACCTGCATTAGGTGTGATGTACTGCGCTGCTAAATGCCAGGGAGGTCTTTGTGATACTGAAACCAGAGACACAGTTCTTCATGTGTGACAATGTCTCTTGAACAGAGGAAGGAACATGTTCCTTCACATCACATGGCGCTGTATTCTCCGCTGTCACATATCTTCTCCTCTCGCCTCTTTCAGCCGATATCTTGCAATCCCCGGTGAGGAGGCACTACCACGGTAGGTATGGATTTGAATGCCGTAAGTACAGTACATAAACCTGCCCCCAGATCTCACGTCAACAACGACGCATCGACATTCAGGCCACGCCTTTTTTTTTAACCCCCTATGTATCTTCATCTAGCCCCTTTAGTTATCTTCTTCTAGCCCCCTTATTCATCTTCTTCTAGCCCCCTTATTTATCTTCTTCTAGCCTCCTTAGTCATCTTCTTCCAGCCCCCTATGTATCTTCTTCTAGCCCCCTTATTTATCTTCTTCTAGCCCCCTTGGTTATCTTCTTCTAGCCCCCTTACTTATCTATTTCTAGCCTCCTTAGTCATCTTATTCTAGCCCCCTTAGTTATCTTCTTCCAGCCCCCTATGTATCTTCTTCTAGCCCCCTTATTTATCTTCTTCTAGCCCCCTTGGTTATCTTCTTCTAGCCCCCTATTTATCTTTTTTTAGCCTCCTTAGTCATCTTCTTCTAGCCCATTTAGTTATCCTCTTCTAGGCCCCTTAGTTATCTTCTTCTAGCCCCCTTATTTATCTTCTTCTAGCCCCCTTGGTTATCTTCTTCTAGCTCCCTTACTTATCTATTTCTAGCCTCCTTAGTCATCTTATTCTAGCCCCCTTAGTTATCTTCTTCCAGCCCCCTATGTATCTTCTTCTAGCCCCCTTGGTTATCTTCTTCTAGCCCCCTTGGTTATCTTCTTCTAGCCCCCTATTTATCTTTTTTTAGCCTCCTTAGTCATCTTCTTCTAGCCCATTTAGTTATCCTCTTCTAGGCCCCTTAGTTATCTTCTTCTAGCCCCCTTATTTATCTTCTTCTAGCCCCCTTGGTTATCTTCTTCTAGCCCCCTTACTTATCTATTTCTAGCCTCCTTAGTCATCTTATTCTAGCCCCCTTGGTTATCTTCTTCTAGCCCCCTATTTATCTTTTTTTAGCCCTCTTAGATATCTTCTTCTAGCCCCCTTACTTATCTATTTCTAGCCTCCTTAGTCATCTTCTTCTAGCCCCCTTAGTTATCCTCTCCTAGCCCCCTTAGTTATCTTCTTTAGCCCGCTTAGTTATCCTCTTCTAGCCCCCTTAGTTATCTTCTTCTAGCCCATTTAGTTATCTTTTTCTAGCACCCTTATTCATCTTCTTTTAGCCCCCTTATTTATCTTCTTCTAGCCCCTTTGGTTATCTTCTTCTAGCCCCCTTGGTTATCTTCTTTTAGCCCCCTTATTTATCTTCTTCTAGCCCCTTTGGTTATCTTCTTCTAGCCCCCTTGGTTATCTTCTTCTAGCCCCCTTATTTATCTTCTTCTAGCCCCCTTGGTTATCTTCTTCTAGCCCCCTTACTTATCTATTTCTAGCCTCCTTAGTCATCTTATTCTAGCCCCCTTGGTTATCTTCTTCTAGCCTCCTTAGTTATATTCTTCTAGCCCTCTTAGATATCTTCTTCTAGCCTCCTTAGATATCTTCTTCTAGCCTCCTTAGATATCTTCTTCTAGCCCCCCTAGTTATCTTCTTCTAGCCTCCTATTTATCTTTTTCCAGCCCCCTTAGTTATCTACCTCTAGCCTCCTTAGTTATCTTTTCTAGCCCCCTTAGATATCTTCTTCTAGCCTCCTTAGTTATCTTTTCTAGCCTCCTTAGTTATCTTCTTCTAGCCCCCTATTTATCTTTTTCTAGCCCCCTTAGATATCTTCTTCTAGCCCCCTTAGATATCTTCTTCTAGCCCCCTTAGTTATCCTCTTCTAGCCCCCTTAGATATCTTCTTCTAGCCCCCTTAGTTATCTTCTTCTAGCCCCCTTAGTTATCTTCTTCTAGCCCCCTTAGTTATCTTCTTCTAGCCCCCTTAGTTATCTTCTTCTAGCCTCTTAGTTATCTGCTTCTAGCCCCCTTAGATATCTTCTTCTAGCCCCCTATTTATCTTTTTCTAGCCCCCTTAGATATCTTCTTCTAGCCCCCTATTTATCTTTTTCTAGCCCCCTTAGATATCTTCTTCTAGCCCCCTTAGTTATCCTCTTCTAGCCCCCTTAGTTATCGTCTTTTAGCACCCATATTTTATTTCTTCTAGCCCCCTTAGTTGTCTTCTTCTAGCCCCCTCAGTTAGTTTACTGCCTGTTGTGTTTTTTGTTAACCTCATCTACCTTCTACCATCTACCATCTTACTGGGCTACCTCCCTTTTGTTCTCTTTTGCCATTTAGAGTTTTGGTTTCTTCACCAGTCTTGTTTAGTGCTTGTTATTAGGGATAATAAATACAAAAATTGTTTTTTGGGACATATTTGCCTCTGCGTCTGCTTTTGGGTCCAAATTCTATTCTTAGTTATTTCCCCAATCGTAACAGCCAGACTATATATTTGATACACACACACACAATTGATTCTTATTCTAACAGCCCACTCGGAATTATTTGTCTAACTTTGTTTATAAAAGTATCACACAATCTGCTTGCGTACTTTTTTTCAAGTTATGTTGGCAGCTTTTATGTTGAAAGTTTATATAACACTTTGGAAGCATCGGATGTGGCCTCCTAGCCACAGTTTTCCCGCGCCCTGAGCTTGGGTAATTGGCAGGTCACTTGATGTAAATGGAGCTTTTTGGAGAAGGTTTTATAGGCGGAATAGGGGCGTTCCATTATGTTTTCATTTCTTTACAAAGCAAAAACAAGAGAAGATGTATATGTTCATGTCCCACATAAGGATTGTGGATGATGGGCAAAATTCCTAAAAATTTGCACTTTTTCTTGAAATGACAGAAGGTGAGTGTTCAAGCGACCCAATTCTGATCCTTGTAGCCCATGTGGCCCAGTATGAATAGACTTCATGGCCGCGTAGGAAAGGGAAATGTATGGAATCGCGTATCTTATGATTCGCCTCAGACTTCAGGCACAATTTTGATGCCTTTGGACTCGACAGTATCATCAACATGACTCGGATTTTGACATGAGTGACTCTGGACTTGACTGTGACTTTCCAAGTGACTGTGTTGAATAAAATGTGTACCCGTGTACCAACGTGCTCATTATGTCAAATCCAACATAGTCATCCCTCGTTTATAGCGGTTAATTGGTACCTGACCAGGATAAACGAACGTTTGCAATATAGGGTTCATGCAATGACGGCCTTCATGCAGTGTCAGCTGATGTCTCATCAATGTTTAGTGGCCTTACTGCCACCTCGTGACCAAAATAATACATACCTGAAAACACATTTCCTGGAAATAATCCGCTTCATTGAATGCATTTTTAACGCCCCATCAGTTCAGGAACAAACAAGGAATGTTTCCGTGCAATGGCCACATTTGCCCACATCTGCGCTTATTTGCTTTTCAAAATCAAAACATTTCCAAATATATCTTTATTTTATTTGGGAGACACTAAGAGTGCTAGGGCAATGACTTATTTTCGCAGAGCAGACAGTTTCCACTGCCCAGTTGCGTCTTCAGACTGGTCCTGTGATGTTGCTGTGACGTGTCTTGTCAGCTGATTTATGCAGATGTTGGGGCTGTCGTCCTGCCAGTGAAGGCATCGGCTGTCCGCCTTCTTCCGGACCACATTTACAAAACTTAACAGTGCTTATGACTTGTAGGGGCTCAGAAATGTCAAACCCATGACTTTGGACTTGACTTTTTTACTCAAGACTGTTTTACTCCAACTTGAATTAAAAGACTTGATCTCTGCCAGATGCTTGCTGATCCAATAAGACTTATTAAGGAATGTGTGGAATCAGATATTCTTATGAGGCTGTTGACAGTTCACTTGATTGGTCTTTCCTCCCCAAAAGTGGAACTGTTGAACGGGCACAACAGATGTGAGGGCCGTGTGGAGGTGCGCTACAATGACACCCGGGGCACGGTCTGCGATGACGACTGGGACATGGTGGATGCCCAAGTGGTGTGTCGCCAGCTGGACTGCGGAGTGGCTGTGGCCATGGGGACCAGCTCCCAGTACGGACAAGGCTCGGGACTCATCGTGCTGGACAACGTGGACTGCAAAGGGAGTGAAACAAACCTCGGGCAGTGTGACAGTCTGGACTGGGGTGTCCACAACTGTTACCACTATGAGGATGTGGCCATCATATGTCGAGGTAGATGCTTGGAATGTTTCTGCATGGCATCGCTGATTTCGTATAAATGCTTCTTTTTCCTTTTTCCTGCCATTAGGACCTCTCCTTGTAGGAGCGAAAGCGTCAGGGGATGTTACCACAATGTCTTCCAAGAACACACACTCCGGCAAGTACTCCCTCTGCACGGGACCGCACACATCCTGATTCTTTTTACTGCTTTTGTGATTTTGCTCTGCATTTGTAGACTGAATAACACAACACATTTTGGACCAGCGAGCAAACAAAAAGTTATTTCTCAAAAACTAGTCAACAATGCATGAATACAATAATACTAGAGAGCTTTTTAATGGCTGGCAACCAATTTTTTACAAGGTATAGTCAAAATAAGAGAAGAAAAAAAGGAATATTAACAGGAAAGAGTTTTTATTTTGCAACAACAATGCTGTAATAATATGAGGAAAAAACATTTTAGATGAATAAAGTTTTTTAAAAAGTTGGAATGGTGTGAAAATATATTGGAAAAATGCATATGGAGAAAATGTTTTAATATTATGGGAATAAAGTCCTAATATTACAAAAAGAAAACTGATTATTTATGAAGAAAGAGTTGAAATATTTGGAACACAACAGCAAAATGAGCATTAATTTTACAAGAATATAGCCAAAATGGTCTCATTACAATAAGTACACAAAAAGACAGTAGTTACTGAAGAACTCGTGAAGAACCAACAATTAAGGCACAATGGTTGTTAGGGTTAGGGTGTTGTAGTCTAACAAGAAAAGTCATAATTTTATGAGACTAATGTCATAATAATATGAAGTTAAAATGTCAATTAGTTGCATTACAGTCGTTTGGGAGGAAGAACTCAAACCACAGTTGTTAAGAAAAATTGGAGTGAGGTATATGCCTGCCAACGACAGTTGTTTGGGATGAAGAACTCAAACCACAGTCGTAAAGACAGAATGGAGTGAGGTATATGCTGGCCAACAACAGTCGTTTGGGTGAAAGAACTCAAACCACAGTCGTAAAGATACTTGTAGAATGGAGTGAGGTTTATGCCTGCCAACAGAAGTCATTTGGGTGGAAGAACTTAAACAACAGTCGTAAAGATAGAATGAAGTGAGGTATATGCTGGCCAACAACAGTCGTTTGGGTGAAAGAACTCAAATGACAGTCGCAAAGACAGAATGAAGTGAGGTATATGCTGGCCAACAACAGTCATTTGGGTGGAAGAACTCAAACCACAGTCGTAAAGACAGAATGGAGTGAGGTATATGCTGGCCAACAACAGTCGTTTGGGTGGAATTATACCATACATTCTACCAGGAAAATGTGTATCCTAATAAATATTTCTTTCTTTAGATGGCACAATCCGTCTAGTGGGTGGAATGGACTCGTGTCAGGGCCGGGTGGAGATCTACTACAAGGGAAGCTGGGGGACGGTGTGTGATGATGACTGGGACGTGAGAGAGGCTGAGGTTGTGTGCCGGCAGCTCGGCTGTGGCCACGTCATTTCGGCTCCCACCAACTCTTACTACGGTTACGGCACCGGCCTTATTCTTCTGGACAATATCAACTGTCAGGGAAACGAGCTGCAGTTGACTAAATGTGCCAGCCTTGGATGGGGCAACCACAACTGTGGCCATCATGAAGACGCTGGGATCACCTGCTCCGGTATGCTCGTCACATATGCGCCAGTATTAACCCGGCAATCAACACCTTACGTGTGGAATTACAAAAGAACAATGATTGCTTACATGGGAAATGCCTACTCGTAAACCCTCAGATATCGTTTAGCATGCAAGCTTTTTTTACCTAGTTTCATTTGTTATCTGTCCACCTACAGGAACCACCCCTATGCCCGCACTTCACCCTTCCACTGGAAGCCAGGACCCGGTCTGGTCATCACTGAAAACTGAAGGTTTGTTCATTGGTCAATGTCAGAACATCCAGTGGGGGAAAGAAAGATTTCTTCCCATGCTGGTTTGGTATGTACACACTTTCAAAGGCCTCACCAGTCCAGAATTCAACATTTGGTTGGGTTTGATATGTATGTCGACCGCATATCACCATTAAATGAAGATGATTCGTGGCCCACAAGCAACAAGCAAGGATTCTGACCTGAACAGACTGTTTGTATGCACAGAAAGCGCCCAAATGAAGGTTGTTACTGGTAGTGCCAAGTTCAGTCCAATAACCATCAAATGTCATCTGACAGAGAAGGCTTTCAATAAGAAAAAAAGTCTTTATAGACCTGGTCTCCTTCAAGGTTTGCAGCAAACATGGGACATTGAGAGGTGGAAGAAAGTTTTCTTCTCCCTAGATGGTCCTGATGGCTTCCAACGGAACTGGCATGACAAGGAGATCCCACCTGAGAAGTTCCATCATCATGATCCCTCAGTGGAACAACGGAGTTTCAAGTCCCGGTCCCGGTCTGTGTGGTAATGCCTGGCTTTCTCAACTCTTCCAGAGGAATAAGCTCATCCTGCGTGTTCCCCTCATCTAAATCCAATGGATAACATTTGGAATGGATGGAAAAATGGAAATGAGTTCCAGACGGGGGATGCCCTCCGTGAAGCTGGAGAAACATTCCCAGTATCCTCCTGCACTCAGGATTTTCTCAACTTTTGATCAGCTTATTTATTACAAGGCTTTTTTTTGGTCTCACTACCATTTCTTCTTTTTGCATTTTGAAGCTCTACTTAGAAACCATCGATAGGACTTCGGACATCCCTACCCCAGACAGACCAGAGCAAACATCTACACAACACAAAGATGGTATCTTTGCTTTCATGAATGGTTAAGGAAACTCAAAAATATTCACATTTGCAAAGCTTATTTATACTTATGAATATTTTTTTTGTTTTGCTCTTCTCGGCCACCAACATCAACAGGAAAAGAAATGTACCAACTGCCCAGAGCTGATTGGTCCAAACGTTCTCACCTCCAATAACTCTGGGATTTGGTACTTTGGTCTACTCGTAATTAGTTTTTGTCTTAGTGATGCTGCTGAGGCAGCGTGTGAACATGTCCTGAACAATCCTTTATACGTATATATTATGCAACACTGTATACATACATGTACTGTAGCTGCCTTGTTTGCACACTTGAAATCCTCAAGGGATATGGAATACTGTGTGTACTTTCTCAGTGGCATTTTTCCCTTGGGACTGTCTTTCGTTGGGATTTGAGCATGCGTCCTTTTTGTCCTGCAGCGACGAGCGATGGTGTCACAGCAACACACAGTGCAAGCACCACGGCTGTAAAGAAAGGTGAATACGAGGGCAGGCGTCAGTGCGAGAGACCGAACTGCGGAGGTAAATGTGTCTGTGTGCGCAGGCTACATGGCCGTCCGCGTGGCCAACGGAAACAGCAGCTGCCAGGGTCGTGTAGAAGTACAGTACAGCAACGTCTGGGGTACCGTGTGTGACGACGGCTGGGACCTGGCCAACGCCGCTGTGGTGTGCGGGCAGCTCGGCTGCGGCGCCGCTCTGGAGGCCAAGTCTCAAGCCTTCTATGGTTACGGCACGGGTCCGATCCTGCTTGACAACGTCGAATGCAAGGGCGACGAGACGGACATCTCCAAGTGCACCCATTCGGGCTGGGGTCAGCACAACTGCGGCCATCATGAGGATGCGGGCGTCGTCTGTGCATGTAAGGCTCCATCCCTACTTTTCCTGGCTTACGTCCAGGACTGTCAGCAAATGACCTTCCCTTTCAATTTTGGATCAAACATTTGCAATAAGAGCGACAGATCCAGAACCCTGCCCTTCCCGCTTCAAAATGCAGGGCACATTTCCGAAACACATTCGAAATGGTGAACCCTTTAGGTGCCCACCAGGGCTGCCGATAAATCCGATGGCCCATCGTTTAAAAAAAAACGCTCCAATGGGACAAGATGCTGTGCAAGTGAGCGAATCAAGCGCTCTTTTTTTGTCCTTCCCCTGAGCTAACTTGTAAACAAACATTCAGAGGAGGACATTTTTGTGTAATATTATGTCTTTATTCTCATAATAATAAGAGTGTGGGTGTGTACTACCTGTGGGTGAGTACCATGCACACTTTAGCCGTGTCATGTTTATAAACAACGAGTGGTTGCCTTCAAAGACGCCTCGTTTACCCGGAATTCGCAGGCTTTGCGCGCAGGCGTGCTTTCTGGACTTTCTGCACAGACAATGTTGACGTAACGAGGAGCTGCTTGATGAGCAAGCTCCTGGTCGCAAAGAAAAGGCAGGTGTCGGGCCTGACCGCCCCAAAAAGCACGCCCGCGCAACGACAGCGATGCCGACCCCCCCCCCTCCCGTGCTCTTGGCAGCCCGAAAGAGTCAGAGAGATCAAATACTGCCAAATACTTTTTGTATTTATTTTGTTGCCTTGCTCTGCTTTTCCCAGCGCTTCCAGCCTTCATTGGATTAGGATTTGCCCGTGACTTCATCCAAGCGGAAGTGCTACCCTCTGGGACGCCCACCAGGATATCCAGCCTCCCCGCACGTCCCGCTGAGGGTAAACGTCCAGTCTTCATCCTCGCCGTCTGCCATGAAGGACTGGCGTGCGTCTTAGTCTGTTCTCTCGCTCGAGCGCTGGGAATTCTTTCTTCTTTGTGCAGGAAGTCTGAGACTGGTCGGTGGTGAGCACGTCTGCGAGGGGCGCGTGGAGATGTACCTCAATTCCGAATGGGGCACGGTGTGTGATGACGCTTGGGACATCGCAGACGCCCGGGTCGTGTGCCGGCAGCTGGGCTGCGGGGGCGCAGCCGCGGCATGGGTGGAAGCGCACTTTGGGCCCGGCACAGGAACAATTCTGTTGGACAATCTGAAGTGCACGGGTGCAGAACCCCACCTGCTGTTTTGCTCGCATATAGCCTGGGACGTGCACAACTGCGATCATTCAGAAGATGTTGGTGTCACATGTTCGCCCTTATGATTGGCAAAGAATACCCAGCAGTACCAAGCGTGCAGTCGGTACCATGTGGAAATAATATTCTGCCAAGGCGGGGGTCGGCAACCTTTACTAGCAAAAGAGCCACCTTGCCCCCATCTTAGAAACATTTTCTGAAGCCACAAAAACGTCCCAGAAGTTTTTTTTCCATTTCACTCCCCACAGCACCCTCCTCCAGAGTTGCCAACGCCTGCGATCAGAGAAGCATGAAAACACATGCATGCATCCACGCATGCATGCATGCATGTCGCAAGACCGTTAGGGCTACCTTTCAGACGTCTGTTGCCTATTAAGCACTTTAGAACAAACTGAGAGCTGCCTGGCGAAAGCTGAAGGGCCAATGCAAAAACGTGCATCACAGCATATCATAGGAATTGTCAACGGCATGGAAATATGGCCCCCGAGGGCGATGAGCAATTTGAACGCTTAGTGAGAGCTTTGGGACATTTTAGGTAGCAGCTCGTGTGTCCCCAATGAGTGGGAATTGATCAGTGGTGGCTAAATGATTCCTTCCCAGCAGCAGCACAACACAGCATGTATGCAAATGACACCCTTTAGCTTGGATCCTGACCTCAGCAAGACATTACATGAAGACTTGTATGCTACGCTGTATCTGTATCTTAAGAAATGATGATACTTTAAACCTAAATCTACATGGGACAAAATAAATTCCTTATTTTTTCGTACCTTGTTTCTTTTTGGTGTGCAAATGATGTTGGGCATGGTAAAATGTATATACTGTATATATAATCTTCTGATCATTTTGAGTGTCTGTCTGCGGTTTCTTTCCCCAACAGCGAACGCAGATGATAAATGATCTCACGTGCTCATTTGAAGCATTAGCGGAACCTCCTTCCCAGGTGCAATGATGTCACATAGAACGGAACGCTACACCAAACACAAAACAATATGTAGCGCTGCCAGCAAGTGTGTGGTGAAGCTACTCCAATAACGTAGTTCTTGGATGTAACACTGTCGATAATAACTAGGTCGGTGCAATTTTGGGGGAAATTGCGTGTGAATGCTGGCAACGCTGAAGCTGAACTGCAATGCCGCTGCATGCTAACACCCAGCATAATAACATAAATTTAGCTGCCCTCTGCTGCATGCACCCTCAACTACAGTCCAGACATCTCTGGGAGAAGCGCGTGCAGGTATCTTCAAAGAAAACGCCATCACCGGACGGAGCAGACCACAACAGCTGCAAAGCAATCATTTTCCCAACAATTTGAGCATTTTGTCTAGGGCACGGTCTAAATTGGTTGAGAAGTGTATAAAAGATGAACTTTTGAAAATCTCGCCATTCTTTTGCAATGGGAAGAGAATCTCAGAAAACGAGAAATTTTGCAAAAGCTGTGCATTTTAAAGAATTTTTTTTAGAGAGCACCTCTTTCCTAGCTGAGCCGGACATTTTGATGTATGTTTGCATGAAATCGGTTGAAAAATGATACTAAACTATTTAATGCTCACAGTGCTCTAGTGAGCTGGAGAGTTTGGAATCGAATTTTGGAATCGAATCATCTCTTTGGAACGAATCGACTCTTTGGAATGAACAAAAAGATCCGGCTCTTGTCGCAGAGAGCCGATTTGTTTCTCCAGCATTCACACAATAATAATAACAATGTGGCTGTGGAGCGGTTAATATGCAGGTCACCCGATGTAAATGAGCCTTGGTAGTGTTTTTTGGAGCTTTTTTCACAAGGTTTTATAGGTGGAATAGGTGTGTCCCATTACGTGTACTCTACGTGTACAAATACTCTTTGTATTTGTTTTTATAGAATGCACAGAAAAGAGAGGTAGGTGCGTGGTTATGTCTCACATAAAGATTCCAAAACAGTGCACTTTGACACAACATCAATAAAATGCAAGTATCGGCACGCGGTCAGTATCGCCCATCCGTAGTTTCAATGCGGCAGGGTGGCTGCCAGGTTCGTGACGTCACTCCGCCAGGACACGCCCATCGGGGCGGTGTCGAGCCCGCGAGGAGAGCGCTGCCGGGGGGAGGGGAGCCCCGTCGGCAGACCCCACAGATAGCAGGCAGCGGCTACGGCGAGAGGCTCGTTCTCTCCGTTCAAGGCACACTTCTCTGGGCTCCTCGTCCGGTACGCGGAACGATAAGACGCTAAGTCAACATCCATCATGGTGGACCGCGAGCAACTGGTGCAGAAAGCCCGACTGGCCGAGCAGGCGGAGAGATATGACGATATGGCAGCAGCCATGAAGTCCGTGAGTAGCCTGGCCGGCCGGCCCGGATGACCTTTTCTCGTTCCCTTCACTTGTCATCCATGCCATCCTCTGCACGTCTTCATACATAGCTGTATGACTTTCATAATCCGTAATGTATACCTGTATGACTTTCATAATCTGTAATATTTACCTATATGACTTTCATAATCCTTAAAATATACCTGTATGACTTTCATAATCCTTAATATTTACCTATATGACTTTCATAATCCGTAATATATACCTATATGACTTTCATAATCCTTAATATTTACCTATATGGCTTTCATAATCCTTAACATATACCTGTATGACTTTCATAATCCTTAATATTTACCTATATTACTTTCATAATCCCTAATATTTACCTATATGACGTTCATAATCCGTAATGTATACCTATATGACTTTCATAATCTATTTTTATACATCTATTTTTTTAATTATCTGTATATATATTATATGTATATTTTTTATGTATATCCATAATATATACTTATATGTCTGTTATAAACCATAATATAAAGATATGTGTCTTTCATAACTTATAATTAATCCTATATGTCTTTTATAACATATAATATATACCTATGTTTCTTTCATAAACCTTAATATATACCTATATGTCTTTCATAACAAATAATATATACCTATAGGTCTTTCATAATCTATAATATATACCTATATGTCTTTCATAATCTTTAATATTTACCTATATGTCTTAACTATATCTATAATATTTACCTACATGTCTTTCTTAATACATAATATATACCTATATGTCTGTCATAACATTTAACATATGTCTTTCGAAATCTTTAATATATATCTATATGTCTTTCATAATCCTTATTATATACCTACGTGTCTTTTATAATCCATAATATATACCTATATGTCTTTCATAACATATAATATATACCTATATGTCTTTCATAATCTATAATACAGTATATACTTATACTGTATAGCTTTCATAATCCATAATATATCCCTATTTGTTTTTTAAAATCTATAATGTATAGCTTTCTTAATCTATAATACATATCTATATTTCATTCCATTTTCTTCCGGTTATCCGGGGGGGCAACAGTTTCAGTAGGGAAGTCCAGACTTCCCGGTCTCGCGCGACCTCTTCCAGCTAAACCGGGAGCACACCAAGGCGTTCCCAGGCCAGCTGTGAGACATAGTCCCTCCAGCGTGTCCTAGGTCTTCCCCGGGGCCTTCTCCCGGCTGGGCGTGCCCGAAACACCTCACCGGGGAGGCGCCCCGGAGGCATCCGGACGAGATGCCTGAGCCACCTCAACTGGCTCCTCCCGATGCCTAGACATGCCTATAGATAAACATACCTATATGTCTTTCCGAATCTATAATACTGTATATCCTGTACCTACTAGTGTACCCCGCCTCCCGCCCGAAGTCATATGGGATAGGCTCCAGCATACCCGCGACCCAAATGAGGATAAGCGGTATAGAAAAAAATAAATGGATGGATACTCATATGTCTATGTCATAACATATAATACATACCTTTGTGTCTATATACCTATATGTATTTCATAATCCATAATATATACCTATATGTCTATATCTTTCACAATGTATAATATATATGTCTTTGATAATAAATAATACATACCTATATGTCTATATTTTTGATAATGTATAATACATACCTATATGTCTATATCATTGATAATGTATAATACATACCTATATGTCTATATCTTTGATAATATATAACACTTAGCTATATGTCTATATCTTTCATGATATACTGTATAATACATACATGTATGTCTATATCTATCCTAATATATAATATACCGTATACCTACTGTAGTGTATATGTCTGTCTTTTACAATATATAATACATACCAATATGTTTATCTTTCATAATATATAATACATACCTGTATGTCTATATCTTTCATAATATATAATATATACCTACGTATATGTGTATAACTTTCATAATATATAACATGTCTGTACTTTTCATAGGGTATACGCATGCGTGCTTCATAGCATGTGTATGTGTGTGAGTACAATGAAGAGAAGAATGTTTCAGCAGAATGAGGAACGTGATGTGAAAGTTGGGATGAAAGATTTTGGGTGCGTTATCATGTAGAGTATAAATAGTGCTGTGGCAGTGAGAATGCGGACCGCTTGATGTCGGGGCGGTGCCTTTCACCAGTCTCCCTCTTCACGTGTGCGTGGTCGTGAACGCAGCACCACCACCCTGTGCATATCATGTCAAATATGCATATCATGTGATCATCAGACGCAAAGTTGCTCATTTAGCAGAGTTGAGTGGTATCGTGGTGGTTCCGTAACTAGCATTGACTGACGGTGGATTAGCCCCACCCCGCACGCAGGCGTGGACCCACGCAGCGTGTTTGACGCATTAGGAAGAGCAGTGTTGGCTCAAGGTTGATTGCGATCGATTTGCCGCAGATTCGCTGTGCAAGATATGCGCCTGTCGGGAGGCAGGGGCAGGAGGAGGACACGCAACTTTGCAGAAAGCTCTCTTAATTGTCATACTGCAGCAAATGCTCCTTTCAAGCTGGAGGGCGCTGCTGCGGGTAGCATCCGCATCCTTCCACAGTAAGTCATACCAGAAGAGGCGTGCCGCAGCATCCGCCACGAAGATGCTGCACTGGCCCCCCCATTAGTGCACCATTTCATAGCACTGCTCCACAACGCCGGGAGTTTGCCCATTATCATGTAGTTTTAAGCACTAAGATAAGCAAGATGTACTTTGCATTGACATCTGGGGGCCCCAGACAATTGCCAGTGTTTTCCTAACGGGAAGTTGGGCCCGGGTCACAGGAAATGTGCACTTTTTTGCCCATATTCCCACAGTCCTTATGCAGGAAAAAAGAAAAATGTGTTTTGTGAACAACAATAAATGAATGAATGAATCACACAATTCATGGAAATGGAGTGGGGAATCAATAGATTGCCATGTACATGCGCAAGGAAGGAAGGAAGAGAGGCAGGAAGAGAGTTCACTCTGTGCATTTCTTTCAGCACCCTGGCATGTTTCTTCCATAGAGCAACGGCATGAACGGAATGAGTCCTTTTTTTTTTTTTTTTATTTTTTTTTTTTTGTTGGTTTTTTTTTTCTTTTTTTTTATTTTTTTTTTTTTTTTTTTTTTTTTTTATTGTACTTAAGAAGAATGTCTCCTGTGTGTCCTGTGGCAACCCTAATACTTAGACTTTGCATTTTGAGTGCATTCACACGGAGAAGTATGGCAAAAAGCCACTGCACTCAAGACGGCCCTCGTGGTGAGTGTGCAGTGATGGACGCCAACCACCCTCCAAGAGATGTAGTATCCTACTCTGGTCACTAGGTGCCAGTAGCCTTACTGTCATGGCTGATGAGACACACAAACGTCAGATTTGATCACCGAAACAACATGCCTTTACTGCGGGTTTGAGTATAAAATATGTCATATTATACATTTGAATCTCACAACAGGCACAATAATCCCTAATAAAAATCAATAATACAAACAAGGACTCTGCTGCTGCAGGAAGCTAAACCTCAATTCTGAACCCTCGATGTCACTTCCTGTCCACCTGCTACTAAGCTCCCTTGGGGAACATACTTAAAGTGACACACACAAGTAGGAGTCTTATTTATGTCTTAAATGGCTTAATTGCTCTTATTATGTCCACTAAATTGGGTCAAGGTGACTATAGGGGTGTTGTTTCGTGTCGAGAGGGCTCTAATAATGTTAAAAACTGTACAGTGGAGCGGGATATGAAATTAATTTATTCCAAAAGGATTTTTGTAAGCCGAATTTTTTTTTATCCTTTTTATTTTTTTTTTTTTAATTTGTTTATTTGTTTCTTTTTTCCTGTATTTCCCTTTTTTTATTGTAAAAATCCCACTGTTCTGCACATTTAATACCGTACAGAAAACGAGTATTGTAATACAAATGTAATGTAATAATGAAATGGAATGTATATTGAGTTGAAATTCTACCTTTAATACGCAGCGAAGTGCAGTACGGCATGTAAACTGTCAGCCATAAACCAGTCAGAGAACATTACGTAATACGTATCCGTGTGTACACCTCCGCCATGCCTCCAGTAGGTGTGCTACTGGTATGCTGCAGAACAACAGTTTTGCAGAGCGCCAGTAGAGTTACGCCAGCATATGGGGAGGGATTGCGGATGCCCGGGCTAAGGTATCCGCTTTAACTCTTGTCCGAGCTTTCACGAAGGCCGGCATCTTTGCTGGACAGCCGCCGGACAACGAGACTGACGGCCGACAACGACGACAGGGAACCCGGCATGTTTGACGGCGAAATTGCCCAGCAGTTCAAGTCCGATGCAGAAGATGGATTTGTGGGAGAAGAGGGATAAAAAATACGGGGAGTGTATTGTTAAATAGCAGAATCAAGTTCAACCAAACTCACTCTTTTGCTTCCGTTGCCTTTTTTTCTAGACCGTATGTTTTAGCATTGCCCTGCGATTGACTGGCGACCAGTCCAGGGTGTACCCCGCCTCCCGCCCAAAGTCAGCTGGGATAGGCTCCAGCATACCCACGACCCTAATGAGGATAAGCGGCACAGAAAATGAATGAATGAATGTTTTAGCATGCGCCTTAAAATACTATAACCCTAACCCGAAAAATTCGGAAAAAAACAAGTTTTGGTAAGATCGACAAACCGTCGTAAAGCGAAATAATTTTTGTAACCCGAAGCAAAAAAAAATCAGAAAGGTTTTTTGGTATTCCGGGGCTTTTGTATCCCAGGGTTCCACTGTATTTAGAAGGTGGTAAACAGGTTGTCTTTGCTCTGACACTAAATTATTCTGTTTATAAATAAGGACATTCACTAATCACGGTCAGGTCTGGAACCAAAGAAATGCGATAAACCTTCTTAGTACACATATTGACGTGTACCCATGTACTTATGAGCAATTCACAGTCTCCAATTAGCCTAACATGCGCTTTTTGGACAGAACAAATTCCAGATGGAGATATTTCAGGCGACATTCAAACCCAGGTCTTGACTGCGAGGCAGATGCTTTCAAGCATGCAGCCGGGCTCTGCCCATATCTCGCTAGAACATTGTATACTCATAGCATACTCGTAAAAGTCTGACAGTCTGAGGAGCAACCTGGCAGTGCCGAATGGATCTTAAACATAATGTCCCAGAGTGGTTCTATTGGGTTTAAGTCAGGTGAATGTGGGGGTCAGTAAGTGGTATCAATTCCTTTATCCTCCAGGAACTGCCCTAATACTGTAGCCACATGAGGTCGGGCATTGTCGTGGACCAGGAGGAACCCCTGTCCCACTACACCAGCGTAGGTTCTGACATTGGGTCCTAGGATTTCATCCCGATACCTAATAGCAGTCAGAGTGCCATTATCTAACCTGTAAAGGTCTGTGCGTCCTACCAAGGATATGCCTCTCCAGACCATCACTGACCCACCACCAAACCGGTCATGCTGAATGATGTTGCAGGCAGTATAGTGTTCTCCATGGCATCTCCAGGCCCTTTCACGTCTGTCGCATGTGCTCAGGTTGAATCTGCTCTCATTGGTGAAGTGCACAGGGCGCCAGTAGCGTAGTTGCCGACTATGGTGGTCTATGGCAAATGCCAATCAAGCTCTACAGTGCTGGGCAGTGAGCACAGGGCCCACTACAGGACATGGGGCCCTCGGGCCACCCTCATGGAGCCTGTTTCTGATTGTTTGGTTAGAAACATTCACACCAGTGGCCTGCTGGAGGTCATTTTGTAGGGCTCTGGCTGTGCTCATCCTGTTCTTCTTGCTCAAAGGAGCAGATACCGATCCTGCTGGGGTTATAAGGACCCTCTATGGCCCTGTCCAGCTCTCCTGGAGTAACTACATGTCTCCTGGAATCTCCTCCATGCTCTTGAGACTGTGCTGGGAGACACAGCAAACTTTCTTGCAATGGTATGTATTAATGTGACGTCCTGGAGCAGTTGGACTACCTGTGCAACCTCTGTAGCGTCCAGGTAGCGCACCGTGCTATCAACAGAGATGTTGATCCAAGCCAAATGAAAAACTACAGCAGTAGAAAGTCAAGTCAGTAAAAAATCAGTCAAAAGAGATGAGGAGTCCGTGGCCTCAACGTGGAAAACCATTCCTGTTTTGGGGTCTGTCTCATTGTTCCTCTCTGATGCACCTGTTGTTGATTTCATTAAAACAAAGCAGTGGAAACTGATTAACAACCCCCTCTGCTACTTCACTGACCACATCAATATCCCACAAGTTTGACTGATACTCTGATTAAAAATTCTTCCTCTCATTTTTTCCATCCATCCATCCATTCTCCTTCGTTATCCGGGTTTTGGGTCTCACAGATTCATACACCTTAGTTGTACACACACAGCCGCACTAGCATGCTCTGCTAAACCATCCACGCCCTGTAAGAGAACTTTTGCCGGAGTTTTCGGTTACATTTTGACATTTTTATTTCAGAAGGGTGTGGTTTAGTGTTTGTGATGAGATTCCCCCACGAAATACTTCCCAACACGAACGTTCGGTCTCCATGTGACGAAGCATTTCTTCGCATCACGTCATTTTCCACGAGATTCCGCATTTAACAGTAAACTCGACTTTCATGGGCCATTCCTGCGATGCGGTCTGTGATTTTGTTAACATAGAAATGATTGGGCCCTACTGCAGAAGGGTGAGCGCAGGGTGTACTGTAAGCAGTAAAACTACAGTATATGATTGTTTTACAGTAACTTTGTGTCACTTCACTCGCTCCTGCCAACACTTACAGTACAGGATCACTTTCTATATTTGCTCGCTGTCCACTTGTCTCTGCTCTTTAGAAGCTTCGCAGGAAATGCCGTCATGCATGCAAGGAAAGTAGTTGAAGCGCCATGGCAACTTGACGTGCCGCTCCTCCTCCACTTATTAGTGCTTTGTGGCTAAAGCAACAGTCCCTGTCCACAGCGCCAGTGACGTCAGGCGCGCCTTTGTGCTCTGCTGCCGGAAATGAGGGGCTGCAGGGGGGTTGTCACTTCAGCTTAGGAGAGCCTTGAGACGTTGGCACAAATAAGCAAGGAGGGCCAGGGAGCGAACGTGCAGTAGGCATGGAAAACAGGGAGCTCTGAAAGGCTTGTACGCCATCAGTGCACGCATCGGAAAATTTGGCAAATGAAACGTGAGACGGTGGTCGTTCACTTGTAAACACTTACCCGCCACCCCCCTCATCAGCGTGTCTGTTTCCTGTGCAAATGAATGACCTGAGAGCTGTCAAAGGGGAAGCTATCGATTGTCCTTAGTTGTTCGGAGGCGTGGGTGTCGTGTGTAAGGATGAGTCACGAGAGAGGGCCGCCGCCATTGATGAGCATTATGGGTAGACAGAGCGCCATTGTTATGGTGGCACCGTGGCTTCCGTCAGGGCTTTCTGCTCACCCCGCGGTCTCGGACACAAAGATAACCGTGTTGTTGCAGAGACTTTTGTTTTTCTGACCCCCCTTTTTGAAAGTCACAGGCTACGTATGCCGTTCAAAAGAGCTCCGAGTGCTTGGAAGTGAGCTCATTATGCAAGCGCTGCCTACAGCGCAGAGGTCCGTTTATTTATGGCACCTGTATGATGTGTATCTTGTGGAGAAGCAATAGTGCTGTAAGCATGCTTCTCATTAAAAGAGCAAACATTTAATCCCATTTCCGTGATAACGTCACGGAAAGGATGACCAGCCTTTTACCATCGTGGAAGATACCAACTATTATTGGCTAGTAGACCTTGGAGTCATGGTTTGTACTTATTTGTTTGTAAATATTTTGTCCATCGTAGTGATGCTATAATATTTGACTAGGACAAATCTACAGGTACAGTTTGTTAATTCCAACTTTGTTTGGTGCATTCTTACTTCCAGGTGTGCAAAAAGAACACTTTTTTAAATAATCCATGTAAAACGGCTTGGCAAGAAAAATAAAATAAAAAATTGCCTCTACAAATTTGCAATTCAAGTAAATGTGTCACGATCTGTATGTTTGTCTTCGTGACAGTGTTGCTTTTGTTCCTTTTTTGCCTCAGTTCCTGAGTTGTACTCTTATTTTGGTAGTACTTCCTGTTCTGTTCCGCTCGGTTTCCGGTCAGCTTTACTTTTTCATTCTTTCGCACCTGCTCCTAATTTGTTCTCCAGTATTTAGTTCAGCTGTGTGCTCGGCCACTTGTCGGCTCATTGTTGCTTTTCCTTCGCTTTGGGTGCTTCCATGTTTTTTTCCCGCTGCTTTGCAGCATCCTTATTAAAGATTCCCCCAACTCACCTGCTTGGCGTCCAGCTCTCTGCATCCTCAGGGTCGTGCCGCGACGAGCATACCGTAACGAAATGTGTCACATTAAAAAAGATGACTTTTTGATCTGGGTCTTATGCTGCCGATTCCGATCATTGAGGGCACTAGCCGACAGCAGCTCCTGTATGAATGTTCGCTGCATACTGTATGTGTTCTCTGCGTGTTCGCGAAGTGATGACAATGCATCATCAGGCTCTTTTTTTGGCAATACAATAGTATTCCACACTGCTCACTAGGTGTCAGTAACGTTACATTGATGAGGCAATAGTCACTGCAGATATGCTAACAGGAAGTATGCTAACATGTGGATTTATGTTTATTAGGTATATTATTTATTGGTCGGTCGGGAAATGGATACTTTATTAATCTCCACGCTATTGGGTAATAATAGTGTAAAAGTGACTATAGGGGTGTTATTTTGTGCCTAGAGGACTCTAGTAATGCTAAAAACCCTTCGAAGACAGTAAACAGGTTTTCTATGCTCAAACTACCAAAATATTCCAATGATAAATAAGGACTCCTACTTCAGGGAAATTCATGCATCACAGTTTAGTCTCGTACCAATTAAGAGCAATAAAAGAGAATTAGTTGAATCGGTTCGGGCCTAGACCCGGGATAGGCTAACTGCGGCCCCGGAGCAACATCTGGCCCGCCAGGCGTTTGAATGTGGCTCGCCAGATGCTTCCAACGTGTTATATCAACTTTCAACATACAAGCTGGCAACAATACTTGCAAGTAGTCAAACGTCAATCTGAGACGAGCTCTTGATGGTTTCAGTTGCCTTTCACATGCAGTGATCCAGAAACGGTGCCAACACAACACAAGTCAACCCATAAGTGACACGCAGCAGTCTGGGAAGTAAAAAAGCTAAATAGTCAATGTCTTATCCTTGATAGTTCCTACTGAATATCACACATCCTTTATTCATGCTTATTCTGGGTGTCTTACTCAGTAAAAAAAAAACTGTAAAATGATCTTTTGTTATTTGTATGTGGTCTTTAAAGTGCTCCTGACAAAAGATACACAAGAACATATGGCAGATTGTACGATGCCTTTATGAATAAAATAAGGCAAATAAATCCAGGTGGACTGTTAGAATTATAAGAATAAATTGCGTGCGTGCATCAAATCTAGTTATTGATATACCAAATATATACCAAATATAGTTGTTGATTATTTGGAAAATTGGTGAATGATTGATGGATTGTGGCAGCTCTTATGCATACACATGAACAATTGTTTTCTTTTAGTGTCCCAGGCACTTGTCTGTCTGGTGCCCCCCCAAAAAAGCAGCCTGATGTTGTTGAGGCTAAGGTGCCATGCACAGGTGGGCTGGGAAGTATGAGAGAGGAACTGGTTTATTTGCAGGGATTCCCACCCCACATGGCGAGAGCTTTGTCTACATCCATTGTCGTGTCAGCATCCTTGCTAAACCTCAGATGACAGGCTCAAATTTGGTGGGTTGCGCAGTGTGGCGCAGGCTGCACAATGGTAATTTTGTTTGGCGCAACGGAGTGCACAGCCAATTTGGTAGACCGAGGCGCGCCACGACAAGTGTGGCGGCGCAGCACGGGAGGTGCTGACTGATTCAGCCTGGCGTAGTGACAATTTTGTGCCAACAAGGCTTCGCGAAGATGCGTTGAAAACTCGACGGCTCCAACCTGGTCTACTCTCAGCGCAAGGCGAACCACAGCCGGTCTAGTGGCGCGCACAATGTCGGGCACATTTTAATGCATTTAATTATCACAACAACCACTGCTTAAAGTAACTATC
Organism: Oostethus manadensis; assembly: GCA_024372805.1. Classification (NCBI taxonomy): domain Eukaryota; kingdom Metazoa; phylum Chordata; class Actinopteri; order Syngnathiformes; family Syngnathidae; genus Oostethus; species Oostethus manadensis. Next base: position 82,619 of record QODF01000062.1, on the reverse strand, counting down.
TGAATCAGCACATACATTTTTATCTATATTGACTGTCCCGTCTGCCTCGGTCACTCCGTCTCCTTCTGGCCACCACCTCCTATGTCCCTATCACCGCCGCCTCCATCCTCCTCCTCCTTATCGATGGCCAGTTGATCTGATATGGATGTGGTTAATTGCAAATAAACGGGTAATCAGATGTTTTGACATCTTCGATTGTGTAAGGGAGAATTGCAAAAATGATGATAATGAATTGGGTAATACAAGTCCATGTCCCATGCAAACACAAGTGACAAGGGCCAGACCAGCAGCTTGGCAATGCAGTTGCTTCGCATTTAATCCCCGTTATGCATAGTTTATTCATATTACATACACATACTATATTATGCTTTCATATTAGAAATATAGCCTAAATATGTGAGTTTACTATAATATGAGTTTATTAGTGGGAAAAAAATGCTTACCTTACGGTGGTCACCGTGTGCCTCCGGTGCTCTGATTTTGTTAGTTTCTTTCCAACTTTCCGTCTGGGAGAAGTTTGGCCGTCTTCTGCAGTCTTCATCCATATTCAACCAAACATGGGATGCGCTTCGCCACCGGTGCATTTAAAGGTGAGGAGAGGAGCTCATTTGATTGGTGAAGATTTGACCCGGCTGTGGTAAACCCAGTCACGCCTTCTGTCTTCCCTCTTTGCCACTTGCGCCGGTAGGAGGGACGGAGACGTACTTACGTCAGGATGCGCGTGGCACGAAATTGCAATATGCGCCTAAAGCACGCCCATTGGCGAGGCGCAAGTGAAGGTGCGCCTGGTCTACAAAATTAGAGCCCTACATTTGATAAGATGTTGCAGTTGCTATGGAAACAGGAGCTGGTAACCTCAGTGTGAAGCATCGCTGAGTCTACGTACACATTTTCCTATTACTGCAATACTGAAATGGATGAAAAACGCCGAGTGCTGCCACTGACTGTGCACATAAACTAACACTAAATGCCTTCCCCTTTCACTGGCCTTGCCGCGCTACTGCACTCTTTGCTGTCACATGTTCTCCTGTCATTGGTATGCAATTACCACGGCTTTATGCGTGGAAAATTTAGCTTTGGTTTGCGATGGCTTGTTTGTTTTGCATCCAAAATACAGTCTGGTTTGTTTACACCGCCATCTTGGATCACGTCGCTAAGATGAAATCTTGGCACGCGTGCATGACTGAATATTCAAAAGTATGGATATTTTGGATATTATAAGAATGGATTTGGACACCACAGCTCTGGACTTTGTCCAAAGGTGTGTGTTATTGTGAGTGTGCGTCCTTGTTTGTCCATATGTGCCCTGTGATTGGCTGATGAGCCATCCGGGGTGGACCCTGCCTCTTGCCCAAACTCAGCTGGGATAGGCTCCAGCTCGCATGTGAGCCTAATGTGGAGGAGCGGTATAGACACCACTTGGGTTTGCTCATGCAACAGAAGTGCACTGAAAAAGGCTCTCCACTCAGGCCGGGAAAGGTCTAGAAAGATGCCCCAGCCGCACAGTCCCAGCCGGCTAAAAAGGATTAAGAACAACAAAACAGGCTCGGCATCCAATCAGCGTTGACGACGGGAGATGATGTCACCGCTGGGGGCGTGTCTTATGCGACTGGATGCCAAAGCTTCTTTTGCTTGTTGATCGTTGTAGCATGAGTGCCATGAGAGCCATGCGACTCAAGTACTGCCTTGTCACTCAGCACGGGTCGGATGGGTGTATATCATAACATATCAAACATTCATCAATTTCATTTTCTATACCGCTTACCCTCATTGGGGTCGCGGGGATGCTGGAGCCTATCCCAGCAGACTTTGGGCAGGAGGCGGGGTACACCCTGGACTGGTCGCCAGTCAATCGCAGGGCACATATCAAACATTTCACCTCCAAAATGTGTTCTCTTGAAATATCCGTGTTGAAAAGTCCAATCATAGTGTAGAAATCCCCTTACATACCTTGATACCGGTACCTGGCCCACCCCACCATTTATGAAACCATAAAATACTGCAAACGGAGTGCGGAGTGTGGGTCGTCCCGCAGACGTTTTTAGAGGCTGTTGCTTGGGGTCGAGTGGGGAATAATGAAGGCTTTCATCCTCCACTCCTGTCTTCTTCTCATCTCCACGTTTGGTGAGCCTTCGCGTGAGTAGGATGAACACCTCTGGCAACACGCGGAAGCCTGCGAGGAATAACACGAGACGAGACAAAGTGTTTCCACTTCGCCGAACCTCCACTTCTTCTCAAATGGTCGAAACGCTACAATTTGAGTGCTTTTTAAACGGGACCTCTTTGTACCTTGCATGGCATACCCACCCATGGCATCTCCATTCCATTCCATTAGAGCAGTGGTTCCCAGTTGTTTTCTGTCGCGGCCCCATTTGAAATACTATTGACAACTGATAATAGCAATTCATTTATCTGTAGTGTACAGTTCACCACGCCCCCCATGGTGACCCGTCCCACTGCATTGGAGGAACTTTAAGGAAAAAACGGGCCGCGATATCTGGTCAGAACCAGCCCGTTTGTACGTGTCAGTTGAACTTTGACTCTCTTGATCTGAAGAAAAATGAAAGCCGCCTGCGTGCTTCTGTTTTGTCTCAGGTGACGGAGCTGAATGAAGCGCTATCGAATGAAGAGAGGAACCTCCTCTCCGTGGCCTACAAGAACGTGGTGGGCGCGAGGCGCTCATCCTGGCGCGTCATCTCAAGCATCGAGCAGAAGACGTCGGCCGACGGCAATGAGAAGAAGATTGAGATGGTGCGCGGCTACCGGGAAAAGATTGAGAAGGAGCTGGAGGCTGTCTGCCAGGACGTTCTCAACCTCCTCGACAACTTCCTGATCAAGAACTGCAACGAGACGCAGCACGAGAGCAAAGTCTTCTACCTGAAGATGAAGGGGGACTACTACCGCTACTTGGCTGAGGTGGCCACCGGCGAGAAGCGATCTTCTGTAGTGGAGTCCTCCGAGAAGTCCTACAGCGAGGCCCACGAGATCAGCAAGGAGCAAATGCAGCCCACCCACCCCATCCGCCTGGGTTTGGCTCTCAACTACTCCGTCTTCTACTACGAGATCCAGAATGCCCCGGAGCAGGCGTGCCACCTGGCCAAGACCGCTTTCGACGACGCCATCGCCGAGCTGGACACCCTCAACGAGGACTCCTACAAAGACTCCACCCTCATCATGCAGCTGCTACGAGACAACCTGACGCTGTGGACGAGCGACCAGCAGGACGACGAGGGCGGCGAGGGCAACAACTAAACGCACGCGCATTCTGCCAAAACACCACAAACCGTCGCCACAAACCTCACAAACGACAAAATCAAATCATAGTGAAAAGGTTAGAAATTAGGCTAAATGAGGGGGAGGGGTCAGCAGCCAATTTGCCAAAAGGTACTAAAGCACGACTGCTCTTCCGTATTTTTCCACACCCGAAAGTATGAGGCGTGAACTTTCCAAAATCAGTCCCCTCCCGGTAGCCTCTGCAGCATTTGCTAGAATAGCGCTTGGCAGCGTGGGCGGGCCTCGTTGCGTATACGCAAACATGCGGATGCGTCCCCCCACCGGCACAGGCTGGTGTGCTGCTGCAAATACAGCGGAGGTGTCTTATTGCCATCCGCAAATTGACTTTGATGTTAGAGCGACGCCAACATTTCAGTAACCTCGGACGTCCCGTGGCCTCGCTCAGCCAGAGGGGGTGAGCGTCCGGATGCAGGTCCACCTGCATGCGCGTGGGCGTGACATCTCCAGTGCAAAGCAGGCTGAGAAGATCGTGGAAAGAAGAGGTTTGTTTCTGTCCAGCTACGTCACACTCTAACTCCAAACACAACGTAGTGCAGCTTGTCGCTCATGTGCTGATGTGCATTACTCAATAAATTCACTGGTTTGGACTCCTACTTCCTAGTGTCACTCTTGTCATCCTTAAATCAACCTCTGCTCCCGGCGGGTGGGAGATGGTTCCAACTCTGGAAACCACAGACGTGAAGTGCTCATCACAGGCAGCACTCATGCAATCTTACAAGAATGTTGGAAAAGCTCATTTGGGCTTTTTTAGCTCTTTCTTTTTGGTCAGGAAGACGTGCACTTGTCATCCCTCCTTTATCGCGTTTGTTTTTTGTCATTGTTATTTGTTTACCGCTCATCGCCAAAGGGCAGACTTCAGGGAAACAAGGCCTCATAGCTTGTGGGCCTCCGATGTATTACTCGGAACTTACAGGAAAAGTGCACTTTCCCGTCATCCACAATCCTTATGTGAGAGAAGAACACACGTTTTCTTTTCTGTGCCCACTAAAAATATAAAAACAGCTAAAAGGAGGCAGCCAAGAATGCCAGTAATGGGACGCACCTATTCCACCTGTACAGCCGTGTGCAAAAAGGCTCCACTTGGCTTCTTGTGACCTGTATATCAACCAAGCTACAGCCACTTGTCATGTTGTTATGAACTTTGTTACACCCGAGAATTAAACCAGCTAGCTACTAGCCGAACCTTTTGGAACCTTTTGGACCTCTTAATAGCTGTCTTTCTAGGCGGGACAGGTGAGTCCCACTACAGTGTGTGCATTCATCCCGTGAGATGTGATGACATGAGATGACTGCTGGTGTGACTGGGCACTATACAAATACATTTGAATTGAATTGCCTGCCTCTTTTTACACGTTTTTATATCTTTAGAAGGCACCGAGAAGAGAAAGATGTGTGTTCATGTCTCACAGAAAAAATTTTTTTCAATGTGCACTTTTCCTTTAAGAAAGAGTTTAAAAGGAGTGGGGAAGAAAGACAACGTAAGAAGCCAAAACCTTTACCATTTCCACATGGAGTAGGAGAAGGATGTATTTTCAGTCTTTCATGTTGGACATGCCGTGGATGACTCCATGCAGGTTTAAGGTATGCCTCTGTTGATGACTCCATGCAGGTCTAAGGTATGCCTCTGTTGATGACTCCATGCAGGTTTAAGGTATGCGTCCATGGATGACTCCATGCAGGTCTAAGGTATGCCTCTGTTGATGACTCCATGCAGGTCTAAGGTATGCGTCCATGGATGACTCCATGCAGGTTTAAGGTAATGTAATGAAAGGTAATGTTATTTTGTGTCGTGGCCAGAATACCACACATAACTAGTTAGTAATTATTTGTTATTTAGTGATAATAGGCAATAGTCACCTATGAAGCAGCAATCACTTATTAAATAATTCCTTTTTTAAAAACCACGATGAAGCGATATTTGAGGGATGGCGGTGTTTTGTTTGTTTAGTGTAAGATGAGAACTGCTCTTCATAGTACACTATTGTGCATGCTGGTGATGTATTTATAGAGTAGCTTCAATTGATTAGTCACAGGATTTTGGCAAATACTTGATCTCAATCCGATTCTGTTTATTTGTTTTTCTTGCAATTGTTAGCTGGACCTTATTTTAATGTCCGTTTGCTACCAATAAATTGATCAGTTGCAGACATGACCCTGTTTGCATGCATTTCTTGGTAAGACGGAAAGGTGCAGGGGATGGTTTGTGGTACATGAAGCTTTATAGAATTAGACATGTAAAAGTTTCATTCTCCTACTTGTCGGACGTGCCCTGAACACCTCTCCATGGAGGCGTCTGGAGGCAACCTAACCAGATGCCCGAGTCACGTCATCTGGCTCCTCTCAATGTGGAGGAGCAGCACTTCTACTCTGAGTTTCTCCTGGATGACAGTGATTGTCACCCTAACTCATTCAATCTTTCTCAGAGAAATTATGTAATAGCCAAAAGGTAGAAATGAATAAAGGCAGGGGTCTCAAACTCAATTTACCTTGGGGCGCCTGGAGGCAGAGTCTGGCTGAGGCTGGACCATAGCCTCGCCCCACATGCACAATCTGGCAATTTATTTATTTTTGAAATCCAATCTTCTCAAATGTCTTTTTCATTTTTTTAACACAAAATAAGATAGACAATGACACTGGTGTAAACAAGTTGTGTGCCGAACTACTAATACAATTCTCAATCAATCAACAAATAAATATCCAAACAGAAAATAAAAAGAACAAGGAGCCCGGTGTAAACAAGTTCATAACTTTCCTCAAGTACGACCCTTCTTCGGTAGTCCATTTGTATGCAACATACTGTACTGTTTTGTCTACAAAACTACTAATAAAACAATCAACCAATCAACAAACACAAGAACTAATAAGTATTTAAATCAGTAATACATTTCAGTCTTCAGTTGAATCGTTCAGTTCTTTGCAGCGCTTCCTCTCACAGAGCTGAGCCACATTTGTTTAGAAAAAGATGTTTGGGTGTGTGGAATATGCAGTATTTTCATTCACTTGATGTGTCGTGTTTAGCCGATGCATGAGAACCGTGCATCCTACAAATGACATCAATTCCACTCCCACAACCCCAGCATAGGCTACCCTGCGAGATTTTGAAGAAAGCAAGGAATCCATCTGGGCTGTACTCCAAAATATCAAGTAAAGACTGGTCTAGTACCGCCGATAGCGATACTTTATAGTAGTTTTATTTGGCATACATTACAGTTAGCAGTTTCACTCACTGCTGATGTAAAGCAGCTCCTAACGTCTTAATGAGCCAGTCAGCAGCAGCAGAAGGGGAGAGACACATTGAGCCTGAGTGAGTTGAGAGAGAGAGAGAGGAGCGCTTTTTTCATTCACCTTACCAGGATAATGAAACACAGGACAAAGCTTTACTATCGATATTTGGATAACATAAACGCCGGTTCCGGTGTCTGCCGGAAGTTTCGCCATAATCCACGCAAAGGCTCATGAGGGCGAGGTTGATATGACAGTTCGGTGCAGGAAGCGTATATGCTTATTTCGGGCTGTCTCGTTCCTCGCGGTGCAGCCGTGGACAGGTATGCGCTCCGCCTGTGGTGATTGTGGCGTCCACCTGCAACCGTGTAATGTGTCGGCTTTGTATGCTCTAAATTGACCCAAGTAGTTTGCCCCGCACGGCGGTCTCACTCCGACCCAGGCTCTCCTCCAGTTCCACCTTAAAGCAAGTTTTCAAAGGCTTGGAAAACTAGCCCATTTATTGAGGTGCCTTTAAATGTGCCTATTAAATGTTAGGCATTGTTAAGATGTTTAAATCCCTCTTTAAAGGAAATATAGTAGCTTTATCTGATTTTTCTCTTTACCATTTGCACGGTTCAATAAAACCGACTAAAATAAACTAGAGATAAAAAAGAGGTACTGTATGTAGGCAACAAAATGCGCCAACATTGAATGTGAAACTTTTATAGATATTGTAGTACAACTTGTTGGATGCCGGTCAGACCTGGCGGACCCAAACGCAGAGTGAGGGTCTGCTGGGAACGTCTGGCAGAGTCCCCTGTCAGAAGGAGTTTCAACTCCCACCTACGGGAGGACTTTGACCGTGTTCCGAGGGAGGCAGCGGACTTTGAATCCGAGTGGGAGATGTTTCGTGACTCCATTGTCGATGCGGCCGATCGGAGCTGTGGCCAGAAGGTGGTCGGTGCCTGTCGTGGCGGTAATCCCAGAACCCGTTGGTGGACACCAGTGGTAAGGGATGCCGTCCAGCTGAAGAAAGAGTCCTATCAAGCTGTCTTGGCCCATGGGACTTCGGAGGCATCTGTCAGGCCAAGCGGTCTGCAGCCCTGGCGGCTGCTGAGGCAAAAACCAGGACATGGGAGGAGTTCAGAGAGGCCATGGAAAACGACTTCCAGATGGCTTCAAAGAGATTCTGGATCACCATCCGCCGTCGAGGTTGCTGCAGGTGGTCAGGTCTAGGTTCAGCAACACTATGTGCTCCAAGAATGATGTCAGCTGACTACCTGAATATACGGAATGAGCAGGTAATTGTATTTTTTTCTTCCCTGATGGCATCCAAGGTGACAATGCCAGGATTCATCGGGCTCAAATTGAGAACGAGTGGTTCCTGGAGCGTGAGACACCATTTTCACACGTGGAGTCCAGACCTTAACCGCATTGAGAATCTTTGGGATGTGCTGGAGAAGGTCAGACTCTACCATCATCAATGCAAGATCACTGGATGGAAATACATTTTGTGACATTGCAGAAGCTCATGGAAACAATGCCAAGGCGAATCCGTGCCGTAATCAAAACTAAAGGCACTCCAACCAAATATTACAATGTATGACCCTTTTTTTGGGCCGGCATTAATGTTACAAAAAGGTGTGGGTGTAAATATGTTTGTCTTCCTCCCAGTCTGTCTTGAGCCAAATCCAGGGGGCGTGTTGTAGACGCATTTTGTGCCACGCGTAGCCTGGTGTATGTACGCCTCCATCCCTCCTACCGGCGCAAGTGGCAAAGAGGGGGGAGAGAAGGCATGATGGGTTTACCGGGTCAAATCTTCACCAATCAAATGAGCTCCTCTCCTCAGCTTTTAAATGCAGCGTTGGGGAAGCGAATTGCACGTTTGGTCGAATTTGGATGAAGACAGCCAAACTTCTCCCAGACGGAAAGTGATGTTTTGGTCCGGGAGGTCCAAGATCTGGCAAGCACTCATGATATTGTCTCGGTGGTGATGGTGACAAAAGATGCTGGACCTTGAGAGAGGAAGCCACTGGTTTGTCTTTGTTGGACGCCCAACATTACCATCTGCCCCAGTTGGGTTTTGAACCCCAACTACCTTGCACCACAACCCAGAAGTGCTACCAGGGGAGTTATCCAGCTGGCAAACACTTGTGGTATTGTACAGGTGGCGAAGATGACCTGGAAGGAAGAGGATCATGGGAAAAAACCAATGGGAGGGCAACCTCTCGAGGTTTTACGATGGTTGGCATCTATTACTTTGGTGCCTTATTGCCCCAGGGGAGGGCAGCTTGTTGCGGTGCTGTACATTTACAATTCTGGGCACCCCTTTTCATTTTCGTATTTTCGAATAAGAAGATACCTTTTATTTTGGTCGCAACGACACGTACTACTTTGTTAAAGACTTTTTTATTACCATCAAGTGTTTTGAAAAAATTGTCTTTCTCTCGAGCCTTAAAAATACAGTCGTCGTTTCAACTTCCAAGCAATCAGCTCTCAGGCAGGATGCCAGGTCGCCATGCTTGCCCTGACCGTCTATACGTTCCACAAACCCACAGCGTTCTATTCAATCTAGCAGACGTTTAGTTTCTTAAGATATGTTCTTTTCCTGGAGGAGAATAATAATAAAGATTTGTGTTAGAGTGGGCCGCACGGTGGCTGAGTGGTTAGCACGTTGGCCACACAGTCAGGAGATCTGGAAGACCTGGGTTCAAATCTCCGTTGGGCATCTCTGTGTGGAGTTTGCATGTTCTCCCCGTGCGTGTGTGGGTTTTCTCCGGGTACTCCGCTTTCCTCCCACATTCCAAAAACATGCATGTTAGCTTCATTGGCCGCTCTAAATTGTCCATTAGAGTGTGAATGGGAGTGTGACTGGTTGTTTGTCTATACGTGCCCAGCGATTGACTGGCGCCCAGTCCAGGGTGTACCCCGCCTCTTGCCCAAAGTCAGCTGGGATAGGCTCCAGCATCCCCGTGACCCTAATAAGGATAATGTGTTAGAGTGTGTAATCATAGCATCAGTTAGCATGTCCTTCCATGAATGCTCACCACGTTCCCAGGCGGGCTTTCTTCATCTGAACAGAACTTCCACAAGCTCCATATGATACCTCGTGCCTTTTGGAGTCAAGAGAGCGGGTCTCATCACCATCACCATCATCTGCTGCTGCTGCATTGGTGCTTTCACATTTAAAAGGATTCATATTGAAGCCATGTACATTAAATCCTTACGTATACATTATATTTATGTTAAATCCTTACATATAAATACTTTAAACCCTTACACATATGTATGTTCAATCCATACATGTATGTACTTTAAATCCTTACATGGATGTACGATAAATCCTTACAACTTTAAGTACTGTACGTGAAATCTCTACACGTATAAATACGTTGATTCCTTTTGTTTATGTCCGTTAAATCCTTACTTATATTTCCATTAAATCCTCACGCTTCTTTTTCTTTTCAGTCCAGCGGCAAAAAAAAAGAACTATATGGAATAAAACGTTGTATATCGAGAGCAGGTCCATCCTTGCTTACTTTTCTCACCATTGTTAGGCTTCTTCTTTTTAACAAACTTTGGTAGAGTGTAAAGAGAAAAGCTTGTAATGTGCTGGCCTAACGGGCGCACGCTTGACGGAGAACAAACAGTCTGTGTGAGCAGATAGTGGGTCTGAACATCAGAACTCCTTATCTGGGGTGATGATTCATGCTATCCGTGTTTGAAAATGCATAAAATGGGGTCAATCAAGCAAAAATGTGACAACCACAGCAAAATGTTGGGGGGAAGAGTACCACAAGCTACCCAGCATGCCTTGCGGCGGGAATATATGGGTGGGGGTTGTTTTTGTCATGGGTGTTCTGCACAGGTATTTGTAGGTTACTTTGTATATATGATATATGAATATATATCAGGTTAATATATGAATATATGAAAGTGCAGGTAGCACTTTGCCCACCCTGACCTAGCTCATGAGTAAACGTAAAGAAACAAAAGGAACAGAATCCAATGTAGGAATATAATTGATGGAATGTAAAGTATTATAATAATAACAAATGTAGTTAAGCTACTGTTACAGTCCACTTGCACTGGAGTCCTGCAGGGCAGGGACCAACCCGAGGCAGCAGGTGGCGCTCAACCTAAAGGGACTGAAACAAGCTTTTCAAGAAAACCACAGTAAAAGTACAAATGCATAAAGTAAAGGTAGACTTTGGGTAGGTCACTCATCTTTATTCTTGTTGTGTTGCTTTTCTAAATCAGGATTTCAGGCCTTCTTGGGTGTCGCTGAGACGCAGCGGGACAGGAGCGGAAGTAGAAACGCAGAACATCGTGTGCAAAGCAGGCCTCTTATTTCTTCACCCCCCCGCTTTTGCTGTCCACAGTCACGGGTATGGCGGTCTCGGCGGCCTCGATGGCCGGCTTGGCGAGAGGGGCCTCCACCGTCAGCACGCCGTCAGGTGACAGGGAGGAGGTCACCTTGTCCACGTTGGCGCTCGGGGGGAGGCTGCAGAGAAATATGCATATGATGAATTCCAACCACAAGACCAAAGGGTCGCTGCCCTGCCACTATTAAAGATGCTTGTTAGTCGCCAGCGCGGCCGCCAGAGGGCAGCAAAGCCACAGGAAGCTTTTCCAAGCAAAAAAGCTCATCCACGCAAGTAGAGTCTGTGATGGCGCTCATTTGCTCCTCTACTAAAACAACGACTGAGTTTCCAAAACCGCTTTGTGAGAACTTCGGTTGCTCATGTTGCTTTTTTACTGATTTTCATTTTTTTGTTAGTATCAACAAATGCACATTCCCGCAGGCCAAGGGTTGAAAAATCACAGACACATTTACATATTGATTACTTCGATATATTTATATAATATACCTATTTTTATATGTATTTACATGTGTAGTAGAAACAAGAAAACTTGTATATAAAAAACAATACTTATTCATTTTCTATACCGTTTATCCTCATTAGGGTCGCGGGTATGCTGGAGCCTATCCCAGCTGGCTTTGGGCGGGAGGCGGGGTACACCCTGGACTGGTCGCCAGCCAATCGTAGTGGACATATAGACAAACAAACATTCACACTCTAATAGACAATTTAGAGCGGCCAATTAACCTAACATGCATGTTTTTGGAATGTGGGAGGAAACTGGAATACCCGGAGAAAACCCCCACACGCACGGGGAGAACATGCAAACTCCACACAGAGGTGCCCAACATAGATTCGAACCCCGAACCTCCTGACTGTGAGGCCAACGTGCTACCCCCTCTGCCACCGTGCGGCCCTATATTCCAATATGTTCTTGCGAAATGGAATACTTACGTGTATTTCCTGGTGAAACATCTGGATACAAAACCATGTTCGTCCTTACGCTCTTCGTGCTTGCCTATGGACAGAAAAAAAACAAATGCATTCTCTGACCAGGGAGTACAGTATTTTCCATAGGCAGGTGGCGCTAATATTCAATACACACATATGGTTTTAGTTCATTTGCAAATACAACAAATGACGTTTTGATGTTTAAATGCAATTCCACACAAAGGCATCAAGTTACGCATTAAAAGTGTCTTCTCTTCATCTTCAGCAAACTGATGGCGGTAGGACTTCACGTTTCAGCAGCATTGGTGCTGTTTGGGCTTTGGAGGCTTTTGTGGTGCTATTTGTAACTCGCGTATCTTCCATGCAGAGTCATGTAACACGACCACAGGATCCTAAGCAAACTATCGTGCTCGGCACTCTTCTCATACTGCAAGTGCCCCCATGCTTGGCTGCCATGTTTGTTGTGGTCACTCAAGCTGTCACTTTCAGTGAGCAGTGTGACCAATTTAAATTATTATTTTTTTTAACACAAAATAAGATAAACAAGGACACTGGTGTAAACAAGTTGTGTGCAAAACTACTAATACAATTTTCAATCAATCAAGAAATAAATAAACCAGAATTAAAAAGAACAAGGAGCCTGGTGTAAACAAATTGTATAACATCCCTTCTTTGGTAGTCAAATTGTATGAACATACTGTACTGTTAACTGTAGACCTGTTTTCTGTACAAAACTACTAATAAAACAGTCAAATAATACATGAACAAATGAATAAAATGGCTTCTCTTGCCTACTTTTTACTCCTAGGGACTTGGCAGCGCATCCTCTCACATAGCTGAGCCACAATTGTTTAGAAAAAGATGTTTGGTGCTTTGGAATATGCTGTATTTTATTTCACCCGGCGTGTCATGTTTAGCCGAAGCATGAGAACCGTGCATCCTATAAATGACATCAATTCTTTTGGACGTGAGCAGCGAGCTGGGATGAATGTCCGCGCTTACCTAGCCAGGCACAGAAGAAACATCTCCATGGCAACACTGCTGTAACTTTCTATAACTGTAACTTTCACTAATTGAAAAATGTTCCTCTGCTTGCATCAAGCCCAGTCAATGTCACGCCTCTGAGAGTCTCAAGTTGGAGACCCCTGATGTACTGTACATGTAAATGATGACGCAGTGATGTGCAGTATACAGTATATGTACACGTAGAGTAAATGATGACACAGTGGTGTACAGTATATGTACAGTACAAGTAGAGTAAATGATGACACAGTGGTGTACAGTATATGTACAGTACAAGTAGAGTAAATGATGCAATGGTGTACAGTATATGTACAGTACATGTAGAGTAAATGATGCAATGATGTACAGTATATGTACAGTACAAGTAGAGTAAATGATGCAATGGTGTACAGTATATGTACAGTACAAGTAGAGTAAATGATGCAATGATGTACAGTATATGTACAGTACAAGTAGAGTAAATGATGCAATGGTGTACAGTATATGTACAGTACAAGTAGAGTAAATGATGCAATGATGTACAGTATATGTACAGTACAAGTAGAGTAAATGATGCAATGGTGTACAGTATATGTACAGTACAAGTAGAGTAAATGATGCAATGATGTACAGTATATGTACAGTACAAGTAGAGTAAATGATGCAATGATGTACAGTATATGTACAGTACATGTAGAGTAAATGATGCAATGATGTACAGTATATGTACAGTACATGTAGAGTAAATGATGCAATGGTGTACAGTATATGTACAGTACAAGTAGAGTAAATGATGCAATGGTGTACAGTATATGTACAGTACATGTAGAGTAAATGATGCAATGATGTACAGTATATGTACATACGTGTAAACGTGTATGTAAAATTAACGCTGACTGTGAACCGATGAGCCAATGAGACGTGTTTGCTTTGACATCAGAGAACGGGCGGTTGCAAGTTGAATATCATATCTCGGCTTATCATAACTACTGCGTGTGAAGACTGTCGCCTGGCAGTCGGTGGTCACATGACTGACATTCCAGCTGTCCTTTTCGAGCACGTACGCAGACACCCAAAGAATGTGATGAGAGGTGACATGATCGGTGAGCGAGAACTCCAGTCGACTCCCACACTGGGAACACTGGGCGGGTGTTTATCTCTGGTTGAGGTTTCCATCCAAAAAGTCTACACCCACCAGCAGCATACTGGGAAACAGCCCTGCTTTGTTCCAACTTATTATGCAACTGAAACACTTTCTCTCTCTTTGCACCTTTTTGTTTTGGGAATTGGCCACACCTAACTCACCAAATCCATATCATATTTCAATAGGATTACTATTTACAGAATATATCGGAAATATAATCAAATATGTGGAATAAGTGATAACATTCATTTACTGTAGTACTTGAATGTGTTTGTGCTGGAAAAATGTATCTTCCTACTTGCTGGGTAACGCAACTTTTTTGACTGAACTGACATCACCCTAACCCATAACCCTAATACTAAACCCTGTAACTTTAACATTAACCAATAACCCTAACATTAACCCTAATACTAAACCTCGGAACCTTAACATTAACCCTAACATTAACCCTAATACTAAACCCTGTAACTTTAACATTAACCCTTAACATTAACCCTAATTCTAAACCCTGTAACCTTAACATTAACCCTAACATTAACCCTAATTCTAAACCCTGTAACTTTAACATTAACCCTAACATTAACCCTAATACTAAACCCTGTAACTTTAACATTAACCCTAACATTAACCCTAATACTAAACCCCGGAACCTTAACATTAACCCTAACATTAACCCTAATTCTAAACCCTGTAACCCTAACATTAACCCTAATTCTAAACCCTGTAACCTTAACATTAACCCTTAACATTAACCCTATAACTCTAAGCCCATAACCCTAAAATTAACCCATAACCTAAATTCTAACCCTAACCCCAACATTGACCCTAACCTTTACCCAACCCCATAAACACTAACATGAACCCATAACCCTAATCCCATAACCCTAACTTTAACCCCAACCCCATAGCACTAACATGACCCCATAACACTAATCCTATAACCCTAACCTTAATCACAACCCCTTAACACTAACATTAACCTATAACCCTAACCCCATAACCCTAACCTTTACTCAACCCCAAACCACTAACCTGAATTCATTACCCTAATCCCATAACCTTAACTCCAACCCCATAACACTAACATGACCCCATAACCCTAATCCCATAACCCTAACCTTAACCCCTACCCCATAACACTAACATTAACCCATAACCCGAACCCCAAAACTATAACCTTAACCCCAACCCCATAACACTAACATTAACCCATAACCCTAACACCATAACCCTAACCTTAACACTAACATTAACTCTAACCCCTACCCCATAACACTAACATGACCCCATAACCCTAATCCCACAACCGTAACCTTAACCCCAACCCCATAACAATAACATTAACCTATAACCCTAACCCCATAACCCTAACCTTAACCTATAACCCTAATCCCATAACCCTAACCTTAACCCCAATCCCATACACTAACATTAACCTATAACCCTAACCCTATAACCCTAACCTTAACCCCAACCCCATAACTCTAACATTAACCCTAACCCCATAACCCTAACCTCAACCCTAACCCCATAATCCTAACATTAACCCTAAACCGACTTTTAAACCCTATAACCGCATTTCTGAACCCCTAACCTAACCTAACCCTTTGTGGTGTGTCTAGCCCTACCTTTAACCTTAATCCTATCCCTGCAACATAACCCTAACCTCTAACCCTAAACCCAACACATAAACGGAATCCTAACCCTGAAAAGCAAGTGCAAGTGAAAAGCAACCCCAGTAAACCCGACTACACAAAGGTCATACAGCAATGTCCAAAGAGGAAGTGAAGCCTCACCAGTGATTTCCACCACACCATCCTTGGTCTTGACCACCAGCTCCTCGGGTGAGAAATGATTGACGTCCAGAGACACCTTCCAGTTGTCTTGGGTCTGCTTGATCTCCGAGATGCCACTGCTCATCTGGCGAGACAGGGCGCGAGCCTGCTGGGCCATCACGGCGCCAGGGTACATCATGGGCGTGTGGGGCATCATGGCGGCCATCTCGGCGGGCAGGAAGGAGGGCCTCATGTAGCCCGGCCAGTGAGTGCAGGGAAAGTCCTCCACGGCGGCGGGCATGCCAAAGGTCTGGTCAAAGATGCGGCTGGTGGGGTTCCAGTCGCGGAAGGGGTCCCAGCTCGGTGTACGGAGAAGGGTGAAAGGGATACGTCTCTCTGCCATGGGGCCTGTTGTGGTGAAGCAGAGCTGCTGGTGCCCTTTGATCTCTCTGAGAATGTCCCCCCTCATGAAGCCTGCCTTTTATTTAAACAGGAACACCCCCTCCCTCCCTGCACACACTCATGTAAGCTACCAGAACATCTATTTGGAGCGGACTACCAGCACTCCAATGGAATCCAACATGAAGGCCCTCCCCAAATCACAGCTGACTCTCCCACATGTCCACCCCTGCCCCTCCTTTGTGGCCGGCCCAAATAGGCAGAAGAAAAATCTAGAAGGCTGCTGGGAAGTCAGACTGGGGTTAGATGACATTACATAACATCATTGCATTACAGTCATCAGTACATCATCATATTCTTACATAATGCTCGCGTCACGTGACAATTTGGACTTCATCCAAAACACAAAACCACCCTGAAGATAGCTTTTTTTGTCAGTGCCCCTCGCCACTTCCATCCATCTTCGATGCCGCTGTGGTCGTGGGTATGCTGGAGCCTATCCCAGCTGGCTTGGACCATGTCCACTTTGTGCTTAAAAGCATAAAAATGGCTAAATGAAGAAAATGCCAATTTTAGGCATTCAGAAAATGCTGTGAAAAATGTTGCGGTGACGTGTAGTACTCAACAGTGGTCACCAGGTGTCAGTATTGCTACAGTGATGAGGCAATAGCCACTGCAGGAAGTACAACAAGGAACTCTCCTGCTGCAAAGATGTGTAAGTCTTATTTTCTTTTATTTCTGGACTATAGTTTTGTTTTCTTGGTTTTGCTTTGTTGTGCTCTCATTAAATCCATGTCTTGTCTTGGACAATGCCGTGGGGTCTTCAACGTTCGCTTTGGGATCGCTAGAAGTCATTTGAAAAGGGTGAGTTTATGCTCTTCGCCTTCAGCTTTTTTCCATTTTGTGTCAGTGTTGGTGAGCCATGTTGCTTCTTGGGAGCCCATTTGTACAAATAACACCCTGTTTGACTACACACCAGCTGACGGGGTGTCTTTGCATTCTGTGGTAACCCCACAACCGACAATACCAAAACATAACATTATAATATCTACTATTTTGGGTAATATAAGCAGATCATAGGGGTGTTCCTTCATGTCTAGAGGCAACTAATAATGTTACGTTTTTAGAAGGTCATTCTGTTTAACTATGAAAATATTCCTTTTAGAAATAATGGCATCAATTGCCTGCCAGAAAGGAGGCACGAATGTACCGTGGAGCCGTTTTTTATTGACACCTTATATGTCACCTTTTAAAGTTTTTAAATTGGCACATTTTTAACAAAATTGAACAAAAACCAGCAAAAATATAAAAACTAGAAATCCTTTTAGTCCAAAGTCAAAATATTAGGAGAAAAAAATATATATATTATAAATATATAATATATCAAAAAAATATATCTAAAGAAGAAAGTTGAAATATTTGGAATATTAAAAAATAAAAACAGCAAAAATGGGACCAAAAAAAGGAAAGAGCAGTTAATATGCTTTTTCACTGGTTATGACTACGCTTTTTTCTTGCAATATAAATCACTTCTTGGCTTATTCATTCATTCATTCGTTTTCTATACCGCTTATCCTCATTAGGGTCGCAGGGATGCTGGAGCTTATCCCGGCAGACTTTGGGCGAGAGGCGGGGTACACCCTGGACTGGTCGCCAGTCAATCGCATCTTCTTGGCTTATCTTTACAAAATAGCAAAGTTGCATCCTTTCGTTTTTCACTCATTGGAAAAAGTTTGGACACCCTTGGATAAAAAATTCCCGTGTTAGCTCCTAAACATTTCTTATCAAGGAAACATGTAAAATGCACACGCACACACCCGCAGTGTAAAAGCATATCCTTTTACAGGAAAAACAGCAAGTGAATTTCTTTTGCCCATTGCTTTGTTTATTGTCAGGAATATGAAGGCGTACAAAGAAGGAGCCAGTGGAGCAAAGGGGCAGTGCTATACAATATATTTTGGGATGGATCCTAGCGCCAATGCAACAATGTGCAGATACGCCATTGGTTGGGACGTGACGACGTACGTGTCAGGAAGACTTGGCGCACCCACCCTGACTGAGTTTGTCCGGGGAAACGTCAACAAGACATGAGGGATCCGGTTCGGGTCCCTGCAAGCTGACCAATTCTCGCCACGGGGGTCGGCAAGCTTGTGTCTGGGCTCGGGGTTAAGTTTAGGTTCAAGGAGTGGGTAAGGTCTGATGCCTTTCACTCACCCTACACTCGGGTGTTAGCAAAATATTCGGGCATTGTGAAGGGAGCTGCGGGTTGCCGACCCCAGTCACGGGGGTGGACACACCTAACTCATCTCTGTCTTGCATGGAAGCAGCAATCCGGGGTCGCTTCCGTCCTCGTGGTGAGCATCCAACATGAATACAACATGGAAAGACTTCAAACAAGAAATAATAAATACATAAATAAATATACCAGTAAATAAATAACACTTAAAAAACCTGCATGGAGCATTTTGCAGTAAGTTTCCCTGTATATCATCTTTCACATACACCTCCATCAATAAGGACAGGGCAGAGTAGAAGTGAGACGTGATAAAGAACACCTTCGGACTAGTTCCATGGTAATCCAGCGTGTGGATGAGGACGGCTGCCATGCCGGGGAAAGATGCGTTCACACTTGCTGCCGCTATGCTTCGCTAAACAAGAAAAAGACTTGGCTGCCTGCAGTTGGCTTTGTGCTCGCAATGCTGGTTTGGTCATAAACAAATAAACCTGACCTACTGGCACAGACCAAAGAGAAAAAACCCCAACATTTAACCTAAACCAAAACAGCTGGAAAGGGGTCGGGGGCTAAGTGAGCTGGGTGGCGGCCGGAGGCGGAGGCCTCGGCGGTCCGATCCTCGGCTACAGAAGCTAGTTGTCGGTACGTGGAATGTCACCTCTCTGGCGGGGAAGGAGCCTGAGCTGGTGCGTGAGGTGGAGAAATTCCGGCTAGATATAGTCGGACTCAACTCAACGCACTCACCTCCGGAACCAGTCCTTTCGAGAGGGGCTGGACTTCATTACCCTCTGGTGTTGCCGACAATGAGAGGCGACGGGCAGGGCTGGCAATTCTTGTTGCCCCCCCGGCTCCAAGCCTGCACGTTGGAGTTTAAGCCGGTAAACAAGAGGGTAGTTCCCTACGCCTTCGGGTGGGGGGACGGGTCCTGACTGTTGTCTGTGCTTATACACCAAATAGCACTTCAGAATACCCACCCTTTTTGGAGTCCTTAGTGGAAGTACTAGAGAGTGCTCCCTCAGGGGATTCCCTTGTTCTGCCGGGTGACTTCAACGCTCATGTTGGCAACGACAGTGAGACCTGGAGAGGTGTGATTGGGAGGACCAGCCCCCCTGATCTTAACCCGACCGGTGTCTTGTTATTGGACTTCTGTGCTCGTCACGGATTGTCTATAACAAACACCATGTTCAAGCATAAGGGTGTCCACATGTGCACTTGGCACCAGGACACCCTGGGCCGCAGTTCGACGACTGACTTTGTGGTTGTGTCGTTGGACTTGCGGCGACATGTTTTGGACACTCGGGTGAGGAGAAGGGCGGAGCTGTCAACCGTTCACCACTTGGTGGTGAGTTAGTTCCGATGGTGGGGGAGGTTGCCGGTCGGACCTGACAGACCCAAACGCATTGTGAGGGTCTGCTGGGAACGCCTGGCAGAGTCCCCTGTCAGAAGGAGTTTCAACTCCCACCTGCGGGAGAGCTTCGACCAAGTTCCGAGGGAAGCAGCGGACGTTGAGTCCGAGTGGGCGATGTTTCGTGCCTCCGTTGTTGATGCGGCTGATCGGAGCCGTGGCCGTAAGGTGGTCGGTGCCCGTCGTGGCGTGTCAATGCGCATGTGAAGGGTGTGCATGCGAACATCCATTTTAAGCTTATCCTCAGTAGGGTCACTCCTGACTAACGTTAGGTCTGTGGAGTCTCCTCGGGATATGAAACTTGCCCTTTGCAATGACAAAGCGTTGGCGGAACCAATAACTCTTCCTTCAATACTTCCCAGTACCAAAGCCATCAATGGGAAAATCCTGGAGCGTATAGCACTGGATGAACGGGAGACGCCAGATTCACTAAAACCTGCCGGATCCACCAAACTGTGGAGTTCCTGGAAGCCCGCTTTGCGACGCCCAATCCCAAGTATTTCTCACATTGTTGACTACAGCCACGCCCACACAAGCCCACCACAGGAGAGACGCCATCAGTCGATATCGGAATGGAAGAAAGCCAGTATGGGACATGCCTAGTTTTAACCGAAGCAAAGGTGACAAGTGTGAAGGCACCCTGGCAGCGGCACGTCCTTTTTGATGCATCATGCGGCGCTGAATGGAATATACAGTGCATAGTTTACAAGCCGTCTACTGCATACGCTCCAAGCTAACTACGCCATCTCCAGCATCAAAAGGTCTTCTCCTCCCTCCGCTTCCTGTTGGCTCCTCCTGTACTTCCATGAATCCAGGAGGTGAAGGTTAGTGTGTGTCTTTTTCTCAGCACCTACTGGTAACGTACAGTGTGTACAACACACACACACACACACACACACAGTCTTATGTGTCATTGAGCCTCGATGTCATTTTTGGTTGCTTTGTGGAAGAAGTTAAAGTGCCAACAAAAGGCAAGCTTTGATCAAAGGGCTCCGTCAAATCCATGCTGGGTCATTTCCTTCCCTATTAACCTTCCTTCTTTTCACGTGGACGTTTCAACTGCATCTTCTAGCTGGAGGACACAAAAGACTTTTCATGGGGGGACTAGCAGGGAATGGAGAACAAGCACCCATAAAAAACAGTCCAACCCTCCTTAACATTTGCAATAAAAGGGACTGATTCCATTTGAAAGTTCGGGCACCCCTGGCCTGTTGGAATTTTACAATGCCTGAAAAACACGACGACTGTGGACGCGTGAAGAGTTGCATAAAACTTGTCATTTCCAGCTAAAAGATGGTCAGCCGTGGTCCACATAAGAGAACGCACGTTACGTCTTGACAGCCAATGTACTGCATGTGCCGTGTTCTGTCAAACACTCTGCAGTAGAGAAACACGAGGCTAGCATGAAAGGGCTATGGACTGGACTGGACTGGACTGGACTGCATCGCAAACCCCACTGCGGTCGCATCTCCTCCGTTAGAAGCCGGGGCTGTCGTAGCTGCTGTGGCTGGAGTACCTGTGGTGACTTCGAGAGCGACTCCTGCTCCGACTCCAGCTCCGGCTGCGGCTCCGGCTGCGACTCCGACTCCTGCTCCTGCTGCGGCTCCTGCTGCGACTGCGGCTGCGACCGTAGCTGCTGTAGCTGCGACTCCGACTGCGGCTGGAGCGCGAGGGGCTGCTGTCGTAGCTGGACGACGAAGGGCTGGGTCGGTAGTATGGGATGGGGCGTTTCCGAGCGCTGGGGGGTGGGGGAGGATGAGACGGTCTGCGTGAGGTCAAGGTCATTGATAAGGAAACGTGGCCATCATCCCAAATCCTTATGTGAAACATAAACACGCAAGTCTTTCTCTGTTTGTGCCTTCTAAAGATATCAACACAGGTTTAAAAAAGGAAGGTGATGGATGCACGTGGTCCGTCTGCAAAGGCAGCAATTAAAACACGTCCAAAAAGGTTTTGTGGTCTTCTATTTCTATTTCATGTCTCACATTAGGATCTAGGATGCTGGGCAAAATTCCAATTTTCTTTAAGGTAGAAAGGTGGTGGAAATCGGGACGGCAAACGGTTGGTTAAAAAGACGCGCCCACCCACACACACACACTCATAGCAGAGAATGTAGTTAGTTGAAGCACATGGATTGCCGGGTTAAGAGCCAGTCTGGAAGCACTTCCTGTAAGGTAATTAGCTGTTAGCACCCGAAAGAAGGCCTCACCCACAGATAAGAAGAGTGCGGTTAGTGATGAGTGCAATCCGGGCATCCTACAAGTTACAAGTCTAGCCTCGTGTCCTCCACGCAAGCGAGGGAAGAGCCTTGATTGCCCCCGCCTGTGTGTTGCGTTAGTGAGAGGGCGGAGCTTGAGAGTTGCCGTGAATTTCAGGAAGGATGTGGAGGAGGAGGAAAAACGGTAGGAAGTCCTCTTTACTCTGGCTGTGTTTTACTGCTCAGTCGAGCATCGGGAGTTAGACTGGCAGGCTTCCTGTTGCCTGGCAACAGTTACCATGGTAACCAGGCTGCAGCTCAGCCACATCCCGCTGTCTTGGCGCCAGAACCTTAAAGAGCTGGAGTGAAAGATGACAGCACATTTCACTTTTGTCATTCCTAAGACATCTCTATACATATTTACACACGCTGGTGAGGGATGGTGCAGCAGAAACAGATTTGTACATCTTGTAGACCATCAAATGCTCTCATTTGTGGCGGTTCATTCATTTCAGTCCACTCAAAGGCAAATTTCCAAAGTAGGATTCCTTATTATTTACAAAGGAATATTTTTGTAGACAGAGCATAGAAACCTGTTTAAATACGGGACTTTAACTTTATTAGAGCCCTGTAAACATGAAATAACACCCCTATAGTCCCTCTTACACTCCTATTACACAATATAGTAGACATGATCAGAGAAAATAAGCCTTCTAGGACATAAATAAGACTTGTGCTTGTTTGGCAACATTTGGCCGGTTCTCCTGATAGTAGTGACAGGGTAGTAGTCGTGCCAATCGACAGGTACAACTGGTCATATCCTAATTTGTTCCACTCTCTTTCTACTTCCAGGTGTGCACAAACTACACCAAAATCCAAATGTTAAAGGTATCGGTTTGAAAAAAAAAAAGATATTGTGCCTCACTAATGGACATTTATATAAGTGTTTAACTTACCCCAAACCTTTTTTCTTGGTTTACTTCAGGGTCCAGGGTCGTTGCGGGCCGCGTACAGAAAAATATTTGATATATTTTGCCACTCCAGCGCATCTTAGCTTTGTGTGAAGAGTGGAGTGTGACCCGTGATTACACAAAACATGAACAAGTAAATAGTGTACTGTATACACACTGCAGTATATGTACAGTGTAGAACACAAAAGCCATCAACAACCCAAAAGTTCAAAGTTCAGCCACCACTTAGTAGGTTCTTCATCTTACCTGGTGATCCTGCGGGCCTCCATGAAACTGGGGGAATCTCTCCTCCGTTTGCGAATGGGCGAGTAACTCCGAGAGCGGCGACGGGCCCGGCTGTCGGTGTCGCTGTCGCAGCGGTTCTGGCTGTCCCTCTCCCTGTGAAGCACACAGAACAGGGTCAGAGCAGGCAACACAGGAGGAACCAAATCTGGGCGAGGGCGTTCTCACCTGGAGGTGTTCTGTCTGGCGTGAGGAGACTTGCTCTTGCTGGGTCCTCGGTCCCTGTGGGAACAAGAGGAGTGTTCGCTGCTCCAAGAGCTGCTGCGATGTCTCGCGTTCTGTTTGCTTCGTGGTGCCTCCTTCTTTCTCCTGGACGTGTGCGAGTGGCGACCCGGAGATGCTGACGGGCTGCGGTGGTGTGCCTGAACTCGGCCGGAGCGATGGTGACGCTTGGACCAACGGATGCTTTTTATCCTGAGGAAGACGCCAAACCATATATACAGTATGATGATATCATTGTAATGATAGCATAATGATATCATTCCCCGCCTCTCGCCCAAAGTCTGCTGGGATAGGCTCCAGCATCCCCGTGACCCTAATGAGGATAAGCGGTATAGAAAATGGATGGATTCTCGTCAAATCACGCCTTTTGTTTTTGTAAAATTATGACTTTTGTTCCAATAATGTTACTTTTTTGTGGTAAAATTATGACATTCGCTCTATACTCGTAATATTATGATTTTTTTCCTCATAAAGCTTATCTTCTTGTACAACTACGACTTTTTTCTTAAAATTCTAATATTAATATTGGGTGTCAGAGGGAAAACAGCATAATTGTTCAGGAAGATGGGAAACTTTCCTCCTGCTTCAGGCAGACAAGACAGAGGACCTGTGTGCCGAGGTCAAAGGTAATCATAGGAGCTTTACTCTTGTAAAATTATGACTTTTTCCTCATGCAAATATCATTTTTTTCTCACAATTTTGCGACTTTTCTTTCCCGTATATTTACGAGAATGTAATATTTTTATATGAGGTGTCATACCTGTCGGAGGGACAATGGAGCGTAGTTCCTCAGGAAGGAAGGGAACTTCCCTCTTGCTTCAAGCGAGCTTTATTCGAAACCTCTGTTGTATTTACGTACCATGTACGGTTTTACTTCAAACGGCCGCTATGACGTCGCTGAGCGCAACAGGAAGCGCCAGCTCTTGTTGCGAAAGACAAGCGGAAGTGACGTGCGTCCCCCGTCACTGTACTTTGAAAGCGCTGCTGCAGTCGCTCTTCGGCTGTCAGAGTGAAAGTTTCCCTCCAAGGCGGAGGAGAGGAGAGCGAAGGGCAGGCGGCAAACGGGGCTTATCGTCGCCGCGTCTTCTCCGCGAGCGATGAGGCGCAAGGAGAAGCGGCTGCTGCAGTTCGCCGGGGTGCTCATCGCGGCTCTGCTCTTCCTTCCAAACGTCGGGCTGTGGTCTTTGTACCGGTACCGAGTCTTCGACAGCACGCCTGCCACGGCCGACGGACCGGGGGGCATGCAGCAGATACGGGTGAGCGGCATGCTCCGGTTCTTTTTGGATCTCGTAAGGCAGAACTAAAAATAGTAATAGTTCCCCCCAGCCAGGTTTTTATTAGCGTCCATTCAAAACCATGGAGAGCGCCCATGCTGGCGAATGGGACATAAAGTCACCAGCCACACCATTAGGTACACCACAATATCATCCATTATAAGAACAAGTCCCACTTTTTCCCTCCATCTTATCAATTTACTATTAGGGTTTTCTATATCAACTCCATATTAACAAAACAGGTGATTTAAGTTGTCGTGGTTGCAGATTCTGCACCCAAGAGAGCTGTTTGTTTCGATTAACATTAGAAAAAGCCATCAGCATGCTGCAATAACAAAGTTATAAGTGATTTATTACCTCTCCCGCAGCTTAGGTATACTTCTAAATGCTGAAATGTGTTAGTACAAAGCAAACAAGCATCAACTATTAATGCTTTGCGAGACCATTTTTGTTTCTGTAATTATTGGCTGCATATTTGCACGCTGACCGTCCTGTTGCTGAAGGACTTCCCCCGATCCAGTGCATGTTCATATTTGTGGTTAAATTGAAAAGAAGACATCCACCCTCACCCTCAGAGGGAGATGAAAAAAATAGTGCAGGGATGTATCCCTAATAACCGTTTAAACAGACGAGATCCAATTTTATGAGGGAGAGAAAAAAAACCAGTTGAGAAGTGTGGTGGAACCAATTTCATTAACTTCCCGAGAAAAGAACATTTATTTTCCATCCATCCACAAGATTGCTCCTTACGTCCCTTGTGATTTTTTTTTAAAACAGCATAATGGAACTAATTACGTGATATGCCATCACACGCCGAATTGATTCATTTATCAATTGGTCTGCTATTCATAAATGACTTTCATTTTAAGTTGTTTTTGTCCCCCCTCAAAGTTAAAATAAATGTGGTCTTTTTAAAAATGATTGGGCACAAGGAGCAGCGGAGGGACTCCCGCAGTTTTCACTTTTGTTCTGTTCCCGCTTGTCTTCCTGCTTCGCTTGACAGTTTGCAGTGTTCGGAGTTTCATCCGCGCGTTTGATTGCAATACAGAGTTTGCACATTTCGTGACGACTGGGTTACTGCCAGTTGAAATATCACTTTAAAAAAAATAAAAGTCAATATTTCTCACAGTTCTACTTTAAACTTTGGAAAAAAAAAAAAAAAGAATCGTTTGGCCCAAATAAAACGATTGCCGTTCTTTCCTTCACCTCGTACATTTGTGCACAGCGGTTAGCAGTTACTGGGTAGTTACGATTCAATGGTAGCCAAAGTCAGTAGCAAAACTTTGCCAAATCACCATCATTGGCTGACAACAATCATAATTAGTGCGTGTGTGTTACGCAGGGCATGGCTTGTGATGTCGGCGCCCAAGAGCTCAGGATATAACGCCTGAGATGCAACAATTAATCGATGAATCGATTATTAATCGATTATCCAAATAATCGACAACTATTTTGGTAATCGATTAATCATTTCATTTAAAAATGTACTTTAAATGTCCTGATTTTAGCCACTCTAATGTAACTATTTTTCATTTCCACCCACTGCAGAGATGTGTGCGTAAAGCGAGTGTAAAAGCATTACCACGCAAAGTAAATGCCATACTTGTACTTGTGCTTAGGAAAATGCCTACATTTCTAGAGTCTCTCCATTATCTCTTACCATGCGTACACACAAAACCTACTGGTAGAACAGTAAAACTGCAGTAGAGTGTTTGTGATGTTTCTCAACTGATGGTTTATACTTTGCTACTTTAATTTCGGTGACTGAGATCTTCCTCTTTGCTATGATTTTTGGAGGGAAAATGTCCATTCATGCATTCTTAAAGGGATTACTGCAACGAAGGAAAAATTAAAAATGTCTTTTTAAAAATCCGATTAATCGACCAATTCATCGATTATGAAAATAATAGTTAGTTGCAGCCCTTCCTGCAGCAGATTCCTTCGTTGACGTTCGTGCCCTCCATGCACACATCACCTTTAACAGGAAGGCTGCAGCAAAGTGTGCCAAGGGTGTAAATCATGAAATTTGGGAATGCCTTGAGTATGTTAACCACTGTTTGCGCAAACGGAGTCAACTGAATTGCATAGATTTGACTCTGTTTACATGCAAAAACAGCTAAAACGTGCAATGTTTTGATAGGGAACACTCATTGCATGACACCGTCCTTTAAAAAATGGGAAATACCCACTTAAATTGTGTTAATTTTCTACAGTTGAACCCCAGGTGGTACAAAACTTTTTTCAGAAAACTCGTGTTTTTGCTGAGGTTTTCCCCTTAGCAATCTGCTTATGGGAACTTACCATATTTACCCAAGTATAAGACATCACTCGTTAAAGATAGATAGATGGATAGATGGATAGATAGATAGATAGATAGATAGATAGATAGATAGATAGATAGATAGATAGATAGATAGATAGATAGATAGATAGATGGATAGATAGATAGATAGATAGATAGATAGATAGATAGATAGATAGATAGATAGATAGATAGATAGATAGATAGATCACCCTCTGTCGTGTTGAAAAGCCGCATGGCATGGGGGAGGAATGATCTTCTCAGTGTGTCAAGGGAGCAGGACAGTGACAGTGATAGTAATCTGCCACTCAAACCACTATTCTGGTGGGATATGATGCCGTGCATTGGACGGTGCTGGTTGTCCATGATGGACTCCCCCAGCACACTCAAGCAAACAGCAGGGCACTGGCTACCACAGTCTGGTAGAAGATCGGTAGCAGCTTCTTGCATATGTTGAAGGACGCCAGCTTTGTGAGGAATTACAGAATGCTCTGTCCTTTCCTGCAAAGACTGCCAACATTCATGTTGTCCAGTCTAGCCCATCATGTCGATGCACTCCCAGGTATTTATTGGTATGGCTCGATATTGGCGTAAAAATGTAATATTGGTCAATATTTGTTCCGATAAAGCCAGCTGGGATAGGCTCCAGCGACCCTAATGAGGATAAACGGCATAGAAAATGAATGAATGAATGAATGAACTCCACACCGAGATGCCCAACGGAGATTTGAACCACAGTCTTCCAAATCTTCCCATGCGTCTCATTGTAGCACAAAAATCATTTTATTAGTAATTACCTGTTTTTTGGGTCCCCTGGTAGTCAAGGGACATTAATTGCCCTGACTTTCCCCCTGTATAGGGCACCCCTGGCCAATAGCTCTCATAATAAATAAAGTGAAAAAAACCCGAACACATTGGTATCGGCTGATATCGGAATCGGAAATTAAAAGTTGGGCAATATCAGACATCTGATAGATAGATAGATAGATAGATAGATAGATAGATAGATAGATAGATAGATAGATAGATAGATAGATAGATGGATAGATGGATAGAGAAGAAAATTACATTGATGGGGTAACCTGCTCATTCAGTATATTTAGGCAAAAGGCTGACCTCATTCTTTGAGCACATCATGTTCCAGAACCTAGACCTGACCAAGTGCAGCAACCTCAGACCCGTTTGCTTAGTTAAATCCAGGTGGCGACTTTTTTTTAGGGCAGGCAGTGTATGTTCCTGCCTCTCGGTGCCAGTTAACAGTCAGGCAGCTGCATTTTGAACCAGCCGGAGACCATGTATAGAGGACTGGTCCAGACCCCAATACAAGTTGGACCACAGAAAACCTGTTTATCACCTTCTACATTCACTTTTTAACATTATTACAGCTCTGTAGACTTGAAATACCCCCTATAGTCACTGTTATGCTCAATTGCAATTACCCAAGGTAGCAGACATAATAAGAACAAAGAAGTTATTTGTGCTGATGGGTTTGCTGTAAATGTGTTCTCGTGTTGGACAGGAAGTGACGCTGGGGGTTCAGAGTCGCCCGTTTCAGGGATTGTTGTGAGATCATTCAAACCTGCAATAAAGGCCTGTTGTTTCGGCGATTAAGTTTGATGCTTGTGTGTTTCACCAGACATTACTGACACCTAGTGACCAGTGTAGAATACTACATGTCATCACAATATCTTTAAATGCATCTTCTGATGCCTTATATTTCTATTTAACTTCATTTAGTCATTTTTAAGGTTGAAAATGCTGAAATTTAGGCTTCAAATACGTCAAACTTGCTTAAATACAGTTTTAATAAAGAATATTGTTGACTGATTGATTGGTTGACTGATTGTTGAAGAGGCTCTCTTCAACCATGAAACAGAATGATTTATCCATCCATCCATCCATTTTCTATGCCACTTATCCTCATTAGGGTTTGCTGGAGCCTATCCCAGCTGACTTTGGGTGGGAGGCGGGGTACACCCTCCAGCATGATTTATTAATGAATATATCCTTTATAGGCATTGCCTGGGACCGCTATGAAACGGGGGGCTTTATGTGGAATGGGCGGGGTACTGCTACTTCTTCCCGAACAACTATGCTGCGTTTGACACGTGGATTTCATTCATTCATTCATTTTCTGTACCGCTTATCCTCATTAGGGTCACGGGGATGCTGGAGCCTATCCCAGCAGACTTTGGGCGAGAGGCGGGGTACACCCTGGACTGGTCGCCAGTCAATCGCAGGGCACATATAGACAAACAAACATTCACACTCACATTCATACCAATGGACAATTTAGAGTCGCCAATTAACCTAACATGCATGTTTTTGGAATGTGGGAGGAAACCGGAGTACCCGGAGAAAACCCACACACGCACGGGGAGAACATGCAAACTCCACACAGAGATGCCCAACGGAGATTTGAACCCAGGTCTTCCAGATCTCCTGACTGTGTGGCCAATGTGCTAACCACTCAGCCACCGTGCGGCCACACGTGGATTTTTTTCTCATAAAATTACGGGTTTCGGGAAAAAAGTTGTAATTTCACGAGAAAAAAAAGTTGTAATGTTACAAGATTAGAAGTTGTTTATGAGAATAAAACTAGGAATTTTATAAGAAGGAAACTTTCATCTGGCAACGGGACAGCAAAACCGAGCAGTTGGGCACCAGCGGGTTAGCGTGGGATAGCATCCTCTCACCGCTACTCTCTAGTGCCCCGCCCCCTCCACATCCCCGTTTCACAGCCGTCTCAGGCAAAGCCTAAAAAAAGCTACAGCTTTTATTCTTGTAAAGTTACGACTTTGATCTCGTAATATTGAGATCTTTTTCTTGTAAATGTACAGTGTTGTTGTCAAAATCTGATTACTTTAATACTCCATCTTAACAGGCATTGCCTGGGACAGCTATAGACACAGGGGACCTGAGTAACCTTTGGCCGGGTTCAAAGGTAATATTATATTTTTCTCGTAAAATTATGACCTTTAATCTCGTAATTTTACGACTTTTATGTTTCTTGTACGTGGCCCTAATACGCCGTCGTAATTCTTTTCACACACTAATATTTTGGTTTTTTTGCAGATTTTGTTCCTAATCTTTCAGCGAGGCCGGTGACGGCGCAACGTGGCTGCTGATCAACAGGAAAGCGCCGCAGAAGTCAAGGTAAGGCTGCGGCGGTGCGCAGCAGCTGACATTAAGGATCCAGGGTTTCCTATCCACGAGGCTGCCATGTTGTAATGCACCCGCAACCCCTGCAGACAAGCGGAGACAACAACTGAGCTGTTTGTTCCTCATCAGGTATTGGGTGGCAACGCAGAGAACTCCAAATGCAAGTGATAGCCTTGTCGCTGACGATGAGCTCATCCTTGTACGTGCTCTAAAATTACACGAAAAAACGCTAACGATGCCCGCAGAACTTAGTATGCAGTAGCAAAATAGATTCTCCTACTGGAGCAAATCAATATTCTTCCAAGTCCATATTCTACTGCTGAGCATGTTCTTGGGTATCGTTCAGATATTTTCCCTTATCAGTGGCAAACTGGTACTTTTAAATTGGCACCCCAAGGAAAAAAAAAGAAAAAGGTACAAATGCAGACCAAAATCAATGGCTTTTTATTTTCATGGAATTTTGCAAGTTGAACAGAAGAGTCTTCAGCTCTCACCGGATGGGTTTGCATCTGGGATGCGGAGAAGGAGTTTAAGTACCCAGGGGTCTTGTTCACAAGTGGGGGAGAGAGGTAATTATAAATTGTGCAAGTTATGGTTGAAAACAATCGATTGTAATTGCAAAAGCATGCATATACAAGCAATTTGTACGTTTTTTGCCTAAAAAAAGCATTTTCAAACCTAAAAACGGCTACACGATGTACAATACAAATACAGTGGAACCTCAACCTATGAAAACCTTATTGTATACAAAATTCATAACACGAATTGGGCTTTGAGGACTTCCGTCCCATTTAACAAAACAATATATTCAAAATACAAAAATGAAAATGGAAAGTGCCGACCAGAATTTTGAATGTACTGCACCGCCATGCTAGCCCCCGGGGCGAAAATGCACCAAAGTAAAGGATGACAACCCCCATAAAGCCCATAAAGAAGAGGCTGCCCTCCCATTGGTTATCTCCCAGTATCCTCTTCCTCCTAACGACGGCCAAACACAGCGTCCCTTTGCTCAGCGTACCGAAAAGTTCCCGTCCATTGCTAAAAATTCAAATATAAAAAATGATAGTGTTAGGTTTAGTATGTAAGGGAGTGTATTCATTTATACCGTACGTAAACTTACGTATGATTTCAGCCATCTGTCAAAACTTCGTTCCCTCCTCCTCCTCCTTCGCCATCAAAATCTCCTCGCTCGACCCGAAAGGTAAAGTGTCTTTTTTTTTGTTCATTGCTTTTATTATTTTCTCATTGTTTTTTTTCACATTCAAGCACATGTACTGTAAATGATGATGTTGTCATTAATGATCATATTTCTTTCTGTTGGGTACAATATTTACACTTGATACCACTGTTTTTGGGCGGGGCTGAAACTTATTACGCCATTTATATGTTAACCTTATTTCATAAAACCAAAATTCCAAGAAATGAAAGCCCCTCTGGAACAAATTAATTTCCTTTCTTGAGGTTCCACTGTAGAAGGCATTCAGAGGATGCATTCAAAGGCGTTGTAAGGATATGTAGAATTCTACACTGGTCACTACATGTCAGTAGTAATACTGTAATGCTGGATGAGACACACAAGCACCAGACATGATCGCCAGAACAACGGTCTTTTTAATTGATTGATTGATTTTTTATTGATTGATCCTCCATTTGTTTTACTTTTATTGCAGGCACAATCATCTCTAACTAGAGGCTATTGTTGAGGTCGTAACCCACGCCAAACTAAAACTCAAATCTCAACACTGCAACAGTGGAACAAATTTACAACAGCAATACACACGAGCACAAGTCTTATTTATGTTTTATATGTTTTACTATATTGGGTTATACCAGTGTAAAGGTGACTGTAGGGGTGTTATTTCATGTCTGAAGGGCTCTAACATTGTTAAAACCGGTATCTAAGTAGATTTTCTGTGTTTTCAGGTGTAAACAAAGGATTACTGCAAATTTTGGTACTGAATGAACACCAAGGTGCCAAGGTGATTATGCCTTGAATTTGTTGCTCATGCTGCTATCAAAAAGGTGATGCTGGTGTGTGTGTCCGTTATCCATATCCTTATCCAGGAGACAGACAAAGCCTCTTTCCACATTCATCCTGCCAAAATGTTGCCCAGAGGTGACCCGAGGTATCGCCTTACACGGCTTTCCCAGGCCTCTGTGACGCTCACTTTACACCCCGTCTTCCCTTTGATACCACTGACAATGCATCCACTCCAAATCGGTGCAGCTGATGGGAGAAAGTCGCACCCTCCGAATCCTCTCCAATTACCCCAAAAATGCTCTGTTTGTCACATTCCCTCATCACAGAGAAAGTGTAGATAATGGGAGTCGGGGGGGTGGGAGGAGGACCTGAGGACTCTTAGTCATTTGAGCCCGCAGAATATTTGCCGAGTTTTCCGTCTCACAAATCGGAAATTTGAAATGGAACTCTGCGCTTCAAGCAGTCGCGAGCGTGATGAGAAGCTGGGGAATAATAGGACGGGAACGAGACGATGGGGCATGAGTTATGACTCTATTGGCAGGCACTGTGACAGTGCTTGTGCCTGTGAGCGAAATTAAGGACCCCCGGTGACGGGGTCAGTGCGCTCCCATGGAAGCATGAGCTGTGGAAGATGGGGAACAATGTCGTCGGGAAATGCAGCTTCTATAGAAATCCAAGGCATCGCCGAAGGACGTACATTGTGTATTCATAAATGCAGGCAAGACTTCTCTCCTCTTGTAACATTTCATTCTTACATTCATCTTTTGTCCGTTGACACGTTCATTTGTTCGGGAATTTCAGGGACATGAACATACAGGAAAACACTTCACTCATGTTAATGTAGGGTGGCCAACACAGGCAACTGTCCGAAATGGCAGTTATTTGTTTCCCGAGGGCCAATTCACAAGAGGAGTTACTTCAAGCTTTTGACACATTTGAGACGACCGAGCGAAGCCCACTCCAGCCAGCACTTTGCTGAAGTGGGAGAGAAAATACTCTGTACATGGACGAAACCTCGGTGAGGGACGGTCTGTGGCCAGAAATGATCCCTTAACAAACATCCTAAAACAGAAAAAAGGCCTGGGAAAAGCACATGAGAGGAGGTACTGGAAGGGAAGATGTTTGCCCGTTGAAGTGGGGGCCAGAGGATCCACGAACCCTTCCGGGCACCAGGAACCCGGAGAGGAGATCAATGGGGCCTGCCACCTGAATGCCTGGGTGAGGGTGTCCCATCAGAAGATGTGTTCAAGATCTGGTGAGACTGGTGACATGGAGAAATAGTCTGGTGACTACTGGAGATACAGTTGGCAGCCTGGAACGACCCGAATCCACTCATGTTAACAACAACAGGCGATACAACAAGACTACACCCGTAGTTTGCAAATGCAGACATAACCTGCAAGAATAGCCGAGGCCTCAAGATACACCTATCCTGGATGATGTGTCAGATACCACATCTGATGGGATGCAGGAGGATCCAGGCCAGGAAGCACCCCAGAGCACCCAGAGCCTTCGTATGAACGACCAAGATCTGCCCCTGGAGAAGGGGCGAAGAAACGGGACGCAGCCATGTCAGATGACAGATGGGATTGGTTTGATGAGGATGTTGACAAGGTGCTTGGAGCTTCCATGAGAGGAGACGTGGATCTGAAGTTGCAGGCAATGATGAATGAAGGTTGAATCCCGAAGTCCCCCTAAAACATGCCTCCAAACTCCAAACTTGTACACATCTGGAGTAGTTCACAATCAATATTTATTTCTTAATGTGAATGGAGGTGGCAAACAAATGCTTCTAGCTAGCTTTGGAGTTGTCCCACCTCTCTTACAATGGATTTTGAAGAATCTCCAACTACAAGTAAATTTCCTTCCCGGTTGGCAACCAAGTTTTGGTGTGCATTAATGCCACTTCACTTTGTTTTGCTTTGATCAACCAATCCGAGGATGCTGACGCTATTGTAGGCCTGCTAGCTGGCCCTGTGAGATGGATCTGAAATCTGATTGGTTAAAGAAAGATGTGTGTACATGTGACATCAGGCCAGCACTCCTCATTGCGAAGGCCCTGGGCAGATTACACTGATATGGTATCCAGGGCTGTAAAAAAAAAGGAAGAAGAATCGTTATTCAAATTCAAACTTCAGGTAGTAGCATTGAAATTTTTATGAAATTCAAATAAATGCATGATGCATAAGGTTTATGTAACAATGAAGCTTTACAATATAAATTTAAACCATGCATTTTATACAAATATTATGCCTATTGTATTTAGTAACCAGTGTAGAATACTACATAACATCACGTATTTGAATGCATATTCTGAATGCCTTATAGTTGTATTTTACTTTAGCCATTTTTATGCTTGAAAATGCTTCACTTAGCCAAAATATGTAGCATTTGCTTAGTGTTCAACCGTGTCACATTATTTATTATTCATTTTCTCCACTGGTTTGGCTCATTTTTTGAAAGAGAAATGGCATTCCCAAAATAACAAGGATAAACCTCCAAACAACCTGGGAATTGTTCACGGCAAAACTGAATTCCTTGTTCATTTAATCAAATTGCAAATGTCTTAGTACATGTCTCCATCTGGAGGGCCATCGCTACAAATGATTAATGATCCTATTATGCTTTTCCTCTTTTCGGACATCTCAGTGTTGTTAGAATGTTGTATTCTCGTGTTAAAAGATCAGATAATGAGGTTTGCACATTTGGAAGGGAAGTTTTGGATGGCTCCGTGGACTGTGTTTTCCACTGAATTCCAACCGCCACGCAACTCGGACTTCCTTATATGGGCCTACCCGGGTACACGCTGGTGGCCTGTCCTCTCTCCGCTCTGCTTTGTTCTGTTGTTGAGAATTTCACTGTGCTCAATTGCTCCCAGGAAAAGTTTTTTTTTGGGTGTGAAGGAAAGCAAATGTTGTTTAGCTTTCCTAAAGAGGCAAGCATCAGCCAGAAGTGGTTGGAGTAACTGATTCAAGACCAGCAAGACTCCATGGGACTGTTTTGTGAACATGGGCCAATACAAAGCTGGCCTTTCCAACATTTATTTTGTGTAAGTAATGGGACAAAATGGGTTGTGTGTAGCATTAGAGTGTGCGTACAGGGAGCGGAGGTAGCGTTTCCCTTAATGCATGCAAATTACAAGCTCACCCATATCTGGAGCTGTTAAGAGCTGTTAAAAGTGGACATTTTTGCCGCTTACTATCAACCCATGTAAGGACAAAATTAGGAAGTGGGGTTCGGCAACTGTCCGGATGTCCTCTGGAGCGCTTGGGTGCTTAATTTAAGTGCCATAACTGTGAGCAGTTTCCAGGCTGATTGTGCTGGAAAGTCTCTGCATCCCACCTCTTTGCCATCCTTTGTCTACGTGGTCATGCATCAGATCGCTCAACAACCAGGTGTTGTTGGGTCTGGTTAGCTTTGCGCATTCCTTGACAAATGTGATGGCAGATGGCAGTCTGCCCGAAAGTTGGTGCTTCCAAGTTCTTGTCAGCGAGCATGGCTAACAGAGCAGTATTACAACCCGACAGGACGTGTGCCATGGTCCCGTTTTCCCCACAGAGCTTCTGCATTGGGTCCTCGCTCACTCCCCATTTGTGTAAGTTGGCAGGAGTTGGTAGGGTGTCATGGCTAGCCCTCAGCAGGAAGGAAATCCCGAATGTCCACAGGTCTTCCCAAGTCAGGTTCCTCCTGGGGGGTTCCCATCTTGTCCAGACTTTTGGAAGTCTGTCATCCCCAGACCTTGCCTACTTACACAGGTGTGCCAATGATGTCCTTTTTCTTTGATGTTCTTCTGCTTGGGCCATTGTTGCAGAGGCCTCCCTCTTTCATCATGACCTGGTCTTTACCCCCGCTTGCTGGACCTTGTTGTCATTTGAGTCCCTAATGGTCTTGGCCACCCTGCCCTTTGCCACTCTGAATTCCTCAACGAGCGATGACAAAAGTAGTTTTAGTTGCCCCGATCCTGATTTTCCAGGGAGTTCCTTCACTTGCCTCTCAATGCTGTGGACGTTCTGTTCTTTCTGCCCTCTGCCAGTGTGATGGTACCAAGCTTTTTTTCCAGATTCTCCGTAGCAGCTTCCATAACCTCCAGAGAAGCTACAGGGAATTTTTATACACCTTGAGAAGATGACCCTGGGACTTGGGGATGAGGCAGCTTGTGCTGTTTTTACCACTTCCTGTACCTCTTTCCATGTTGGTTTGTTGGTATCGAGCAAAATGGTAGGTGGTTCAACTTTTTGGATTTCTGGATTTTAAGCTCCATGCCGTTCCAGCCAGTGTAGCTTCAAGGACTCTACCCATGTCCTCATGAAAGTTCACACACTCCTTTCCATCTGAAACTTTTGGTCAAATATCCCTCTCCAACATGGGATCGGTCTGTGTTATGACCTAAGAGAAAGAGAGCTCCCGTGGTTTGTGGGCGGACTGGGGTTTTCCTGCGTCTCAACAGACTTTGTGCGCCTTCCCTTTCCCACACTTCGACTTGGTCTGATGTATCCTAAGATTCCTTACGTTTTTGCAGATCTTGCGGCAAGAGCGTTTCATCTCCAGTGCATCTATCGTCAAATCAAGTGAAATCTACGTCAATTACTCGGGGTCCTTGAACACACTCCTAACCTCATAATAATAATAATAATAGTAATAACACGGTTCAAAGTGTGATTCAAATGTTGTGCCACTATTAAAGAAACTAGCGCTACCGCATGTAAATACATTTTCACACGTGCACTATCGTTTAGCTTGAGTTAAATTTCCAGTTAATTTGGAGCTGTTAAGGCATACAAGTATATATAATTGTGTTCTATCATTTTGGTCATAAATGACAGTAATAATGGGCATATTTCACACACCGTTTCAAATGGTGATTAATCATGAAAACGTTGATTAATCCATTCATTCACATTTTTAATCACACGTTGATTTATTTGTTAATGTCAAGTGTTTAATCATCTGACAGCCATTGTAATTATGTGACGACATAGTCTGATCCAATCAAAACACAGGACCTGCTCTGTCTTGATTGTATTCAATTCTTTGCAAAACCATCAGGCCTCACAATTCTCATTCTCTGGCGCTCCCAAGAGGAAACACTTGAAAAGTCACGACCATTAAGTTTGTGTGTTGAAATAAAAAAAAACCTCAAGTTTCCCTTGGATGGATTACTTGGTAGGTCGAACTGAAACTGTCATACCTCAGAACAGTTAGTTAGTAATAACAATTGCGATGATTGGACGCCACAGGGTTTTTAGATGCCAATACATAATTATTGTAATTTTGTTTTTTTGATTTTCTTTTTGTTACTTTTCGTAATAAATACAAATAAATAAAATGTAAAAAAAAAAAAGAAAATCATACATTTGAATATTTGTTTTTCTCATTAACGAAAAATACAAAAACCAGAATCAAAGGGGCCGCCCAACAGCTGTAGCTGTATATATATATATATAATACCACCATACTAGCTGCTCTCCCGTGGGGCTGTAATTCACCAAAGCAATAGATACCAACCGCCATAAAACCGAAGAAGAAGAAGCAGCTGCCCTCCCATTGGTTATCTCCCATCGCCTGCTTCCTTAGTCCACCGTGATGAAAATGCTCCAAATGATGAGTGTGCGGCTCCGCCCTCAGTAGTCACTTTCTTGGCCGAGTAGTAGTGTAAGAAGGAGAAATAGTTCTGATAAGTGTGCAATGAGAGTAATGGATTTGGGACAGCTCTACACTAACAAAGTTTGGGCCCTGAGGAATTAAGTTTACTATATTTTATGAAGTGTACTGATACAAGAATTTCATTTGAGGCGCCGCCAATGTACAGTCATCCCTTTGAATTGTATGGCTTCACTCTATCACCGTTTCTCAAAAATATATTAATGTAACAAATCATCTGGTTTGCTGCTGATTATTAGTTTAAATTATTTATTTAAGCAAATTGCGCGTATTGTCTGTATGAAAGATTTTCACACATAAAAATGGCTAAATAAAGTAAAATACAAATACAACACATGTCAAAAGAGGCATTCTACACTGGTCAGCAGGTGTCAGTAATGCAATGTTACTGTAAAGTTGACACGCAAACAGCAGGCTTTCATTGCAGGTTTCAATGATCTCACAACCGGCACGATATTCTAAAACTCCAGCCCGGACGTCAGGGTGGTCAGCTCCGATAGCACCAAAACACCTTCATAGAGCATAAGTCTTATTTATGTCTTATTTTCTCTTACTATTTCTATAATATTTGGTTGTAAGAGTGTAGAGGTGGCTATAGAGGTGTTATTTCAGGTCTAGAGGGCTCTAGTTGTGATGTTTGCGCACGGTGGTCTTGTGGCAATGACCCCGAGGATGCAGGGAGCAGGACCAAGTGCAGGTCAAAATGTAAATTTAATAATAATTGTTGCAATGCGCTGGCAAGGATCAGCAAACAGTCAATCAGCCAACGGACTGAAGAGCACGCACCTGAAAAAATAGAAAACAAAAGGTGCGTGTTGGCCTGAAAGTAAAGGTGGAGGACAAAGGGACAAAACCAAACAGGAGATGTAACACAATAAAAGCATGACCACAAGAAATAACGTTCAAAAGCGTATTTAGAAGGTCGTAAACAGGTTTTCTAAGCTCTAACTACAAAAATATTCCATTTATAGATAAGAAATCCTGCTTGGGGAAAATTCTCTTATGATGTTCGGGTCTGGAACCAATGAATCGACTTGGCCGTACTTCTCGGTGTGAAAGCAATTACGCACTGAAAAGGCTGAAGTGTGAGTATGCAAGGTCACAAATTGAGACACAGTCTGTGTTGTTCTGCCGGGAAGTTACAATTTCTTCAAAGCTTTAAACTATATGGTATGTGCCACACACACGCCACATCCCCTCCTGCAGGACGTTGTTCAAAAGTCACATTTGGGTGTCTTTTTGGGCGACGTGGTTCAGTTTTGTGGGCTGGATGGTTCCTCCGAGGGTGCGGATGGGCAGACCAGCAGCTCTCCTGGGCAGCCTCCGGCAGCAGCCACCTTCTCCTCGGCCCGCAGACACAACTCCTGGAGGAAGTTGGCTGTCTCCATCACCAGGTCACTCTCGTCGTCTAAAAAAGTCCAAATGACGAGTTTTTACTTGGACTGTCGACCACCACGTAAGTGGAGTGACATTGCGGTGACACTACACCAAGTAGTACCAGTAACGGTAAAAAAGGAAACAATAAGGACCATTTATATATCTATGGTTACCATCATAGAGATCTGGAAATGGACCTTATGCAAACGCAGTAGACTACAACCAGTTTTAGACAAACAGGGTGCTCAAAGTGTGGCACGGGTGCCAGTTTTTTTATTGGCCCACAGCACCTTCTAAAAATATAATTGATCAAACTAAAAAAATTTAATAAAAAGCAGAAATGGAAAAATACCTGTTATTTTGTAAGAATAAAGTCAAAATATTACAAGGAAAAAGCTGTATTCTGTCAAGAAAACAGGAGGAAATATGTCAAGTCAAAGTGTATATACATACATATATATACAGTATATATATATATATATATATACTCTGCTCAACAAAATTAGAGGAACACTTTGAAAACACATCAGATCTAAACGGGGGGGGGGGAATGATCTTGAATATATTTCCTGATACTAAGTAGGTGATGTATTGGCAACAACATGATGCCACATAATTTAATAGAAATGAAAATGATCACCCTATAGCGAGGCAACAGTGAGACAGACCCCAAAACAGGAATGGTTTTCCAGGTTGAGGCCACTGACTTCTCATCTCTTTTGGCTAATTTTTTACTGAATGACTTTTTACT
Source organism: Oostethus manadensis (assembly GCA_024372805.1). NCBI lineage: Eukaryota > Metazoa > Chordata > Actinopteri > Syngnathiformes > Syngnathidae > Oostethus > Oostethus manadensis. Next base: position 42,668 of record QODF01000062.1, on the reverse strand, counting down.
GCTGTAGTTTTTCATTTGGCTTGGATCAACATCTCTGTTGGTAGCATGGATGGAGGTTGCACAAGTAGTCCAACTCCTCCAGGATGGCACATCAATATGTACCGTTGCAAGAAGGTTTGCTGTGTCTCCCAGCACAGTCTCAAGAGCATGGAGGAGATTCCAGGAGACAGGTAGTTACTCCAGGAGAGCTGGACAGGACCGTAGAAGGTCCTTAAACCCTCAGCAGGATCGGTATCTGCTCCTTTGTGCAAGAAGGAACAGGATGAGCACTGCCACAGCCCTACAAAATGACCTCCAGCAGGTCACTGGTGTGAATGTTTCTGACCAAACAATTAGAAACAGGCTCCATGAGGGTGGGCTGGGGGGACGACGTCACTGTAATCGTGCCCAGCGCTGCAGAGCTCGAGTGGCTTTTGCCATAGACCACCAGAATTGGCAACTACGCCAGTGGCGCCCTGTGCTTTACACAGATGAGAGCAAGTTCAACCTGAGCCCATGCGACAGACATGAAAGGGTCTGGAGATGCCATGGAGAACGTTATGCTGCCTGCAACATCATTCAGCATCACAAGTTTGGTGGTGGGTCAGTGATGGTCTAGGGAGGCATATCCCTGGAAGGACGGACACCCTGACTCCTATTAGGTATCGGGATTAAATCCTTGGACCCATTGTCAGAACCTACGCTGGTGCAGTGGGACCTGGGTTCCTCCTGGTCCATGACAATGCCCGACCTCATGTGACTAGAGTATGCAGGAAGTTCCTGGAGGATGAAGGAGGTGATACCATTGGCTGGCCCCCACGTTCACCTGACCTAAACCCAATAGAACACCTCTGGGACATTATGTTTAGGTCCATCCGGCACCACCAGGTTGCTCCTCAGACTGGCCAGGAGCTCAGTGATGCCCTGGTCCAGATCTGGGAGGAGATCCCCCAGGACACCATCCGTGGTCTCATTAGGGGCATGCCCCGACGTTGTCAGGCATGCGTACAAGCACGTGGGGGCCACACAAACTACTGAGAAACATTTGGAGTTGCTACAATGTCATTTTGGCAAAATGGACCAGTCTGCTGTATCATCTTTTCACTTTGATTTTTGGGGTGTCTTTGATTTTCCCCCTCTATAGGGTGATCATTTTCATTTCTATCCAATTATGTGGCATCATTTTGTCATTAATACATCACCTACTTATTATCAGGAAAGATATTCAAGATCAATATATATAATATATATCAATTTATCCATTTTCTATGCCACTTATCCTCATTAGGGTCGTGGGTAAGCTGGAGCCTATCCCAGCTGACTTCGGGTGAGAGGCGGGGTACACCCTGGACTGGCCGCCAGTCAATCGGAGGGCAGACATACAACCATTCACATTCATAGCTATGAACAATTTTTAGAGATAAGGATTTATTTTCCAACACTCGGTGTAAATCCCATCCTAGCTAACAAGCATGTTGTGTTCCAATGAAAATACATCCCGTCTCCTATGAAAAGTTGCGTACTTAAGGTATGTCCACACGGACTCTTCTAACAGAGCATGCACGCTCAGCGTCACACGACATGATCCGTGCGCCGCAGTCAACAGGCACGACTAATCGATTTAGGCCACTGGTCTCAAACACGTGCCATGGAGGCCCGGGAACCTGCAGGTTTTCTTTCCAGCGTGTCACTAAAGCAGGGGACTTACGCTAAATCAAACTGTTACAGGGGTAACATTTAACGTCTTTATCATTAAAATGTCCTTAAGTCCAACGCTGAACTTCCTGGTATACATTCAATCGATTGATTACCGTTCAAACGATGTTAGATGTCGTCCGGAATGGCAATTTGGCGAGCACAGATCGATGTAGTTGGATCATAGGAGTATAAGTCCATACATGGATGTAGTGAATGAATTGTTACACCGCTAGTAAATTGTAGCAGAAATGAGGACAACAGCTGTCTTTTTGAAAGAATGACGTCAAAATGCTGTATCGAGCCGAAAAAGTTGTATTCTAGCGAGTAAAACCTCATTACCTTAGGAGGAAAAAAGAAGCACAAAATTAAAACGTTTAAGTCCTAATATTCTGAAAAATGAACAAAATAAATGAAGTTCGTCTTTTTGGAAAATAAGGTTGGGAAAAAAGTCGTAGTATTACAAGAATAATTGTTTTTTTTTAATATTTAGGAAGATACTAATAATAGGCCTTTGACCAAAATGACAAAGCTGAGATTTCTTGAACACTGTATATACAACATCTCAGCATTTATTCAAAATATCCAAGAGTTATCATTACTGCATGGAATGTGGCTTCCTCCTTAATAACAGCTTCACCCTGGCGACAGCAGTTGATCCAAAGTCATCCACTTGACATGATAGAAGAAAGAGTTTCAACTAAGAGTGTATCACTGCAAAGGTGGCAAATATGATGACGAATGTGACGACTGAGTGAGGCCGAGCACCTTTCAGCTCTTTCAGTTGTGGGGCATCTCCTTCCAAGTCAGCGTTCTGCTCCTGTATGACCCTGCACATCTTTTTATGGGTGAACCAGTGCAGCTTTTGGCATGTCAAACTGCAGTAAGTCACCTTCAAGACAAAACAACAAAGTCAAATCAAACGGAGATAACTCATCTTTTATCCATCACCATTCAGAAGAACAATTCAAAGACTAAATTGTGGGTTATTGAGGGACATTTATGGACAAAGTATGTCAATAATATCCAAATATCCATATTATTTGAGGTAAGTATCGGTGAGACTGTGAGACCAGCGGTGCTGAGGAAAAGACAGGAGGCAGAGCTGGAGGTAACAGAGATGAAGATGCTGAGGTTCTCTTTGGGTGTGATAGACGGGATCAGGAATGAGTACATCAGAGGGACAGCACATATTAGAGGTTTTGGAGATAAAGTCAGTGAGACCAGACTGAGATGGTTCGGACATATGCTATGGTGATGGACAGGCTAACAAACGACGTTAGA
>QODF01000062.1:0-34858 GCA_024372805.1 Oostethus manadensis | reverse complement strand
GCCAATTAACCTAACATGCATGTTTTTGGAATGTGGGAGGAAACCGTTTTCTCCGGGTACTCCGGAGAACATGCTAACTCCACACACAGATGCCCAACGGAGATTCGAACCCTGAACCTCCTGACTGTGGGGCCAATGTGCTACCCACTCGACCACCGTGCGGCCTATGAGAAACCACATTTTATCAAATAAAATGGTAATTTTGGAAAAACGTTATAATATTATGAGAATAAAGTCAGAATCTTAAGAAAGCACAAAATGTATTTAAAAAAAGTTGAAATAGTTTTAAATTTTAAAATTTGAAATGTATTTTATAAAATCAACAGCAAGAATAGGAAAAAGAGCTGCATTCAAATAAAGTTGTCATTTATGGAAAATTAGCTTGGGGAAAAGATTATATGACGTGAATACCATCAAAATATTATGGGAATTAAATCCTAATAATACGAGAAAAACATTTACAAAGATTATTCAAGAAGAAAGTTAAAATATTTGGAAAATGTAAAAAAAAAATATATGTATATGTATATTAATAATAGGCTTTTTTGCACACATTATATGACAAAGCTGAGATGCATATCACTTCCTAGCATATCAAATATCAAAGTTGCGCCCTTTCATTTTTCACTATAAAAAGTTTGGACACCCCTGGCTTCGAAGCAAAAGCACAAGGTCATGTGACAGACGTAATTGTAATAAAAAATAAAAAGCAGCAGCATTTCCAAGACCAGGCCTCACTCACCTCTTCACCAGCGCGTCCAGCTTGTTGTCTTGTTTCTGCAGGAAGCTGACGCATTTCTGCAGCACGCAGCTGATGTAATGCATCTTCATGGCCAGGACTTCGTTCATGTCCTGCTGCTTCACGCACTGCTCACACAGCAGGTCCATCACTTGGTAGCACTTCTCCAGGGCCCCCACATCCACCAGCATGGGGTTCTCCCTCACCAGCATGACTATCTGGCAGATCAGACGGCAGGTTCAGCACTCCATCCAAGACAAGTCCTATTTGTGTTCAAGTACGAGGGTTAATATGTACATACGGTATCTGTACTACTGGATAAAAGTACATGCTAGTTCTGTGAGTGTAATGCTTGCAGCCTTTTCAAAGTTGTTAGATTAGTGTAGGGGTGTCCAAAGAGCGGCCCCGGGGTCTTTTGTGGCTAGGTGCCTATCTTTTACACAGTAATTGAACCAGAAAATTACCAAAAAATTAGATGCATTAGATTAGATAAGATCTTTATTATTTATTGACATATTTGATGTTGTATAATAAAGAGAAAATATAATATATATGAGTCATTATACAGTATTATGAAAAAACAACAAAAGAAAATAAAGGTATAATGTTTTGGGGGAAAAAAGTTATAATATGGCAATAAAGTCATAATCACAAAACATAATTTCCAAGTTGAAGTTGAAACAGTTGGAAAATAAAAACATTTTATTTTACAAGAATGAAGTCAAAATATTAGGATAAAAAAGGTATTCTAACAAGGAAAATAGGTGCAAAAGATATATATTATATATCAGATATTAAATATTGATTTAAAAATGTTAGTAGCATTAAGTTGAAATATTACAAAAAGGCATAATGATATGAAAAACAAACAAGATAAAGCTATAATATGGGAATAAAGTCGTAATTACAAGAAGAAAACAAGTGATCATTTTACAAAAATAAAGTCCAAATATTAAGAGAAAAATGTTGTATTCTAAAAAGAAATAAAGGCGATATTAAATATGAATTAAAATATGTTGTGGAAAAATCGGTTCTTTTTTTAGCCATTTTTTCCTTAAGCGGTGTCAGGCTGCTGTAGACATGCGAACAGGCTTCACCTTGACCGGATTGAGGTTGGTGGTCATAATGATTTTGTGCAGGGGTCCTGCCAGCCCCGGGGGCAGCTTTGGCTCTCTCTCCAGCCCCTGAGGTCTGGTGTAGTACTCCAGTCTTGCCCGCGAAAAGAAATTGTTGATCACCGTCACGCAGTCGTGCTGGCCTGGAAGGAGAACATACTCGGGTGGCTTTGCCTTCCAGCGACTCGACTTGACACTCCCGTCTTGTCTGCGTCTGTCTCACCCACAAAAGCCGCCATCTGAGCAGCGGTGCGCCCCACGGAGTTCACCAGGTCTGTCTCCGCCCCCGCGTCCAGCATCATGGAGGTGATGTCTGCCTTACCTGCAGGGTGAAACAATCCTTTACCGACACGTCAATCATCTTCGATTTCATCAATCTCAGCGGACGGAGGTGCATTCCAAACTTGCACCAACAAGAACACAAAACCAAAGCTACACAAGCTGAAATGAGTCATTTCAAACTACAATTGTAAAGGTTTTCCCCAATTAGATGTCCAGTGTGTAAATATATTCAATAAATATTCAAATATGTAAATAAAAATGAACAAGAAAATAAGAAACAACAGCAAAAATTGAAAACAGATTTCACAAGAATAAAGTCTTTTCTGTCACGCCCCCCCCAGGGGGGCCAGAAATGTCGCACACACCCCTTTTGAAATACTACAACAATTTATTATTTATCTGTACAAACTGAATTTGAAACTGAAAGCAGGAAAACAAAATGGAGAGCTGGGAAGTGTATTCAAGAGTCAAATGGTACGTTTAATAAAATTATAACTAATAAAATAACACATTTGGACATATTGGCAGGTTGCCCTACGATTGGCTGGCGACCAGTCCAGGGTGTACCCCGCCTCCCGCCCAAAGCCAGCTGGGATAGGCTCCAGCATACCCGCGTCCCTAATGAGGATAAGCGGCATAGAAAATGAATGATTGAACGGATATTGGCAGGTTTACACCAACATTGAAAGTACTCCCCCGACCCCCGGAGGGGGGCCTGCCCCACCATTTGAGAACCCCTGGACTATGCTGACCTGTTTGTGGCCAACTGCTCTGTTTTGCTGTCCCGTTAAAAATGAAAGAGGAAAGTTTCCTTCCTCCCTGAAGAACACCTAAAAGAATTACCACATTTATTTCATAATATTGCAGCTTTTTTCTTGTAAAATTACGACTTTTAAGCGTGTAATGTTAGTTTTTATATGTGGCCCACAGTCGTGGAAAAAAGAATAATATAAGTACAATTATTATTAAAATAAAGTCTTATTTACAAGAAGAAAATGTGTAAAAATGGAACAAATAAAAACAACGAAAAAAGCATCTGTAATTAACAAAAATGTTTGTAATCAAACGAGTAAAAGTCCTAGCGAAAATTATGAGCACCAAGAAAAAAGGTCATAGTATGAGAAACAAACTAAATAAAGTTGTATTTTGCTAGAAATGAGTATGGGGAAACAAATATATTAATATGGTAATATAGCCAAAATATTATGGGATTTTATTCATTTTCTATGCTGGTCACGACTAAGGGCGTACACTGGAGCCTATCCCAGTTGACTTCGGGTGAGAGGCGGAGTACACCCTGGACTGGTGGTCAGCCAATGGTAGGGCACATATAAACAAATATTTTTAGAACGGCCAATGACGCTTACATGCATGTTTTTGCCACGTGGGAGGAGAAGAATATACAAACTACACACTGAGACTCTAACCCAGATGTGGCCAACATGCTAGCCACTAGGCCAGCATGCTTATAAAGTCAAAATATAACAAGAAGAAAATTCACCAGAAAAGAAAGTTGACATAATTGGGGAAAAAACAAATAACAGAAGAAAATAAAAAATAGACTTTTAAGCTATATGTGCATTGCTTTGTACCACGTGTTAAACTCAAGGCCCACATGTCATTTTATGTGCCCTGCGGAAGTACAGCATTTGGAAAATAGCATTGAATTAACTCGAATGGCAGACCTCATCAAAAAACATGCTGACAATGATCTGTATAAGAAAGTCATTCTGTCGGATTCCGCTCCTCCTGTACCATTGGTGGCATAAAGTGGCCGCGGTATTATACCGTATGCGGCACAAAGGCGCCAGATTGCGCCTCAAAGTAACAATAGTTTAACTGTATATGACTAAAAACAAAGCATGCTGGGAAATGCCTAATCCGCCCATTCCGAAGCTGCAAACTCTTCCGGGTTACACATGTCGTGCACTGGGATGTTTTTGTGCTGATAAAAAAAAACGTTGAGCGAAGGACAAAGAGGTGCTTATCAACAGTCCCCCTCCCTTTTCCTGGCTCATCCAATCAGCAGTCAGGACACATTCACGGTCTGAGAGAACTGTCTCGCCTTAGACACAAACGTGATTTATTCAAAAATGCACATTTGCCCCACTCTGATGGACAATCTATCTTAACACTCATTGCTCAGAAGTCGTTGGTGGTTCTATGCCAATTTCCTGGTCCTTCCCTGCGTGCTGGACATCCGGTTTGGTGTGGGTGGTGGTCTAGTGAGCGTTTCCTGAAAGACGCTTACTTGTTATAGTTGCTTTTTCTATGTTGGCCGTTCAAAATTTCAACTTTGTATTGCTCCCCTGACTTGGCTGACCTGTAAAATCTTCTAGACATGACTTCTTGTCTGTTCAGGCTTTCCCAGTATCTCTCCTGTAGCCATTCCGACTTTACGTCATTTATTTGCAGCTGCTGTTTTCCATATACGTCCTCCATGATCCCAGTCTTTCTTTTTCTTGTGCTTGAATCCGAGGCGGTCTTTGCTGGTCTTCACACCGGCTCCCCACATGGTGTTGATATCATCTTGCCTTGGCTCGGTTTTACCCATCATCCACTACTGTATTGTAGGGCTGGTTTTTATTGGCCCGCGGCACATTCGAAAAATATAATTCACCAAGAAAACTAAAAAAAACAACAGCAAAAATAGAAAAATGTGAAGGAATTCAGTCATTTTACAGGAATAAAGTATTAAAAAATCGTTGTAATCTAACACGAAAATACTTAATTTTATGATAATATTGTTGTAATGTTATGAGGAAAAAATAATTTCATCATTTTAGTAGCATTAAGATGAAATATTAAAGACAAAAAGACATCTTTTTTTAAAGCTTTGAAAAACAAAAGGAAAGAAAAAATTAGGCTGTGTAAAAAGTTATAATATTACGAGAATAAAGTCAAAATATAAAGACAAAACGTCATATTGTAATCTCTCAATTCTAAGAGAAGAAATTCATAAATCATGAGGAAAAATAATAAAATATATATATTTTTAAAAGTAACATTTTGAGAAACAATCCAAAAAAAGTTGTAACTCTCGGAAAATTAGGGTTGGGGAAAAAGTTCCTCGCTGCGTTATGGTTTGAACGTTTCAAAAATGTATTGGTTAACAAATTACTGATGTTCCTTGGTTAAATACGGCCAATCATTTGAAAAAAAAGTGCACATTGAAGCAAAATGTACTTGTTGGCAGTAAATGAAACATTTTCATCCATAAAAGTAGACTCACTTAGTGAACTCAAATATAAATACAAGGCAGAAGCAGCACTCTGATTGTGAATGTAGGACTCTACGTTGGCCACTAGGTGTCAGTAATTCTCTATCTAGTTCTATCTGGCAACAATAATAACATAATAATTATACTAATTATGCTACTACTACATACTACTAATTATACTAACACGGGCTACTGTTGGGTCCATGACCCACGACAACTGTGAACCTCCAACGTCACTTCATGTCCTCCACACATCTGTCCGCCCACCACGCCAGAGCCAGGCGCCCCGGGGGTGGCCCTGAGTTTGGCCGTCTCCCCTTTAACACCAAAATGTGGGGAGCTTGTCTTGCAGTGCTATTGTGGCACGCTGGAGTCACCAGAATGGTCGGCTGCAATCTGCTGCTTGTACAAAAACTTCCTGCCACGGACTTCCTTTGGCTTTCATTCCTGCATGTGCCTCTGAAGATAGCCTGAAAGTCCATCACACCCAGTAGCGTTGATTCCTTCTGTTGCTGCTTCCATAACAGTGTTTTTAACAAGACAGGTTCGTTAGCCGTGTGCTCTACCCCCCCAAACGGGAGAACCGGTGGATGGCCTCTTTTCTCCGACCAGTGCAGCATGGGAAGCCCTACCAGGAGTAAGATCTCCTGCCGGCGTAGTTCTAAAGGTCAGTGAGACAACACACAAGCCCACCAACCAATCCAAAGGGGATAACTTGTAACCTTTGTTTGCTGTTCATATCATGTCCCTCTGTGTTTTCCCACATATACCATTCAATTACTGTTCATATCTTAGCAGTAAAAAGCTCAAATACTTGCCGTGCCCACTGGATAAAAATGGATCAAATTGACTTTTAAATACCCTGGGTCATGTTTCAAGGGGCCCAATCCTCCTCGTTGCAGGGGCTTTTAACAGGATACTGGATGCCACTGGGTCCCCATGGTAGGTTTCTTTGAAAAACAAGGCAAGCCGCATTCTTCAGCTCTTGTCCCGAAAGGCTACATCAGGAGGCTGTCCAAACGTTTTTCCAGCAAGGGCAACATAGTAAAAAAAAATGCAACTTTGCCACTTTGATATTTACAACATTTAGAAGTGATTTGTATTACAGAAAAAAGTGCATCTCAGCGTTATTATATACACGAAAAAACTATCCATCCATCCATCTTCTATACCGCTTATCCTCATTAGGGTCACGGGGATGCTGGAGCCTATCCCAGCAGACTTTGGGCGAGAGGCGGGGTACACCCTGGACTGGTCGCCAGTCAATCGCAGGGCACATATAGACAAACAAACATTCACACACACATTCATACCTATGGACAATTTAGAGTTTCCTATTAACCTAACATGCATGTTTTTGGATTGTGGGAGGAAACCGGAGTACCCGGAGAAAACCCACACACGCACGGGGAGAACATGCAAACTCCACACAGAGATGCCCAACGGAGATTTGAACCCAGGTCTTCCAGATCTCCTGACTGTGTGGCCAATGTGCTAACCACTCAGCCACCGTGCGGCCACGAAAAAACTATTATATTATAAACTATAAACTATATTATCCTTTTTTTCCTCCCATTTTTCCTGTTTTGTTTTTTTTCCAAATAGTTCAAATTTCTTCATGCATAATGTTTGTAAATGTTCTCCTCCTAACATTATGACTTTATTGCCATAATATTTTTACTTTATTTTACTTTTTTGCTTTTTCCCTAATTTTCCAAAAATGACAACTTTATTTTCATTTGTTTGTTTCTCATAATATTACATAAAGTACATCCCAGGTTCCCTTGTTTTCTTTCGTTTTGAGATTCCCTGGTCCTGGCTGGAGGCGGAGCTGCTGGACGCACCTGATCCTGATTGCACACCCATCCACCGGATTATTCTTCCTAGCGCCTCGCTACTCTTTGAGCTACTCTTCTCCTAGTCTTGCTTCATTTTTTGTAGATACATTCAGTAGCCACCGTCTTCAGCCAGACCTGCTGTACTTTTCTTTTCCATGGCGCAACCTTTCCTGCATCCTTGGCCTTTTCTTGTTTTTGGACTAAATAAATTGCTGAGCTCACCTCACCTGCCTCTCAATTCTGAGTCTGGGGTCCAAACTTTCATCAGCCCGTGACATATTTAGTATTTCACCTCTATGCTACTTTAAATGGCATTATTTTCTTCTCATAATATTTTTCTCATTGGATTGTGACTTTTTTTCTCTTAATATTTTTACTTTTATGTCATAAAATTATCATAATTTCTGGTGCCTAAGCCCCATCGACTAAATGTAGAGAGTAAAACATATATATAAGCCGCACCTGACTATAAGAGGTCCACATCATACTTTTTTCTCCTTAACAAGTCCGTGAGGACTATGTAGTTCTTTATCTGACAGGAACCTATCAAACCATTGAACATTGCAGGAGGGCATAACTCAATATAACAGTCTGACTCATGGTGTCATCTTACAAAGAACGCTAAACTCATCACACAAAAACGTAACATTGAAAAAGTAGCTACTCTTTTAACTTCTTCTCATGATGCATTTCTTCCCAGCACAGCAAATATTACAAATACCATAAATAGGACCTGGAAGAATTGCTGTGATAAATGGAAGCATGAATTCTGCCGTCTACCAAAAATCCTGAAGTAGAATGACCTCAAGCTGAAACCGACTTGGGTTGTGCAGCAGGACAATGACCCAAAACACACTAGCAAATCCGCCTCTAAATGGCTGAAGAAAAAAGAAATGAAGACTTTGTAGTGGCCTAGTCAAAGTCCTGACCTGAATCCTATTGAGATGCTGTGGCATGACCTTAAAAAGGCGCTTCATGCTTCATGCTGGAAAAGCCTCCAATGTGACTGAAAGACAACAATTCTGCAAAATTCCTCCACAGCACTGTAAGAGACTCATTGCAAGTTATGGCAAACGCTTGATTGCACTTGCTGCTGCTAAGGGTGACCCAACCACTTAGTAGCTTTAAGCTTAAATGACTTTCTCACACAGGACCATGTCACTTTGGATTTTCATTTAAAAACTGGATTTTGTGTTCAGGTGTGTTGTCATCGACTAATATTGACATTTGTTTGATTATTTGAAACATTTAAGCGTGACAAAATACAAAAAATTATTCATTTACGATATTGGGGTGGCCGCTGGCACATACTGCACGCATGCTTTTTTTTGTTTTACCTGACAATCCGGCAAACATGAGGGCAGTGTATCCGTGCTGGTGCTGGTTGCAGTTGACATCAGCACCATGCTGCAGCAGCAGACGACACATTTCAGCTTTGCCCTTATAGGCCGCATGCATCAGTGGCGTCATCCCATCCTGAGAGCAAACACAGCAGAAGCAGCAAAGTGGGCGTGAGGCTTCAAAACCGTTATTTTGCTTCGGATCATTGTTAAAAAAATAAATTAAAAAAAAGGGCCGAAAAAAAAAAAAAGTCAGAGGTTCAGGGTTCGAATCCCCGTTGGGCATCTCTGTGTGGAGTTTGCATGTTCTCCCCGTGTGTGCGTGGGTTTTCTCCGGGTACTCCGCTTTCCTCCCACATTCCAAAAACATGCATGTTAGGTTAATTGGTGACTCTAAATTGTCCATAGGTATGAATGTGAGTGTGAATGTTTGTTTGTCTATATGTGCCCTGCAATTGACTGGCGACCAGTCCAGGGTGTACCCCGCCTCTCGCCCAAAAGCCAGCTGGGATAGGCTCCAGCATCCCCTCGACCCTAATGAGGATAAGCGGCATAGAAAATGGATGAATGAATGAATTATTGTAAAAAAAACATAAAAGGGCAGGAGATTTCCATCATCAATACAAAGAAATGCCAATAAATTTAAAGCCACTGCTTGTGTGGGTACCTTCCTCCTTTGTTATCTCCAGTAGAACTCGTTTTCCCATTGAAAATGATTTTCAGTTTTGCTCCCTAATGGTGGAAATTCATTTTACATGTAACATTACAGTAATCCATCATTTATCGTGGTTAATTGGTTCCAGAAACAACTGTGATTAGTTAATTTCCGCAAAGTAGGACTCCCCATTTATAACTGGAAAATGTTGGTAGCGGGCCGCACGGTGGATGAGTGGGTAGCACATTGGCCTCACAGTCAGGAGGTTCAGGGTTCGAATCTCCATTGGGCGTCTCTGTGTGGAGTTTGCGTGTTCTGCTTGTGCGTGGGTGGGTTTTCTGCGGATACTCCGTTTTCCTTCCACATTCCAAAAACATGCATGTTAGGTCTAAATTGTCCATCAGTATGAATGTAAGTGTGAATGGTTGTTTGTCTATATGTGCCCTGCGACCAGTCCAGGGTGTACCCCGCCTCTTGCCCAAAGCCAGCTGGGATAGGCTCCAGCATACTCGCAACCCTAATGAGGATAAGCGGTATAGAAAATGGATGGATGAATATTTTAGTAGCATTGCAAACTTGTTTACTACCTTCTAAATACGATTTTAACATGATTAGAGTCCTCTAGACATCAAACAACACCCCTATAGTTACCTTTACACTCCTATTACTAAACATTGTAAGCACAATAAGAGAAAATAATTAAGACATAAATAAAACATAACAGACACGGCTATTGTTTCATCAATGTAAATAAAACATTTAGTACAGATCACGTCTTTGAAGCTCGACCATCCGGGAGGAGTTCAGAGTAGACCCGCTGCTTCTTCACATCAAGAGGAGCCAGATGAGGTGGCTCGGGCATCTAGTCCGGATGCCTCCCGGGCGCCTCCCTGGTGAGGTGTTTCGGGCATGCCCAGTCGGGAGAAGGCCCCGGGGAAGACCTAGGACACGCTGGAGGGACTATGTCTCACAGCTGGTCTGGGAACGCCTTGGTGTCCTCTCGGTGGAGCTGGAAGAGGTCGCTGGAGACTGGGAAGTCTGGACTTCTACTGAAACTGCTGCCCCCGCGACCCGGATAAGCGGAAGAAAATGGAATGGAATGGAACGTCTTTGAATGCGTCTTCTGAATGCCCTATATTTGTACTTTAGTTCCAGCCGTCCAGCCACCTTCTTCTGCTTATCCAGCTTCTTCTGGTGGATCGAGGAGTTCTCTCTATGCTGCTAATCCTCATTAGGGGCACGGGGGTATGCTGGGTATGTCCAGCTGACTTTGGGCAAGAGGCAGGTCCCATCCTGAGCTGGTCAAGATCTTTAGTCATTTAGCCATTTTTAGGTTCAAAAATGTTTAATGTAGGCAACAATTACATACGATTTGCTTAAATATGATTTAAATTAAAACTAACTAAAATGTTTTGCCTTTATTGTAGAGTTATTTTATTTACCCAACCGAAACATCCCAACATTGCATTTTTTTTCTTTGTTTTGTTTGTTTCTCATAATATTGTGACTTAAAAAATACAGACATTATTAGTCGATTTATTATTATTTACAATCATAACATTAGCGGCTTGTTTGGTTTCCAAAAATGTTGACAGTAATGTTATTATAGTGTCAATTTGTGCGACAATAAATAGTAAATTATATAAATATTAACGCACCTGAATTTTGTAAAATGAAAACGTTTGTTTGTCCAGTCATATTTTTTTCATTGTACTTTTCTTAAAATCAATGTTCAAAATCTCGTCTTGTCTAGTCTACTATTTTTGTCCTAATATTATGACTTTATTTTTCTAATATTATGTATTTATTCTTGTAAAATCACTGCGGTTTCTTTTGTTTTCTTTTTTAATTGCACTTTTAGATGGCCCGCTAGTGCACTTTGGAAACTTTCTGCTTAATCTGTGCATGGTGGCACAGCTCCCACCCAGATGGCTGCTGGTTCGATCCTCAGTGGGTGACCAGATTTCAACACATTTCTAGGAGATTTAAAGCTTCATTCTACATTTCAGCTTCAGCATTCATGCAATTTCTACTAAAACGGGTACAAATTGTTCTGATTATAATCAGGATCAAGAAACTAAAGGAAAAATCTGTAATTTTGTCAAATATAATACTGGCGCTGCATTTACTTGGTATCAAATTGATACCAAAATGTGCAGCTATGGCCAAGGCCTTCCATCATACGAGCGTGCTAAGGTCACATGAGTATTTTTGGGTGTTCGTATGCGTGAAGCTGCGTCACCTGACTGTGACGGTTTGAAGGAGCCGGTGAGCGCCAGGTCGTGGCGGCGGTCTATTATGGACGAGCTCTCATCAGTCGCCTCCATATGTCTCCCTCACAATGGATAACACATGCTCGGCTGACATACTGTAACTGCCGTGACGTTTGTTCCTCAGCAGACACAAGCAGAGAAACTATCTCCTGCACTTCTACTTTGGCTGCATTTCTGTCTTTATTCATTCTGAGCGGGGTTATTTGCTGCAACGGCAATAACTGTCTGTCATATGAATGATGAATAAGATATGATGCTCATAACACAGCAGCCTTGCTACAAGTGCCTACTTTGTGAAGGACTTTGGTATTTTAAAGGTTTTTTTTGTGCATGTAAAAATACTAGGGCTGTCAATTGATTCAAATTTTGAACCAATTTGATTTTGTCCATAGTTAACTCATAATTAATCGCACTTAGTCACAGACAAAAATAAGTAGGAATCCAAATCTTTTGCTCTTTGATACAATAACTGCATCAAATTTGACATCAAGGGATATCAATTTTGGAAATATTGGCAATTATTTTAGTCCAAAAAAATAATATACATTTAAAAATCCCCCAGTTCTTGCATGTTTAATACGAGCAGCATTTTGTCCCATTTTGTATGACGATCCTTGAATGCACCATGTAACTCCATGGATACAGTATAAATTAACAATACTGTACTTTTACCCTTTTTCTTTCCCATCATTATTTTTGGTCCCAAATGCTGATACTGTGTAGGAAGGCATAAAGGTGAGATTTGATGACTTTATTGCGTGCTATTGTGCATATTTGTTTGGTACATAACCTCCCTGAAAAACAATAACACTGAAAGTCCAGGCTGGTCCTGGTGGGTCTGTATTCATATCATGCTTTTCATTCGATATTGTTCCTGTCTTAGTTTGACACATTCATTTTCTATTCCCCTGATCCTCATTAGGGTCCTGGGTTTGCTGGAGCCTATCCCAGCTGACTTCGGGCAGGAGGCGGGGTTCACCCTGGACTGGTCGCCAGCCAATCACGGGAGAAAACCCCCACACACACGGGAAGAACATGCAAACTCCACATAGAGATGCCCAACGGAGATTCGAACCCAGGACCTCCTGACTGTGAGGCCAACATGCTACCCATTCATCCACCGTGCGGCCCTAGTTTGACACAATACATAATAAATAAGACACATTACAGTTTTATGATGTACACATTGACTGCTAGCTCTTCAGCAAGGGTCACATTAAGCCCCCAAATAGTTGTCCTCGGCTATGCCTACCGTTAACTAGCCACTCGAACCCAAATTCTAGCTCGCAAATTCTACCATTCAAAATACTCGTTTCTTTCTCCATTTCTGCTCAATATTTGTGGCTCCATTGTCACAGCTATTTCATCAAACTATGGTGTGGGCCAAGGGTCAATCAGGATGTGCGCTCGTTAAGCACCCATTTAAAAAAAATAGTGCAAAAAGGAAAGGAAACTAACATTATGTAATCATAATTATTAATTATTAGCGACATTGGTGTGTTTGGCAGTTAAAGTCATTATTATTAATATTACTATTACTTTTATGATTGTCATGAAGGCCCATTCTACAAATACAATTACAGTACAGTCGTCCCTCAATAGTAGTGGTTAATTGGTTCCACATTCCGCTGCTATGAATAAATGTACATGATTCAATGTTAATGCATGGAATATTGTCTTAGGTAGGGCATAGAAAAACTATTTATGACTTTCTAAATAGGGTTTATAACATTATTAAAGCCCTGTAGACATGAGATAACACATCCGCAGTCACCTTTACGCTCCTTTTATTCTTTTTTTCCAAGACGCAAAGACTCGAGACGGCCACTAGCAGCAAGCTGGGGAGAGACTTGTGACTTTTTCTGGCGTCGATGGGGTCTGGTATTTGGGCACCGGTGCTGTTTACAGGTCCACCCCGTGCAAAGTCACAAGCCGGCAGTGTGCGGTCCGACTCACTGGGGCGTGATGTTATTTTAATATTCAGTGAAAAATTCTAGCGTTAGGGTAAACTTACAAGTTTACTCTTGTAATGTTGCAAGATTTTTTTCCGCAAATGTATGAAAAATCTCACATTATTTTAATACTTTGTTGTAACAGGCATTGCTTGAGACAGCTAAAAAGACAGGGGACTTGTGTGACCTTTGGCCTTGGTAAAATGTAACATTATGAGTTTTAGTCTTGTAAAATTACGACATAAATTGTCACAAATGTCCAACATTTTTTCTCCTAAAATGATTTCTTTTTTTGGTAAAATTACAACTTTTAATTTTAAAAGCTCCAATTTGTTTTTCATGCGGCCCCAAATACTCGGTCGTATAAATGACACTGGACATCTTTGTCAGTTCTTTTGAAACTCACAGACGGTTAACATATATATCATGACTGAAAGCCTACTCATAGAAACGTAGCTGACTATAATAATAATAATAATAATAGCAGTCTTGGCCGCATGGTGGATGAGTGGGTAGCACATTGGCCTCACAGTCAGGAGATCAAGGTTTGAATCTCCGTTGGGCATCTCTGTGTGGAGTTTGCATGTTCTCCCCGTGCGTGTGTGGGTTTTCTCCGGGTACTCCGGTTTCCTCCCACATTCCAAAAACATGCATGTTAGGTTAATTGGCGACTCTAAATTGTCCATTAGAGTGTGAATGTTTGTCTATATGTGCCCTGCGATTGGCTGGCGACCAGTCCAGGGTGTACCCCGCCTCTCGAAGCCAGCTGGGATAGGCTCCAGCATCCCCGCGACCCTAATGAGGATAAGTGGCAGAGAAAATGAATACCAGTCTTACGTGGATTGGGTGTGTAAGAACGTAGTCCTTCTCCCTGAAGTGCTCACTACACACATAAAGCTCTGTGTGCGTGAAAGGAAAACCATGGAATATATTTGGCGATTCAGTCTCAGAGTATAAGTCTGGCATGGGTAGCATTTGTTTTTATGCCCACATGATGCAGTAGGTAGGTAGGTTAATTTGTGCAACGTGTTGTGTTGTGCCTGATGTGCCACTCACCGTCACTGCTTTCCTCAACACCAAAAACCAACAGAAAGTTTAAAAAACAAACCAAAAATGTAAAAAAGGACAAAAAAAGTCATGTAAAAACAAAAAGTGGAACTGTTGGTACTAATAAATAATACCCTTTGTCTGTAGTGTGCATGTATTTTTTTAATCTTTTAAATATAGGGGTGTATAGCCCTAGCTTATGGTGGTTAACTACCTATCTACTATTTAACTACTTAACTACTACTTAACTACTACCATGCAATGTGAATTTCTGTGAATTAGGGTTCCTTATTTATAAGGTAAACATGTTTACCACCTTCTAAATACAATTTTTAACATTACTAGAGCCCTCTAGATGTGAAATAACACCCCTACAGTTATCTTTGCACTCATTTTATCCAATAAAGTAGACATAGTAACAGAAAATGAGACATTAGCAAACAGCTTTTTTAACTTCCCTTGCTGTACAAAGTGCTTCCTGTGGTGGATGTTGTCTCATCAATGTAACATTACTGACACCTAGAAACTCGTGTAGAATACTACATATCATCACAACGTCTTTGAATGTGTCTTCTGGATGCCTTGCATTTGTATTTTACCAATTATTATGCTTGCTAATGCTATATTTTGGCCAAAAATACATAGCATGCTTATTATTAGACTAATAATATTCAACCACAAAACAGCATGATTTATCAGTTAATGTATAATATAACATAATATATATAATTCATATATAGAAAACCGTGATATAGTGAAGCTGTGAAAGCACAAAGTGATGAAGCACTACTGTATATAACATATAACTTTGTTGGATTGGTTACTTTTTATGTGTGTGGCCCTCGGTGCAAATGTTGTGGACAGTCCTGTCATAAATTATAATAACTGCAGTATTTCAGTACCTCGTCCAAGCAGTTGACTCGTACATCTTCACTGGCAAGCAGTTGGGCCGCCTCTTGCACGTCACCTGCACAGCAAAAACAGAAATATTATTATGCCATTAGTTAGGGATAATATTGGCCGAGCAATATGATTGGCCGATATTGGCATAAAAATTAAAGGTCAGACCATATTTGTTTTTACTGATATTAAGATCATGTCAGCTTTTGTAAATATGCAATTTTACAGTTATGCAAGGAGTCTTCCCTCAATATGCATCTGCTTTTGTAATTTTACAGGAAAACTGAAAAATAAAATAAAACTACAGAAATAAAATTTTAAAATCAGCAGTAATTTTAGAAGAATGAAGTAAAACTACAAAGAGAACATGTAATCCACCCTGAAAAAGTAATAATTTTACAAGATTTAGGTAATGTTATGAGGGAAAATGATGTAATTTTAGTACTATAAAATTGAAATACAGTATTAGAGAAATGTTTTTTTTAGGTAAAAAAAATGAAAAACAAACAAATCAGCAAATAATGTCTTTGGGAAAGTTTTACTCAAAATTAATAAAAACATGAATAATAATATTGCAAGTATTGCGATTGACTGGCGACCAGTCCAGGGTGTACCCCGCCCAAAGTCAGCTGGGATAGGCTCCAGCATCCTAATGAGGATAAGCGGTATAAAAAAATGGATGGATGGATATTGCAAGTATGAAATGCTTGTATTTAACAAGTTGGGTATGAATTTTGATTTGATTATATGGAATTATGAGACAACATCTAGGAATTAGTCTTACATTTTATGGATAAACAGGCCATAACCAAAGACTAATGACGTCCTTTTTCACCTCAATACTGTTTCATGTACAGTACAGTGTCAGCAAATATGACCTGGTGACATCGGAGGTTACAACTCACCAGCCTCAATGACTTGTAAAATTTTCCTCTCAGACGCTGTCAGTTGTCCCTTGTGAGGTGCAGCCATTCTTTGCTTGTGCGGCTGCCTGGATCAGATCCCCTCCTTCAGTCAGTCGCAGTGACAAAGCGGCGGGAAGAAGTAAAGGAAGCAAGGTTCACTTGAGAAGGACGAGCCATCATTGGATCGTACCACTTTCCAACGTGGGGGAAGGCGTGTTTTTTATAGTCGCACAAATCACTCATGGAGGCTTACAATAACGTGTTTTGTTCTTGTTTCATGACACACCTCCTTTATGGCAGTTCATTGCTTCCACAACGTAAGATTCCTTATTTACAAACAAAAGGTTTTCATAGTTAGAGCCAGAAAAAACCTGTTTACCACCTTCTAAATACACTTTTTAACATTATTAGAGCCCTCTGCACATGAAATAACACCCCTATAGTCACCTTTTCTCTCCCATTACCCAATTTAGTAGATTTTCATTCATTCATTTTCTATGCCGCTTATCCTCATTAGGGTCGCGGGTTAGTAGATATAATAAGAGAAAAAACACATAAAAATATGTAATGTAATATTAGACCAGCGGTGTCCAAAGTGAGGCTCGAGGTCAATTAACTTCCTGTTCTGTGCAGTACTATTGTCTCATCCATGCAACTATACTGACATCTAGTGACCTGTGTACAATACTACATATCATGTCTTTGAATGTGTCTTGAGAATGCCTTAGACAGTATTTGTATTGTGCTTTATGTAGCCATGTTAATGCTTGAAAATGCTAGTGCTTTAGACAGAAACTACTCCAAATTAGCTTAAATATGCATTTTTTTTCTAACCATAGGTCATAATCAGAGACGAGATCCTAAGGATCCTTAGATTTTGTCTCTGCTATTTGCAGACGATGTGGTCCTTATGGCCTCATCAGGCTGTGACGTTTACTGGAACGGTTTGCAGCTGAGTGTGAAGCTTCTGGGATGAGACTCAGCACCTCCAAATCCGAGGCCATGGTTCTCAGTCGGAAACGGGTGGACTGTACCCTCCGGGTTGGGAGTGAGGTCTTGCCTCAGGTGGAGGAGTTCAAGTATCTCGGGTTCTTGTTCACGAGTGAGGGAAGGTTGGAGCGTGAGATCGACAGACGGATCGGTGCAGCATCTGCAGTAATGCGGTCGCTGTACCGGACCGTCGTGGTGAAGAGAGAGCTGAGCCGCAAGGCAAAGCTCTCTGTTTACCGATCGATCTACGTTCCCACCCTCACCTATGGTCATGAGTTATGGGTCATGACCGAAAGAATGAGATCGCGGATACAAGCGGAAGAAATGAGTTTCCTTCGTAGGGTTGCTGGACTCACCCTAAGAGATCGGGTGAGGAGCTCGGCCATCCGGGAGGAGCTCAGAGTAGAGCCGCTGCTCCTTCACATCGAGAGGAGCCGGTTGAGGTGGCTCGGGCATCTAGTCCGGATGCCTCCCGGGCGCCTCCCTGGTGAGGTGTTTCGGGCATGCCTAGCCGGGAGAAGGCCCCGGGGAAGACCTAGGACACGCTGGAGGGACTATGTCTCACAGCTGGCCTGGGAACGTCTTGGTGTCCTCCCGGTGGAGTTAGCTTATTAATCTCCAAGAGAAATTCATGTTTTCGGCAGCTCTTTGAAAATGTCATATTAAACTTAAACACTTAATCACAACATAAGGCAAGGCACAAGAGAAAATAAGACCATAGAATAAGTTATACTGTAATTAGGTAAAAAAAAGTCCAGTCCTGTGTGTGTTTGTGTTGGGAGATGATGCTCTGCATTGGATGGTGCTGGTTTTCCATCAATGCAAAGGAACCTCCTCAGTGTCCTTTGCTCTGCCACAGATGTCGGCCTGTCCAGCTCAGTGCCAATGGCCGAGCCTGCCTTTCTCACCAGTTTGTCCAGGCGTGTGGCATCCTTCTTCTTCAAGCTGCTCGCCCAGCACACTACTGCATACAGGAGGACACTAGCTACCACAGTCTGGTAGAAGATCTGTAGCAGCTTCTTGCATACGTTGAAGGATGCCAACCTTCTATCTGTCCTGTCCTACAGAGCACCCATGTTGGCAGTCCAGTCCAGTCCAGTTTATCATCCAGAAGCACTCCCAGGTATTTGTAGGAGTGAGCCACCTCCACACGGTCACCTTTAATGAGAACAGGTTCTGGGTGTGTCCTGTTTCTCCTAAAGTCCACCACCATTTCCCTGGTCTTGGTGGTGTTGAGGTGCTGTTGGTTTGCGTCGCACCTTCACACTTTGCTCCATTTTTCCTTTTTCAACTTTCTTCTCTTTTTATTCCCATAATATTTGGACTTTATTTTAGTAATTCATTCATTCATTCATTTTCTATGCGGCTTATCCTAGTAATATTGTAATGTAATTTTCCAAAACATTTGTTTTGTTTGTTTCTGATAATAGTATGACTTTTAAAAAACAGCATGTTTATTCTTTATTTCAACTCTAAATGCTACTAAAATAATTTGTCCCTGAACAAATGTATTCTGGTAAAATTGTGACTTTTTTTTTGTAATATTATATATATATATCCTAATTATCTCATAAAATTACAACAATTCTGCTATATATTTTTTCTTAATGAGTAATTATGAGTTGGTTCCCATTATGTTTTGCCATTTTTCTCATAACATTATAACTTTTGATCAATTTTATAAAAATGACATCCGATTATATTAGAACTTGAGAAAAAAATATTTTTTCCTTAATATGAATATATGAATTCATATATTGGTACAGTGACATGTGGTCCTCTGAAGGTGACCATAAGAGCGAACTTTGACGCCCCTGCTTTAAAATATCATTAAATATGGTTCATAATTGTGCAGTACATACATTTTTCGACCTTTATTTGACCATTTTTAAGAACTATTTCGGTCCTCAGTCATTACGGGCCAGCAGTGGGAAAACCCAAGACAAAGGTTGCTTCCTTTAGTGTTTTATTGTGTTTTGACAGTATAAAGACGCCGATAGATGATTTGCAAACACGCCAGCGCAGTTCTGACCCACTTGCCTCTATTTACAAGAGTCATGCAAAAACCCAAATACACGAAGGACGCAGTCAGAAGCACACAAACACACAAAATAAATACGGCGCCAAGCATTCAGTGAGGCGGGGCGAAGATGCCGTCTAAATCCCACTAAATGAGCGTTAAGAGGTGAGGTGCTGGGACTGGAGGTGATTCACAGGAAAGCACTGGGGTTCGCTCGGGGGTCCTTCTGATTCCTGTAGCGATATGTCAGCCACACGCCCAAAATCTGACACAGGGACAGGAAAGCTGTATCATTCAGAATACAGGCAAAAGCTAAAAATGTACGGAAGTAATAAGCAGTGGTGTCCAAAGTGCCTCCCGGGGGCCATTTGCTGCCCGTAGCTTGTTGTTTACTCCAAAATTTTGCCCAGAGTTTGCGTCCATTTTCCACTCAGTGTACAATACGGAGTCATGTTATTAATACACTGTGGGGGTTTTAATGTCTTTTTACCCCATTAGCTTGCTAATACATAAACAGGAAGTCAGCCTCGTTGCCCGTCTATGATTCCTATGGGGAGTCTCCAACAGAATTGTTCATAATTTGTTTTTAAGGATTACGTTAAAAAAAAGAAAAGAAAATTAAATGTGTTCGTGTTATTTTACATCAATTAGTTAAATCAAATATGAAGAATAGAAAAATATGAATATAGCATAGCGAGTGAGTTAACAAGCTAAAGTACCACTTCCACACGGAATACCACATATGACTTGCATTTCAATATGTTTTGATTATACAAACGTGTATTTCTTTATCTGCACAAACCACTGCATGATTTGCTGGCACCAGCATCATTCAAGCATGAATAAGGACCCCTGCAGATTAGTTTAATATCTAATCATATATCTCCTGTATTTTTATGGATAAAATGGATTGAGAATGCACATTCCCAATAAAGTTGGTCTTAGTCACGGCTCACCTCAGTGAAACTGAAAAAGAGTCCTGTGCCTCCGACAAAACGCAGCACTTCGTCAGCGTGTTCCTGGATCTTATCAGCGCACGGTAAACACGAGTGATTGGGAAAACAGGCCTGCGGGGGAAAAACACAAGAACCAGCGCTCACAGTTCTGATGGCCAACTGAGCCGGTACATGTGCAACTTGACACCACAAAGTCGTGCATATATGTGACGGCAAAGCAAACGTACGGCATCACAGGTGGTGTTGAGGTCCACCTGTCGGAAGCCACAGCAGTTGAGGCTCTTCTCAACGTCTCTCTGGGTGCTGCGGGAGTTATTCCAGCCAACCTCCAGCAGATGGTCCTAGGGGTGCACAACAACAGCAAGGAGCCCACAAACCAGTCCAGAAAGCCATACAATTAGAGTCAAGAAGACCACAACAACAGCATAAGGCTTTGAAGATTATTTCACTTTTGTCTCACTTGAATGTTTGAGATCATCAACCAAATGTAAATCAAGTCAGTGACAACCCCGAAGAACACAAAATGCAAACCTACATGGCCTTGTGTGAAACTGGTTGGGCCACCCTTAGCAGCAACAACTGCAATCAAGTGTTTGCCATGACTTGCAATGAGTCTCTTACAGCGCTGTGGAGGATTTTAGCAGAATTGTTGTCATTCAGACACATTGGAGGCTTTTCCAGCATTAGGCGCATTTTTAAGGTCATGCCAAAGCATCTGAATAAGATTCAGGTCAAACGTCAAAGTGCCATTCAGACTTGGACTTGCTGGTGTGTTTGGGATCATTGTCCTGCTGCACAACCCAAGTTGGTTTCAGCTTGAGGTCACCAATAGATGGCCGGACATTATCCTTCAAGATTTTTGGTAACCGGCAGAATTCATGCTTCCATTTATCACAGCAAGTCTTCCAGGTCCTGAAGCAGCAAAACAGCCCCAGACCATCACACCACCACCACCAACTTTGGTTATGATGTTTTTTTTTTCTCTAAAATGTCATGTTACTTTTACGCCAGATGTAATGGGACACACTTGAGGATCATCAAGTCGTTTTCTAGCAAACTTGAGATGAGCCCTAATGTCATTTTATGTTCAGCTGTGGTTTTGGCCATTTTTCCCAGTGTCTTTCTTATGGTGGAATCATGAACACTGACCTTAACTGAAGCAAGTCATGCCTGCAGATTTTTGGATGTTATTGTCGGGTCTTTTGTGACCTCTTGGATACTTTTTCACACAGGGCAATGTAGGTTTGGATTTTTCTCCCTTAATAATAAAAACTTTCATTTAAAACTGCATTTTGTGTTCAGTGGTGTTGTCATTGACTAATATTTAGATATTTTATATTATATATATTTGTTTGATGATCTAAAACATTTAAGTGTGACAAACATGCAAAAAGAAACCCAGGAAGGGGGTAAACACTTGTTCACATAACTGTATATTTTCTTACTTAGTATACTTATTATGTTGTGTCTTATTTTCTCGTATTAAGTCTACTATATTGGGAAATAGGAGTGTAAAGGTGATTATAGGGGTGTTATTTCAAGTCTAGAGGGCTTTAATAATGTTTTAAAAAACGCTTAGACCTATAGAAAACAGATTTTCTATGCTTCATGTACCAAAAGGATCCAATGATCCTACTTAGTGGAAATTCACTTATCAAGGTCGTCAGCGTCCAAGTGGAAAGTGTCTGCTCGTCATCTCATCATCTCACCTGTTGCTCCTTGTTGATGGCCAGACATGCACTGGAGACGGAGAACTGCACGATGAACACCATGAAGAGGATAATCATGTACTGACATTCGCAGTCAAGGATAACAGTAACACCCAGCTGGCACATCCATAAGCACAAGTTGATTTGGTTTTTCACACAGACCACACAAGATATGTAAATATAGCCTAAGCAAGCTATCTTTCATTTACATGACATTAGCATGTATTTTCATTCTCTACATGATTGCCTTTCTGCTCTCTACCTGTTATGTTCAGAGGAGCAATTGCATTCATTAATGAACACGTTTACTTTATGGATAATTTGATGTTTTTTTTCTATTACGGAGCCGGAATTATGAGTGTAAACTAGATTTTACGTCTACCGCGGTGCTTCCAAAGGCGCAAACTTGATCTTCTCAGCAAGGAACTTCGATTATGTATGCCCAACTTTTCACCAATCATTTTTGCTATATTTTCGTACAAAATTGGTCGTTGGCTTGACATTACAATAGTGCTTCGAATTTAGCAGCTTGATCAGTTTTTCTAAATAGATTAATTAATAAGGCACCGCTGTTTTGTGGTTGACTATGGGCTATTATTAGTTTTAAAAAAAAAGTTTAAATATCTAAATATTATATTCTCTTTTTTACCTAGAAGAATCATTTGAGCATGGAAATGGCTAAAAGAAAAAAAGAAAAAGAAAAGGCATTCATGTAAAGCATTCAAAGACTGTGTAATGATATGTAGTATTCTACACTGGTCACTGGGTGTCAGTGATGTTGCTGTGATGTTGTGTGAGACACACAAGCACCAGACTGGATGGCTGGAACAACACGCTTTTCTTGCAGATTAAAATGATCTCACGACAGGCACAATAATCCCAAACACATTATTTATGGACAGCTGTGGTTGTACACGAGTACCCGGAGAAAACCCACACACGCACGGGGAGAACGTGCAAACTCCACACAGAGATGCGCCTTCTACTCATCTCCATTATAGAACAGACTTACAGCAACATACATGAAAACAAGTCTTATTAATGTCTCACATGTCATATTTTCACTTATTATAGTAAGTGTAATAGGAGTGTAAAGATGACTATGGGGTGTTGTTTCTTTAATAATGTCAAAAATTGCATTTAGAAGGTTGTAAACATCCATCCATCCATTTTCTATGCCGCTTATCCTCATTAGGGTCACGGGGATGCTGGAGCCTATCCCAGCAGACTTTGGGCGAGAGGCGGGGTACACCCTGGACTGGTCGCCAGTCAATCGCAGGGCACATACAGACAAACAAACATTCACACTCACATTCATACCTACGGACAATTTAGAGTCACCAATTAACCTAACATGCATGTTTTTGGAATGTGGGAGGAAACCGGAGTATTCTGAGAACACCCACGCAAGCATGGGGAGAACATGCAAACTCCACATAGAGATGCCCAAAAGAGATTCAAACCCTGATCTCCTGACTGTGAGGCCAACATCTGTTCCAGCATATTGTCTGTTTATAAAAGCTTATGCACTGTGACCATAACTGTCTTTTTATCATGTATTTTTAATTGTATTTTATGTTTTTAATCTGTTTTATTGTATTTGTCACTATGTAAGGCGACCTTGAGTGCCTTGAAAGGCGCCTAACAAATAAAATGTATTATTATTATTATTATTATTGTAAATTATTAATGTTATTATTAATGAAACATATGATGTTATGGGGCCGCACGGTGTCCGAGTGGTTAGCACATTGGCCACACAGTCAGGAGATCTGGATTCAAATCTTCGTTGGGCATCTCTGTGTGGAGTTTGCATGTTCTCCCCGTGCGTGTGTGGGTTTTCTCCGGGTACTCCGGTTTCCTCCCACATTCCAAAAACATGCATGTTAGGTTAATTGGTGACTCTAAATTGTCCATAGGTATGAATGTGAGTGTGACTGGTTGTTTGTCTATATGTGCCCTGCGATTGACTGGCGACCAGTCCAGGGTGTACCCCGCCTCTCGCCCAAAGTCTGCTGGGATAGGCTCCAGCATCCCCATGACCCTAATGAGGATAAGCGGTATAGAAAATGAATGAATGAATGATGTTATCTAGTAGTGTTATGTTAACACTAATTTGCTTTATCAGCTATGAAGGATGTCCAAAGCGCAGCCTGAGGGCCACTTGCAGCCGGCAGTACATTTCTAAAATACAATATCAGAAGAAAACTGAAAAATAACAATAAAAATTAAAAAAATCTGCAGTAATTTCACAAGGATAAAGTAAAAATATTCAGAAAAAAGTTGTAATATAGTAGGATAAAGTAGGATGACAAATATTCAGAAAAAAGTTGTAATAAAGTAGGATGACAAAGCTGGGATGCAGTTTCAAAAAATATATATAAAAAGTACTCCCTCGTTCATGGCATTTTTTTGGTTCCAGACAGGACCCTGATATGTACATTTAGGCCTAGTAGGATTCCCTAATTAAAAATAAAAATATTATTCATATTTTTAACATTATTAGAGCTCTCTAAACATAAAATAGCACCCCTATAGTCACCTTTACACTTCTATTAGATAATAGAAAATAAGACATTTTACACATACTGTAAGTAAGACATAACATAGACTCACACCATTCACCTGCATTCACACTGCTAACACTCGACTAAACACAGCCAACACCAGGTAGATGATGTCACAGATAGTCACAGATATGACACGCATTCCTTCGTTTAGCCATTTTTACTTTTCAAAATGTTTCACTTAAGCACAGAATATGTAACATTTTATTAAACAAGCATTTTTTTGGTTTTGCATATTTCAGTCTAGCTACATTGGACTGCTTGTAGCATCTTTAATGCATAAAATGTATCAGAGTGGTACATAACAATTTGATTTATAATCACTAGAAGAAACACAGGAGCTCAAACACTCCAGTGAGTGAGAAAGGACTTCACCAAGTCATCAGACAATCCAGGTAACACTGCAGAAGGAGTGACTCCCACCTGGGACCAAAAGTGGTGATAAATGGCAAGCCATGTGAAGGATACAAAGAAGAGGAGGACCTGGTGGTGCTTCATTGCACCAATGAGGCCGGCCAGAGCCACAAAGAAGAGGAAGACGCCCACTCCCACGATGCCACCTACCACTTGGAAGCTGGAGACCAGGCCAAACCACTTGCCCCATGCTGCTATCCCAATCATCAGCAAACTCACCATCTGCAGGACAAAAGGGCATCCAGTGGGTCGTTTGGAAAACACATCATCTTCCTGAATATCCTGCAACTTCGAGCCCCACAAAATTCTTTTTCATTGAGTTCACACGTTCCTCACATGGAATTAAACACGATCCACATGGGAACATAAAATGGCCCAGCGAGGACCACAAAGTGAAAAAAGGATGCATCTTTCATATTTTCTATGATATACTAAGAAGTTACGTACTGTATATTTCAAGAAAAACTGCATCTCAGTTTTGTTATATACATAAAAAAGCTTTCATGTATATTATCAACGTCACACTTTTTTTTTTTGAGACTTCGACTCAAGATGTTGTGGACCGGTGGAGGGAATACTTTGAAGACCCCCTCAATCCCAGTGACACGTCTTCCAATGAGGAAGCAGCACCTGGGGACTCCGTCGCTGGTTCTCCTATCTCTGGGGTGGTCAAAAAACTCCTCAGTGGCCAGGCCCCTGGGTTGGATGAAATCCGCCCGGAGTTCTTTAACGCCCTGGATGCTGTGGGCGTGTCTTGGTTGACGCAACTCGCTCCTGACTAAAGTTATGTCGGCGATATTTTCTTTGGACATTAAACTTGAGATTTGCAATGACTGTTGGTTTGGTTTGTCCGTGACAGAAGGGTTGAATGTTCTAGAGTGTCTGACTGCAGCGATCTCCTTAAGGAGTTGTTCCAGCAGCGACCTTGGCTGGGTATGCCGCTACGATGCGCCATCCAAACCCGGCTGCTTCTGTTTCAGGTCTCTCCTTAGCGCACGCGGTGGCTAACTTCTTTTTACACTTGAAAACCAACCCCGCCTGTAAAGTCGGCGCAGGTTTGTTGGAATGCGTATTACGCCATGCCTTTTTGTGTGTCTGTGTTGCACGCTGCACGCTCAGCGTCCACATCTCAAGTCACAACGGAGCTTTGAACCCGCGGAGACAACAGTGGCCCGGCAGCAGATAAGGCCGCCTCGTGCAGCTGCTGAGCTCCTTTTGGACTCCATTTATAGTGTGTCGCAAAATCTTGCATGATTTTCCCGCGGGGCACGCAAGGCCAACTCCCTGTGGCAGAGGACGGGATTCGAGCGGCAGACAATTACACTTGTTATGCGCTTTATCAAAGACTCCCAAAGCGCTTACATGGAGGTCATTATTCATTCGGGCCACACTTGGTGACGGTAAGCCACTTACTGCTGCCCTAGGGCAGACCGACGGAAACCAACACTCACACCACTTTCATACTAGGCAATGTGGGTGAAGTGCCTTGCCTAAGGGCACAAGGGAAGTTGATGTCCTCCCACTGTGGCACCTGGTGTCCCTCTGAGGTCTTCCCATCCGAGTACTGACCTGGCCCTGCCCCTGCTCAGCTTCCGAGGTCTGACGGGATCAGGCTCTGACGGGCAGGTTCGGCCATCCTCTCAACTTGTGCGCGACGGGAGGGAATGGCGTTGATTTCAGAGGGAGTAACATTGAGCACGGTCACGCGCCGAACACGTGACAAGTGAATCATTGTGTGAGCGGGTGCGTCACGTGCCCTGGGCGACATGTCCCCTCCCGGAAGCAACAGCACCGAACAACAACGCGTCCATCCATATGTTACAGTGTGCTGGGCCGGCTACTCACGACGTAAAGGATGTTGAGCGCGCCCAGGGAGTGCCTGGAGCAGGTGAATCCGGCGCAGCCCATTTCGGCCGACGGAGAAACAGCAGCGAATGTCGGACGTAAGAAGTAGCGGGCATCCGGACGAGGCAACGCGTCGCCGCGGAGGACTCGGAGCCGTAATGGATGCTCACCCGGCACCCCGCCACCGCCCGCCGTGTGACGTAGCGTCAAGGCACGTGAAGAAACTCCGCGGAACACGGAAGTTACACGACGCGTTTTAAGAATAAAAGCGCCGAGCATTTCCGTTGGCAAACCTCCGTCCGTTTTCTCTCCAGTCTACACGATACTTTTACTAATCATTCTCCCTCACCTGATACTGGCTTTTAAAACGGTCGTATCAAACATTTAGTGGCTCGACGAATCTTTTTTTTTCTTTACAACATTTGCGTTATAAGTTAAAGGGTTAGCAACACTAACCCCTAAAAAAAGGTGTGGGTGTGTGTTTATGGGATATTTGTGATCATCCACAACAATTTCCACCAGCGGCTTCCTCGCGTGGTTCCACCGTCCTACCTTACTGACGTGTTTCTCTTATTTTGAAGGCCGGACTTTGTCGGCTACAGGAAGTGTTACGACGATTTTACCCGAATGTTGCCGAGCGCAACGGAAGCTATACTCATTAACATTAATAATTTATTCCCATAATATTTTTTATTTTACTCTCCAAAAAGTGTTTTTACTTTTTCCAAACCTAATTTTCCAAAAATGACGACTTAATTTTTTAAAATAATATCACAACATTTAAAAAAACAAACATTTTTCGCTGTTATTGGAGCTTTAGGCTACTAAAATGGCATTATTTTTGCTCATAATATTTCAAGTTTATTCTCGTAAAATTGTGATTCATAAGACATTAGACTTTTTTCTCTCAAAATTTAGATTTTTGTTTTTTAATTACAGCCGTTTTTTCCAGTTGTGTTTAATTTCAACTTTCTTACTGTAAGTTTTCTTCCCCACAGCAAACCTTCTTGCAGCGGTACATATTGATGTGCCATCCTGGAGGAGTTGGATTACTTGTGCAACCTCTGTAGCGTCCAGGTAGCGCACCGTGCTACCAACAGAGATGCTGATCCAAGCCAAATGAAAAACTACAGCAGTTGAAAGTCAGTCCGTAAAAAATCAGCCAAGAGAGATGAGGAGTCAGTGACCTCAACCAGGAAAAGCATTCCTGTTTTGGGGTCCGTCTCATTGTTGCCCCTCTGATGCACCTGTTGTTGATTTCATTAACGACAAAGCAGCTGAAACTGATGAACAACCCCCTCTGCTACTTAACTGACCACATCAATATCCCCCGAGTTTGACTGATAGGTTACTAGACTCTGATTAAAATGTTTTCCTCTAATTTTTTTGAGCAGTGTAATAACTTTTACCCCAACCTGATATTCAAAACATTACAGCTTTATTTTGTTTTGTTTCTCACAATATTACAACTTTATTTAAAATAACATATTTTTCATTAATATTTCAAGTCTATGCTACCTAAACGACAGGGAATGTTGGCACGAGAATGTAATATTTCAAACTTTTTGTGTTCATTTATTCATTATACTATATGTCTATGGAGTAGCGGAAATGTGGGAAAAAAGGAAGAAATAGCAGCAGGCAGACGCGGTAGTATCTGCAGGAGATTGCACACAGTTGCACAATCTTTATAGCCACCCTGGAAGCTCATTTCTGATGCTACATCCATTACGATATGTGTTGTTTGCACTACAGGAGGTATGTCATGTTGCACTTATCGATATCACTACCGGTTGGCATCGGAAGCGGAAATTGAGAGATGGACAATATCGGCATATTGGATATCGGCAAAAAATCCCTAAAAATGACATTCTTTTTCTTCATAATATTACAAATGTATTGTCATAAGACGTACCTTTTTCTGTTTAGAAAATGACTTTTAATGTTTTGATTGTATTCTAATCAAATGACAGTTGTGTCTTTGCTTCTCTGTTAAACTTTTAACACTCTTAGTAATATTATGACTCTATTCTTATAATATTTTGAGTTTTTCCCAAATTTTCCAAGATGCTTTTCACAATGTTGTTTATTCACGTAAAATTGTGACTTTCTCTCTCTCAATATAACACAACTTTTTTTTCTTAATATTTGGATTTCATTTTTGCAAAATGATGTGTCGACTATTTCAACTTTCTTATTGTAAATCTTTTAGTAATTATGACTTCATTCCCATAATGTTTTGACTTTCCCCGGTTTTCTTGAATTTTCTCATAATATTGTGACTTTTGAAAAATATTTTTTCCTCTCTGCTACCAAAATGTGGTGGAATTCCCGCCCAGACCTCATCTGGAATTTCTGCCTGTTGGTTGTATGAGAATAGGAGTCAAGTATAGGAACGGTCAGAACAGGCTCGGTTGCTGAGCTCTGGGTCTTCTCCCCGGCAATCAGACAGCGGCTTGTCTTTGCTCTCCAGGAGAAAGAGCGGAGTCCAACCCTCACTGGAAACGGGTCCGACTTATTGCCGGGAATGCGAACCAAACTCTGACATCGGTCATGCAGGGAACCAACCGCCTAGATTAGGTGCTCCGATACCCCACGTTCCCGGAGCACTCCCCTTCACCTTTTTGTCGCCATCACTTTTGCTTCCCTTTTTCCGTTTTGCATAGAGACTCTGCTTTGGGGTTTGTCATCTTTTATGCACATGTTTTTATGTGGTACTGTTCAGTCACATGGAAAACCCCAAAAATCCCAACACATCCATCATCACATTGATTAGAAAGACGAGAATAATGGTCGGAGGAGGAATGGAATGACAGTCATGAGCCATTAGTTTCCCAGTGCTTGCTTTTTCTAGCATGTCATTTGCTCGATGTTGACGGCGTCTCCAGAAGAACCCGCGCGGGGTCCTCGGGCTCACAGCTCAGACTTGAGGAGTTTCTTGGCCCTCTGTATGTTGCTGATCACTGACAGAGGAGAGAAACGGTATTCAATGTGTCTGCTGCAAACCTGACCTTACACTGCAGCGCCGTAGCGCGGCGTCGGCTTACGGAGTTTGAGGTCATTTGGTTCGTAGGCGTACATGCGGTTGGCATAGCGACCAGTAATGTCGGCCCTCACTGTCATGGAAGGGTCTGGAGAGAGAGAAAGTATCACAAGCCACGATGAGTACGATTTGGGTTGGTAAAAGACTTTTATGCCTGCCGTGAATTAAAATAAACTACTTTGAATCGGATTCATCACCTTGCTCATAAATCACAATGAAATATTCATTATCCATTATCATATAATATTCAACTTTGCTTTGTTTATTGTATTTCTAAATATTTCATTTTTCTTCTTAAATAATTTAGGTACATTTTCTTTTTGTAACGTTATGACTTTATTTCCATAAGCATTTGACTTTATTCCTCATAATATTGTTATTTTGCAAACTTGATTTTGTTTTTGTTTGTTTCTCATATTATTAGACTTCTTTTTTCTTCCATATTTCAACTCGTGTGTTACTAAAATGACATTATTTTTATTCTCAACTTTTTTTCTCGTTGGAATACATTTAATATTTTCACCTCATTGTAGTAAATTACGGCTGTGTTTTTATTTCTGCTGCTCTTCTTAGTATCAGCTTCACTCTTTACTCCCTTTTTTACATTTTTGCTCCTTTTTTTTCAACTTTCTTCATAATTTTACTTCTTGTGATTTTATGACTTTACTCCCATGATAATTGGCTGTTATTTGAATAATAGAACTTTTCCCTAACCTAACTTTACCAAAAATTACAACTTGAATTTGTTTGGTTTGTTTCTCATACTATTATGAATTTTGAAGAAAAATATTTTTTAAAAATATATTTCAACATTATGCTACTAAAATTATATTATTTTTCCTCATAAAATTATGCGTTTATTAAATTTTTTCTTAATGTTTTGACTTTATTCCTGTAAAATTACAGCTGATTTTTTCTGTCTTTCAACTATTTCAACTTTCTTCTTGTACATTTTTTTCATGTAATTATCACTTCACTCTCATTACATTTTGACTTTAATCTTGCAACAATATCACTTTTTTTTGCAACCAAATTGTCCAAAAATGGCAACTTTATTGGTTATTTTCTGCTGTATGTTTCTTATATTACAGCCTTGACTGTACTTTTAACTTTTCAACTTTATACTACTAAAATACAATTTTACTGTGTAATTTTTGTAAAATGATGACATTCTCTTGTTTTTCTCCTAATATTTAGGTTTTATTTTTGTACAATTACCGCCGATTTTTCCATTTTTGCTTTTTTCGTGCTTCTTTTCCTTTCAGCCTATCCCTCCCTATCCCTTCAGGGGTCACCACAGCGAATTCATCTTTTTCTATTTGAGTCGCATGTTTTGATTGGCAGAAGTTTTACGTCGGATGCCCTTCCCGACACAACCCTCTGAATAGGAGACATGATCTTCTCTGATGCTATATACTTTTATTATTATGATTTTTAGTTGGAAGCCGGAAGTGCTTTTTGCTCTATGTGGGCCCATTTGTGTTGTGTCGGCGTAAGTTTTTTTGGTTGTAGCCTGTTTCATACAAAACAAACAAATAATATTGATAAAGAAATGTTAACAATATCAAAGTGGCCCCGCTTGTACTTTAGTTTTTTGAACGGCCCTGGGCAATAATATGGACACCCCATAAAAGCATTTATTTGCAAGCTATCCATGAATATACCAATACAGAAACATCAATCAATATAAATATATAAATCATATAAATATAAAAGTTTGAATACAAATAAAATAAAACGGACTAGCCCGACACCTTTTAGTCTCTTTCAGGGTAGCACGACACTGTAATGGCGTTTTCATGAGCTTGCATTGGAATTGAACTCGCATGAGACACTTAAATTGTATTTAAGCTACTAATTGTATTTTCCGTATTCAAAGAAAATCTATTTCTAAATGTTATATTTCCGTCTTACCGACAAAAATGATTCTGGGAACATACTGTCCATCTGGTGAGAGATGTTTGTCCGTGGTTTCATACTGTGGAGGAACAACAACAACATAAATAACAACCGTACATTTGTTATGTTCACCCACGAATGGCGGAAATCTGTGAGGATGCACTTTATATGCAAAGTTTTGAACTTGCAATTCACACGACTAGCCAGCATAATAAACACGCAATTAAAAACGTTTGTTTTTGTCATCATAATAGTAACACAAAAGACACTGTTCATTTTTTGTAAAATGAACAGTGTCTTAGTTAGCATATAAAACCTGATACTGACCTTCTAAATAGGATTTTTAACATTTTTGGAGTCCTCTAAACAAGAAATAACATCCCTACGATTACCTTTACACTTCTATTAGCCAAAATAGTGGAGAAAATAAGACAACGCAAAGAGCTTTTTTACTTCCTGCGGTGGCTATTGTTTCATCAATGTAACATTACTGACACCTAGTGACCAGTGTAGGATACTACATATCATCTTTCAACGCACCTTCCGAATGCCTTATATTTGTATTATAATTAATTTACCAGTTTATGTTGGAAAATGCTTCATTTAGGTAAAAGAAAAATGCAACAGATCAATCTGAAGCACAAAGTAGTCAGGGAGTACAGTAAAGTTTAAACACATGAAACAACAAAGTTTAATTAAATTAATACTTATTTGATAATTAAAAATAGAAAATGTCAGTCAATAAATAAAACAAATACATACTGTATAATACTATTATGAAAATGTCTTAAAATACAGTAAATGTATGAAATAAAATGAACACATTAAACCATTTGTGGCCCGCAGCTCTTTTTATTGATCTATTTATTTATTAATTCTCAAAGTATAAACATTCTGAAAATAGAATTTCACAAAAAAACATTCATTTTACCAAAAAAAAAACAATATTGAGAGAAAAAAGTTGTAAAATTGAACTTGTAATGTTGTAATATTATGAGGAACTGCAACATTTGATTGGAGCCATAAAGTTGAAATATCAAAGAAAAAAGTGAATTTTTAACGCTAATAATATGAGAAACAAAAACAAACTGGAGGAGCGGCTTCAGCAAATCCCAGGAAACACGGACATCTCAGTCCAGAAAAGTGCAGTTCTAGGAAAAGCAAAGATACTGTGCAGAACCCTCAAGCTCCCAGGCCTCTGGTAGAGAACCCGAGCTTGGAGGGGTTAGAAAGAGACCACCCCCGGTGGGTGAGGATGAGTTTTAAAAAAATAAATATATATACACAGGTATAGGACATCCCATGTGTAAAGTGGCAATGTTGCACCCCCGCATTAAATAAAAAGAGGAAAATGTATGAAATGTGGTTATTGCTGAAGTATTGATGGAACATGTGGGGATTGTGTGACCTACCACCAGGTTGAGCACAACAAAGTCCTCATCCAGGATTCTTTGGATGTCGTTGTTCTCCGCAAAGACTTTCTTGAGCGCTGTCGGGAAAAGAAGTCACGTGACGGCACACACCGGACGCGGGGCTCGTGGTTGTGAAGGGTGTGAGAGCTTACCCAGGCAGTGCGGACAGTCCTCCAGGTGAAAGAGAACCATCAAGGGCTTGTTTCTAAAAGCACCCGTCAGTCAACACAAAGACTTTCCGAACGTGTGCTCATTTTTTCTCTCACCTCGAGCGAGCCCAGTACAGCGCCTCCTCGTAGGTTTGAGCCCAGATCAGCTGGTCACCCCAACCTTGACGAGAACGAGAGAGAAAGCTTGGTTGGAGACGCAGCATTTCCAGCCTACATCCTTTGTCACCAACCTCTGGACAGAGTCTGAGGGCTCCTCTTGCCCGTCTTTGGGGTGTATTTGCCATGCGTACACGACCCGGCGACTAGCACCAGCAGCAGTGACAGTGGAGCTTTCATCATCTTCGACAGCTTCCTGGAAGATGTGGAGAAAAAGGACATTTTAGCACAGAGGGTGGAGGAACTCTAGAATTTGCCCAAAAGCACTAGGGTGCACAGTCGGCCCTTCCCGCTTCCAAACAACACATTGAATGAATGAGCCATGCTGTTTTGTGGTTGCACGCAGCCCATCATTAGTCCCAAATCCCAAACGTTGTCTAAATGAAGCACCGCGTGAAGCAAAATAGAATCATAAGGCATTCGGGAGATGCATTCAAAGACTTTGTGATGGTACGTGGTATTCGACACCGGCCACTAGGTGTTACGTTGATGAAACAATAGCCACCACAGGATGTACGGAACAGAACAGGAAGTAGAATATGGGAACAACAAGGAACTCTCCCAACGCTAACATGTGTGAATCTATGTCTTCAATGTCATATTTCCTCCTTTTACATTGGAGATGTATTGACAAAATATATGCATGAATAAATCATTGCTCTTTTGTGGTTGAATGCAACTCATTATTAGTCCGACAATATGAGCATTGAAACAGATTTTACGTTTTTCTGGCCTAAGTGTAGCATTTTCAAGCATAAAAACGACAGAATGAAGCAAAATACAAATATAAGGCATTCAGAAAAAGCATTCAAAGATGATATGTAGTGTTGTACACTGGCCACTAGGTGTCAGTGTTGTTACATTGATGAGGCAATATAGCCGCCGCAGGAAGTACTGTACAGAACAGGAAGTACAAAAATAAGCTCAAGGGGAAAAAAACAATGCTAACATTTGTGAGTCTATATCAGGGGTGTCCTAACTATTTTTTTTAGATAAAAGGATGCAGGGGCCACTTTGATATTTTACATTTTGTAAAGCAACACGTAGATCTGCTAAATAGTTACATGAAGAAAAAAAAGCCTTCTCGTTATAGCTGACATAGCGTATTATTATATTACTTTTTATATTTATCTTTACATTACACTTTTTTTTGCTCATTTTTAACTATTAAAAAAATCTAAAAATATTTCAAATCTTTCTTTGTTCGCAAACCGTTTTTAAAATTGTGCTGAGGGCCATTTCAAAAACGGTTGCGGGTTGCATGTGGCCCCTTTGTCGCACTTTGGATACCAATGGTCTGTATTGTCTCCTACATGTCTTATTTTGTCTCATTATGTTTACTGTATCGGCTAATAGCCGTGTAAAGGTGACTATAGGGTTGTTATTTCTTATGAAGAGTTAAAAGTATTAG
>QODF01000068.1:2061598-2081026 GCA_024372805.1 Oostethus manadensis | reverse complement strand
ATCAGTGCACAGCCACAAACCTCTGCTGACGGTCAGCTTCACCTCTGGAGACATTAGCCTGATGAACAACTACGATGACCTCTCACCCACACTTATCCACACCGGCCTGAAAGGTAGTCCAGGCTTTGTCTTACCCAACCCTATTGCCTGTAAAACATCAAACATCTGTTCCGTAGATGTGGTTGTCCAGTGGTGCTCGCAGGGGGACCTTCTTTCAGTAGCTGGCATGGAGAAGACGCTCCTCTTCCCCGATTCCTCTTGTCCTCCCCCCACCAGGAACGCTATGGTCAAGTTTTTTAACGTCCGGGGTGAACACATCTACACACTGGAAACACCAGCACAGGTGAACAGCAGCAGTTTATTCTATTGTGTGGAATTAATTGTTGATTAATCCCGCCTGAGGTAAAATGGCGTGCACTACTCAGCTAACTGACTAGATGACATAATGGGAAGTTAAGCTCCAGTCATAACATGGCAACACCTGTAATCTCACTCTAGTGCAACTTGTCCATTTCACCGCAGCGCCCCATCACCACCCTTTGCTGGGGCCACCGGGACACCCGTGTTTTCCTGGCGTGTGGCCCAGCGCTCTACGTTGTGCGCGTGGAGCACCACGTTGCCAGCCTGCAGCTCCTCTGCCAGCAGGGCATTGCCACGGCGGTGAAGGAGGAAAAAGACGTGCCCAAGCTCACCATGCCATCGCGCCTCTGCTCTTACGTCACTGCTGCATTCGCCCCCACCATCAAGGTAAGACAGCAAATGTTTTTATTACTGAAGTCTTTTACGTCATACGCTAACATAACACATGCGTATTCTCTCACCAATCCACCCCAGCCACCCATCCCTGATCCCAACAACATGCGTGACTTTGTGAGCTACCCGACAGCAGGCAACGAGCGTCTGCATTGTACAATGAAGCGCACAGAGGATAACCCGGAGGTGGGGGGTCCCTGCTACACTCTATACCTGGAGTATTTAGGGGGTCTGGTGCCGATTCTTAAAGGCCGGCGGATAAGTAAATTGCGTCCAGAGTTTGTCATTATGGACCCCAAGATGGATGGAAAAACAGGTAAAACTTATGGTTTGTGTATCTAGTAGTACATTTGCTAAGTTAGTGTTTTCGTAAACAATAAAGCCATAAACAAATGTGCTCACCAACTTACATGTACTGAACGACTATTCCGTCTCTCTCCTCAGACGAGATGTATGGTAACAGTCTGATTACGGCAATGATTGACAGCTGCAATTGCTCAGACTCCAGTGACATCGAGCTCAGTGACGACTGGGTGGGCAAAAAGTCTCCGAAGATATCCAGGGGTAGCAAGTCCCCCAAACTGCCCAGGTAAGCAGGCCAGTGACTTTGTAGCACAACCGTTGTTTCCCTTTTGCCTCCTGGTTGATATTAATAATTAAAACATTATTAGTCACTTGGAATTTTAAATTGCTTTGATCATGTTTTGTGCTTCGCTGCATGCCTAAACCATCTTTCCCTCCCCCATTTTTCTACCTTCTCTGTAGAGACTTAGTTTGTCCCTTTACCAACAGAATCAACATTGATCCCAGGAAATCACCCAAACTGTCCCGTGCCACTCAGGAGGTCTCCAGGTCACCCCGGTTACCCTTACGAAAACCTTCCATTGGATCGCCCAGTCTGACGAGGAGAGAATTTCCCTTAGATGACATTACTCAGGTATTTTCTGGTATTATCCTGGTCAAGGTTCATTTGTTTTTCTTCAGTACCTAAGCTTCTTTTTGACGCTGAATTGGTGAACTAATTTATTTGTTTTTGAATTTTGTGAACAAATTTTCTTATTACTTGAAATTTTGTGGAAAATGTCAGTTTTTTAAATTTGGTTCATTAAAAATACAGTGGAACCTTGACTTACAAAAACTAAAAATTCATAATGCGAATTGCTCTTCGAAGACATTTCCGTCCCATTTCACCAAAAAATATTCAGAATTTGAAAATGAAAATGGAAAGTGCCGCTCAGAACTTTGAATGTACTGCACCGCCATACAAGCTGCCCTCCCCTGGGACTGTAATGCACCAAGTAATGGATGCATTACTAAAACCAAAGAAGAAGAAGCTGCCCTCCTATCTCCCATCATCCTCTTCCTCACAGTCCCAGATGGTGCTACATCACGGCGTCCTTTTGCTCAACATACCAAAAAGCTCCCGTCCATTGTTAAAAAGTATTATTTCAAAAAATCTGTACATAAAGTCACTTACTTACACTTCTGGTCAATTAAGACTGAAGCAACTGATCTCAAATCAGGTGTATAGCGTGTCATCACATGACTCTAGCCTTACAAAAAACAGAAGTGTATATGTGAGTTTAACAACATTACAGTTATTTACACTGATTTTTTTATAAACTGAATTTTCATTTTTAAACATTGTATTTTAATAAACCAAATTTGAATTCATTGGATTTTTATTCATGAAAAATAATTTGATGTAATAAAAATATCAGTTCACAAAATTCAAATGCACAAAAATGTAGTTAAATAAGTTCAGTGACTAAAGAATGTTTTGGTAATAAAGCAACAAATTATTCGTCTCGTGTAACTTTGCCATCTGTTCTGCATTTTGAATCAATGCATTTTAATGCATATCTTTCAGCAAAATTACCTTGCTCAGGTCACATCAAATATTTGGGGGACAAAATTCAAGATTGTTGGGCTTGCTGCCTTCTTGCCGACAAACCTTGGCGCAGGTGCGTAAGTTATCATTCACTGGTTACTCATTGAAATGTTTAATTTATTGGATACACTCTTCCTCTAACTTCCTTTTGACTTTGCACTTATCTCCCCTCAGTCATCTACAAAACCAGCCTCCTCCACCTGCAGCCCAGACAGATGACAATCTACCTGCCGGAGGTGCGCAAGATCTCCTTGGAGTACATCCATCTGCCTGTCTTCAGCCCCAACGTCTTCAGCGAAGATGAAGATGACCTGCCAGCCACTGGTCCAGCTGGTGGCGCTGATGACAACCCGCCCTGCACCGTCAACATTCCCATTGCACCCATCCATAGTCCTGCCCAGGCCATGTCCCCCGCCCAAAGTATTGGTCTGGTGCAGTCCCTACTAGCCAATCAAAATGTTCAGCTGGATGTTCTAACAAACCCCATGACCACCTCCCCCGGGGCTGCTGGTGGTGGTGGTGGTGGTTCAAACCAAAGCCAAGACACCATGCTTACGGCCCAATACACAGCTCCCACCCGATACTCAAATCCTGGTCAGGTCATCTTTGGAGGGTTGGACATGGGTCGCCTCACTGTAGGACCTTCTCATGCTCTTCATGCTTCACAGCAACAGCAGCAGTTACAACAACTGCAACACCATCAGCAGCTACAGCACCATCAACAACAGTTAAACCAACAGCATCAACAACAGATGCTGCAGCAACAACAACAGATGGTCCAACAGCAGCAACAACACTTACAACAGCATCAGCACCTACAGCCGCAGCTCCAACACATGCAGCAGCAGCAATCACAGCAGATGCAACAACACCTGCAGCAGCACCACCATCAACTTCAGCAGCAGCTTCACATTCAGATCCCTGTTTCCTCAATTTCTTCAGGACAGACTTCAGCAGCAGCCATGCTTCCACCAGGCGCACTGCAGATTCAAATCCCTCACCTGCCTCCCGATTTGGTCCTTGAGAGGGGCGCCAGGGGTGAACACGAGACCCTTTTGAAAATAAAGACGACATGTTCAGGTCCACAGCTGGCTGAGGGGGATACTGTGGTGTTCAGCGCACCACTGGAGCTCAGCAAAATGAATCCACCTCCTCCTTATCCTGGGACCGTGGCCGCAGCTGTGGTGGCTGCTGCTGCTGCAGCAGCGGCTTCCATGTCCACCTCAAGTGCTCCCTTAAATGCTTCATCAGGAACAGTCGGGGCCTCCACTGGAACCCCCCCTCCTGGTGATCTTTGTGCAAACAAGGCGGACTTCCCGCTTTATCACTCTAGTCAGCAACAAGGGCAGTATCCAACGCCACTGGGCTATGAGAGGATAACGACCTTTGACAGCAGTGGGAACGTGGAGGAGGTTTGCCGTCCACGAACGCGTCTCGTCTGCAATCAGAATGTTTACAATCTGCAGGGACCCGGCAGCTCCTCCACTCTCAGGGTCAGTTCATCCTCCTCTTCAGCGGAAGGCAAAAAGATCCAGATGCCCTACAGCTCGGCCACCCTCAACAGACTCACCGCACCTCGCTATTCCATACCAAGTGGAGACCCTCCCCCGTATCCGGACCCGGCCAATCAGAGTGCGGGGAGAAATCTTGGACAGAAGCTTGACAGTAGTCTCATCCACGCCACTCTCAGACGGAACAGCCGAGAGGCAAACCTCAAAGTGTCACAAATGATGGACCCGCCTAGACCGCTGCCGCCTAAAGCTAAAAACAACAATGCACTAGCATCCTCCTACCAGCAGAGGGCGCAAACAGCCTTATACACATGTAGCCAGTGTAGCAGTGGGTCCAGTGTTGGAGTCACAGCCCCAGGGAGCGCCAATGGAATAACAGGGGGGACTATCATCAGACAGGATTTTCCTCCAGGGAATGGTGCACCGCATAGCACAGTTATCGTTCACTCCAACAGTGCCACCCCGCTATCCTCCCAGTCCTCTTACAGCCTGCTGAACTCACTTGAAGCATCTGGTACTGCAGGAGCAGCAGCAGGAGGAGGGGGTGGCAACAGAGACCGTCTTGATTATGTTAATTCAGCGTTTACTGAAGATGAAGCACTGACTCAGTCATTGAGGCATTTAGCTTTAGGAGCTGACACATCAGGTCTGGTTGTCAAACGCCCACCTCCCTATCAGTGGGACCCTTCTCCCACAGAGGAGGTGTGGGTGCCTCAGGAACGGACCGCAATGCTTAACCCCACCAGCCACCCTGGACCACACAAACCACCTCCCCTTATTCTTAGCCCAACCCAGCACTTGGATGTCTCCAGGCTGCCTTTTGTTCTGTCTCCAAAGTCTCCAACAAACCCCAGCGCTGCTGCCTCTTTTCAAGCTGCCGCTGCTGCAGCAGGTTACCAAATTTCTCTCCAGTACCCGCCAGTCACTGCCTACCCTGGAGCCCATCTTCAGCCCATCCTGGGGTCGCCGCGCCCCTGCTCCTCCCCAAAGGAAGCGGTGGCACCTGTTTCTTTTTCACAGCAGGACGCAACTGTCATCTTACCCGCAGGTTACCCCTCAAATCTTACCAACCTGGCCTGCTGCCCTCTGCCGCCAATGTACCCTGGAGGAAG
Organism: Oostethus manadensis; assembly: GCA_024372805.1. Lineage (NCBI taxonomy): Eukaryota > Metazoa > Chordata > Actinopteri > Syngnathiformes > Syngnathidae > Oostethus > Oostethus manadensis. The sequence goes on along the minus strand of QODF01000068.1, from coordinate 2,075,759 downwards.
CGCTTGTGCTGGGCTTCCCATTCCTCCCATTGCCCTTCACACACCGTGGGGTACATATAACCCATCCCCTTCTGTTCCCAGTCCTGTTGTGCCCCTGCCACCCAAAGCCTCCCATATGGCTGTAGACAAAATTATCCTTTCGCCACCTCCACCACCTCCTCCTCTTCCGCCGCCGCCGCCGCCTCCTCCACCACCACATACAGAACTGCAGAACCATGCAGGATTGCAAGAAGCCATGGCAGAAGCTGTGGAAGGTTACCAGGAGGTGCTGTCTTTAGCTGAGAGCCCTGTTCCGTCACGCTCAGAGAAGTTCAAGAAAAACCGCAAAAGGGCAGACGGTCGGCCAGAGGAGGCGAACGTTCCGCCTGTGGCTGAAGGAAACAAGTCCAAAAAGGAGGGCAGAGCTCTGGGGGATTTCAACTCCATCTCCAGTCCTCGCCTAGGAGGGCGGGACAAGAAGAAGCTTAAGGGACCGAAGGAGCAGCTGAAGGCAAAGAAGCTGAGCAAGGCCACGGCCAACAGCGAGTTCCAGGACAGCTCTGAAAGTGAGCCGGAGCTATTCATCAGCGGGGATGAGCTGCTCAACCAGTGCCAGAGCGGAAAGAAAGGCTGGAAGAGTAAGAGGAACCTGAGGGCAGCCAGCGAGCTGGAGGAGATGAAGTGTCGAAAGGCCAACGAAAAGGAGGACCGAGGGCTGGGCAGCCAGGGCTTTGTGTACGTCATGGCTAACAAGCAGCCACTGTGGAATGAGGCCACGCAGGTGTACCAGCTGGACTTTGGTGGGCGCGTCACACAGGAGTCTGCCAAGAACTTTCAGATTGAACTTGAGGGCAGACAGGTAAAAAGATCACTGCATCTCGTATGACTGTTTCTTACGTTTGAATACAGTAAATAAATTGGAGGCTAACTAGTTAGCTCACTAGCTTGCTAATGTTTAAAGCTATGGTTGTCTGTTGTGTTCCTGCACTGATCCTGTAGCCTGCACATTACAGTTGAGCAATGTGTTGTAGACAAAAAATAATAGGAGTATAAAGGTGAATATAGGGGTGTTATGTTATGTCTACAGGACTCTAATAATGGTAAAGATTGTATTTAGAAAGTCAGGTTTGGTATGCTCTAACTCTAAATATTCCGTCCAACCATTTTTTAATGCTGCTTACCCTCATTAAAGTCACAGGAATTTGCTGGAGCCTATCCCAGTTGACTTTGGGGGAGTTGGGGGTGTGCACCCTGGACTGGTCCCAGCCATCTGCAGGGCACATTTAGACAAACAACCATTCACACTCACGTTCATACCTATGGACAATTTAGAGTTGACAATTAATCTGACGTGCATTTTTGGAATGTGGGAGGAAACTACAGTATTCGGAGAAATCCCACGCACGCACGTGCAAACTCAACACAGAGAAGCCCAAGCGGAGAGTCTAACCCAGATCTTGTAGATTTGCGAAAATATTCCCTGTATTAACATTGAAGCTTACTTCTGGTCATTATGGATATCTGGTCTGGCACCAATTAAACGAAGTATGACTGTATGGTAAATAGTCCAATTGATGCTTCTGTTCAATTACCCATTGAGTCTCTAATATAAGAGCTGTGGCTGTAGGCAACCTTTTGATGTCGTTTTTATTAACTCCGCAAGATGACTGTAGCTGCTGTTGAAGTAGTATGAGTGGAGCATCCAGCAGACTTATCTACCTCTGCATGCGCATTACGTTACGTTGGTTGAGCTACTCCACTGCTGGTGTGAGTGAAGCAGTGCTCCATATTGCTATTGCAACATTGGTTCTGTTGCTGCTGTATTGTACAATAGACTCGGTACCTTTTCTTTTCCACTTTCTCATGCACTCCAAATCATTATTTCAGTTATCTAAAAAAGTAAAGTTATGAAAGTCTACCACATGGAATAATTTTCTTGAGAAAATACGTTGCACAGAATCCTTGAAATTGCCACAAACACTTTAAGGAGAGCATGCTAGTAATGTGCGGATCTATACTGAAATGTCTATTCTGAAATGAAAATAGTGATACTTTTGGTACTTCAGGTTTGGTTTTTTATATTAGCTTGGCTATATTGTAAATCATCCCACTACCTCAATGTACTTCAGGGTTTAATAAAAGTCAATAAATTACAATGATGTCTACTTTATTACTATGATTTATGCTATGATTTGAAATACTGTACACTGTGTTTTTAAATTTACCAGACACATTTGGTGAATTTGCACATAGTACAATTGGTACTGATACCAGCCTGAATTGTACCCAGTATCTAATCAGAAATTACATCAACAGTATCGCACATCACTGGCGCACAAACCACTGCTGTCTTTTCTTCCGTAAACACACGGAAATGCGTGCGATGTCAGGCTTCTGTGCATGCGCGCCACTTTCTAGACGCTTTGCCTTCACATAAGTTGCATTTGTTGGGTCATGTTAACCACCACATAAAAACTCAGTACTGGGAAACATACCCTGCTGTATGCGTTTGATGAAATGGTCAAGAGCTGTTTTTAACCACGTTACCACTTTTACTCTTATTGTTGCTTTTTTTTTGTAGGTGATGCAGTTTGGCCGGATCGACGGCAATGCCTACATCCTGGACTTTCAGTATCCCTTCTCTGCTGTGCAAGCCTTCGCAGTGGCTCTGGCGAATGTCACGCAGCGCCTCAAATGAGAGGTCAGAGTGTTTATTTTGATAGCAAAAACTCGAGCCGGGCATCCATACGCCGAGGAGAGGATACAGTCCCGCTGCACTACGCGATGCTGCCATTTTAGCCGGCGCCACGGGTATCAGTCGGGATCGTCAGCCGAAGGCGCCCCATTTGCAACGCAGAGCTGCGCTTCGGCGATCGTCATGCAAATAAAACGCTGCTTTAGGTCTTAGACGTTTTTAGACGAGCTGAGAGGGAGAGGAGAGAGGAACCAAGCAGTAGTAATACTTGAAAACCACACTCTGGTGATTTGAGTTGGTTTTTTTTATTATTATTCCAGAGCACACAGGTACTACTGGGCACTCAAATCCATTGCTGTACAAACACTCACCACTTTTGTTTTCGAGTTTTATCATTCGTCTTGGCAGGTTGAAGGGGCTTTTACATTTTGCTCTCTTGCCGCTCCGTTTGCTCACTCTATCACCTTTCAAGAGCATTAGCGTTTTACACACGTGAACTGTGCATTCACATGAATTTTCTGCTGTGTTTGCGTCATATAATCACCACATACCACACATGCTTTAACTTGGGTGGACGTTGGCTGAATTATGACATTTAAGGCATTGTCCAACCATCTACGGCGGTGTTTACGTGCACGCATTTTTCCTCGGCAAACCGCTGCGTGTCCTCCACATGGCACACCTGAATAGGTGGAAGATCAGTTTCCTCACTTTTGACGTCTGTTTACGTCCAGTGTATGACATAGTACGCAGGATGCGCATTGTCCCAGTGTGGGTATGCATTGTCACCCCCGCTATTCTCATTCGTGAAGCAGTCGCGGCATTATTTGTTCTCGCTTTGTCTCTTGTGTCGCCCCAGCTTCACTGCTTCCTCTATTTGCAAGGGACCCACAAGGTGTTGAACCCTAGAGAAGCGAAAGGTAAGATGATTATCTCACCGCTTCAGGAAGAGAATGTGGAAAGTGCAGGAAGGAGGCAATAAGCCAGAAAAAAGGAAGGCACAGACAGCGTGGGAGAGGGAATTGCTGACAAGAAGACCTGGCTTTGGTCATTATGATGAATAGAAGTTCACAAGGAAGATCCAAGAGGTTATATAAATGACTTGAGAATTCCCCCCCAACTTGCTCCGAGAGGGGGTGAAAATGTTAAACCCATTCATGTGAATGAGACACACTGCCACTCGCGGAAATGTGTGCCACAAATTGTGAACATTTACAAAAATTGGCACACAGCCCCGCCCAGTTCACACATATGGTACTTTACACCTGTTTACCCGAGATTGCGCACCACCGCGGGTACAAAATGCGTGCAATTGTAAACTCGGTTTGGAGTTTTCAGCCACTTCTTGTCACTTCTGTGAAGTGCACAGTTAGCGGCCTGTGCCACACTGAAACAAGGTGCAGGACAATGTGTTTGTAAATGTTTCTCTTAACGCCATTTCACAATCACCTAGCATAAGAAACATATCATATGAAAGCGATTTTTAAAGTGACTCGGGTTACTCTGACAGACATTTCTGTTGCCACTGTGTTTCAATATTCAGCTTTTGCTGGATTTCTTTTCCAAGTCATAACTCTAAAGAAGGATGAAGTAAGTGAGTTGTGTTATTCAAAATGCTGTGTTCAGACGACGACGACATAGGATCAATTTGTGTGCCAAAAAACTAAAACAAACACAAAACAGAGGCTATAAAAGTAAACGTTGGAATATTTCACTCTATGAATTGGTGAGAATTTTACCGTCTTATTGTGGTTTGTTGCGACAAAAAAATTGCATGGAATAAAATCCATCTTTTTGTGTTAATTGTGCAATATTTTTCCCAGGAGAAAATAATCTGTTGTTATTGCCCCCCTTCCATTTTGACATGTATTTTTATGTTCGGCATCTCAACTTGCTGGTCTGTACTTTTTATTTATGAGATTATTTCCGAAAGGAGATATAGTTTCTATACATACTGTATATTGTGGAGTTTTCTGAACATTTTGCTGTTTTTTTTTTTTTTTTTTTTTGCCCAAATTGTGAGGTAGCGTGGGAGGGGACTTTTTTGTGGGTTTGTGATGTTCGGGGCGGATAAAGAGGCGATCGAGGAAGTGTAGACTAGTAACGTAGTGTGTTTCTGTCACGATGTGTGTGCATTTGTGCGCCAATCCCATCAGTGTTGAGGCTTCTGACGCATTCACATTATTGTCATACGTTCACAAAGTGCAAGCCACTGAGTTCCAGGTTCAGAACTGCCTCTATGAACTCAAAACCTGATGTAGATAAGGCAGGATTTGGCTTTTCTTTAGAAAAAACAATATGCTTTGTATTTGTAGATGTTAGGACATGTAAGAGACAAAAAAAGAGATGAGAAGTAAAAGAAAAGTTAATTTGATGACTGAACATTTTTAGTGACTGGATTAATTAGTAAGGCATGCCAAGTAAATTATTTTATAATTGTATATGTCATGCATTTTTTGAAATAAAACATCTTTGTTGCCAAAAAAAAATTGTTTTCTCAACATTGAAATGTTATGTTTCATCAAGCGGGTACAAATGTTTTAGTATATTAAGTGAATATAGTTAGCAAATATAATTTATAAAAGTGTAAATACAAGGAGGGTTGCGAGATTAAAACTTGACAAGATTTCCTGTTCAGAAAAAAAGGCCCTTGGGCACTAATCACATAAGAAATGAAAACGAATCGGCCTCAATTTGTCGCCATGTGCATGCGTGTCTGTTTTTCTCATCTCCCACCTCCAAGACGAGAGTTCAGTTCCAGTACCTTCCATAGAATAATGGCTTGAACGAAGTGTCATACAGTCAGTCTCTTTGTCTTGGTGGGTAGAGCCAGGGCCACGAGCATATACACAATACACACACAGTGCAGAAAAGAGTAACGTCAAATAAATGTTAGCAGATTGCAAGTGGTCCCATGTTTTCTCAAAGTAAAGTAAAAATCTTGCCTCGTTTGGTTCCGGTAAGGAAAAAAATGTATTTTTATTTGTCTTTTTTTTGCAAAATTATTTGGTCTTATTTTGTAATGTATTTTTTGAAACGTTTATTTTTTTTGTAATTTTGGACCGCTCACATGCGATTCAAAATTATTTTTAGAAAAAAAAATTGAACCAAAGGTGTCAGCTAGGCCTATGACGTCACCAGAAGCCGCTGTTTCTCTGTCCGCGGTGCTGAACTCTTGGCACGTGACCCTTGATGGCGATTCGCCTCCGCCCGCGCTTCTTCTAATTGTCGTTTGCCCTCCCAGGCTATATCTCCTTTACCACTGAACGGACATTTAAAAAAAAAATCGCTTTGACCGCACTCTCAATTCAGCATCGCAGCACTGCAGACGAGCCATTTTGTTGTCTTTGTGTTTTTTTTCCTGCGTCTCCCGTCGCCATTTTTATTTCCGTCATCCTGTCGACACGGTGTAATGATGGACACTGCGGACTACCTGGAAAATCCTCTTTATAGCGAGCTGAAACAGTTCTGCAGGAAAGTGCAGGAGGCTTACAACGAGCTCAAGGAGGACCTGACACCTTATCGAGATGATCGATTTTACAGGTGCACCGCCTTCTCCCACACAACGGCATGTCGCTGTTTAGCTTCATTGGTGTATTGCTACTTGTCCCCAGGTTGTTTTGACCGTGTATTGTTGAGCATGCCGCGACGTGAAACGTTAGGGAAAAAAGCCTTTTGATATACCTTCAAAAACTACCCAGTGTAGTACAGTATTGCATATGCTTTTTAGTACAAACGGCCCAGTAATAGGCACCAAAGTGTGCTGGACCACAAAATATACATTCACGTTTTTTTCCGAAGTAGAATAAACCTTAACCAAAAAACAAACTAATACAATCATCAGACTACGACGGAGTATTAGGGCTACATTAAAAACCCGAAGACGTACTTTTACGAGGAAAAAAGTTGTCATATTAACTTTGACCCGGGCCCCTTTGTTTATAGCTGTCTCGGGCATTGCCTGTTACGACGATGTAGTAAAATTATCTGATATTTCGAGAAGAAAGTCGCAAATTTACGACAATAACGTCGTAATTTTATGATGAATAGATCGTAATATTTCGAGGGTAAAGTCGTAACTTTACGAGGGTGAAAGTCTTAACTCCACTTACAGGCATTGCCAGAGACAGCTATGAAACAGGGCGCGCCGTACGTGGAGGGGGCAAGGTTAGATGATGCTAATCCATGCTAACCGGTTTGTGCTCAACTGCTCTGTTTTGCTGTCCCATACATACATCCATCCATTTTCTATGGCGCTAATGCTGCCCCATTATAGATAGAAGCTTCCTGAAGCATGGGGAAAGTTTCCTTCCCTTTTTATGTGGCCCTAGTACGCCGTCGTGTCAGACCCTGCGCTAGAATTAAAACAACCACAAATCGAAACGCTGGCCGTGTCACTAGTACGCATGCGCGAAATTGATGACGTCGCACTACCGTGTTGTTGCAGTTTGCGGATGTCGTCGCAATTGCTTTTCTTACCGCCAAAACGGCCTTTAAACGGGATAAATGGAGCCGTAAGTGTTACATTTTATTAAGCGGACACACATTAAACGCATAAATAATCGGTGTGACCGCTATCGGACTGGTCACGGCCACTTGCTACTTTTAGCATAAGCTAACGTGTAAGCCATGATGACATACCTGTATTGTGCCTGCTGCTCTCAGTTAGCCAACGAATGTTTCCTGTAGTTCGACAAGTTTAATCATTTTGTATTAAATCTCTCCACACGTAGATTGGCGCCCATGCGTCTGTACACTCTGTCTAAAAGGCATTTTGTGTTGGTCTTCGTGGTGTTCCTGGCTTGCTTCGGCCTCACTGTCTTTATTGGAATTGCAGGTAAGGATATTGCACCGAATAAGAATTACTGAAACACTTGTTTTCCATATTTCTCAACCAATTCTGACCCGGAGGTGTGTGTATATTGATGGGTCGACCGTGAACGAATCGGCTCTTTGAAATGAATGACAAGAGCCGTCTCCTTTCTCTGAGAGCCAATTGTGAGGCAATTAGGTTTTCATCTTACCGTGTTAAGGTTGAGAGACAAGTCAAAAGTAGCCCTTTTGCCATTTACAGACTTACATGATCACTTAGTGTTAGCATGCTAAGTGGTATCTCGATAATGTTAGCATTGCTGGCATGCTAACATTAACACAATAGCATTTTTAGACATTTTTATTAGTTTTAACACTGGCAGACACTTAGGGCTATCATGCTAGGTTTAACATGCAATGTTAGCATTGTTGACATGCTACATTAGCATAGTAGCATTTTAGCTGGTTTTTTTGTAGAAATCTATATAAACACTTAGTATTATCATGGCAGGTGTTAGTGCTAGCATGATGATATTAGCATAGTAGTATATTTTGATATTTTTGTAAGTATTAACACACGCAGACAGATCTACCATGCAGGGTGTTGCATGTTAACCGTTAGCACTGTTAGCATGAAAACTTTAGCATTGTACAGTTATGCCTTTCCTGCTCGTTTCTGTTGTTTCTCCTTCATTTGTTCATTTAGATCTACACATTCATACACCCTGTCTCTGGTATTGCTTACCTGTAGTCTAATATGAACTTTTGGCTGATTCCTTCATGACCTCTTGTTGTTAGGTCCCAAGATTCTTGCCGAGCAGGTGCACAATGGGGACCAGTTCCTTTCCAAGAACTTCTCAGTTAAGGTCAGATGAAAAGATCTACAAAAAAGCCTGCACTTGTTAAAAGTCTAAACTTAACCAAAATTACAGAATAGAATAGGCATGCTTTAATCAGTCTCAGCTGGTTTCTATGAAAAAAAACATGATCGGCACACGCTGATAATTGCATTTCGTCATCGATTACCTGTGGCTCATGCTATTACAGCCTGTACCGATCCCTGGGTGCAGTGTAGTGTCTTGCCCTAATTAGGATAAGCGGTATAGAAGATGGATGGATGATGCCTCATGTAGGTAATAGTTTACACCAGTAGATGGCGGACATCTGGAACCTCAATCTGAGCAACATTTGTGGGCGTGTCCTAAGCAAAGTTTAGCATTTTATAGACTTTGAAACCCCGGTGTGTGTGCGGCAGCGAATCTGCTCACCATAAACAGCGTCATCAAAACGCAGCTAATGGTGGGGGCCAGTGAAGTGCGGTGAGGTTCATGATTGGCAAGGCACTGCCAATAAAAGGAGTCAGGTCTACAAACATGAACCTAAAATAGAAGATAAGCCTATAATTCAATTTTGACCTTAATTGAAACAATTTAGTATTTTAAATCTTTTTGACACTTCAATCTATTGAACATTGTTCAACAATTTGATAGCAAGAAAAACCAGAAGAACATTTATTATAAAGTCAAATCATAATTTTTCTTCTTTGCCTATATCGGTTGATATGGGCAAAAAAAAGCCAATATCGGCATCCCTAGTTACAACCTTTTTCATAATGTTACTTTTTTGTGTTAAATTGTGACTTTTTGCTTACAATTTAGGTTACAAAGATTACAATTTCATCTTTACTTGTAATAGTACAAATCTGACTTTTTCTTCATTGTATTATGACCCCCACCCTCTAAAATTATTACTATTTTTCATTATGATTTTTTTTTTTGCCCAAAATTTTGTTTTTCAAATTGTATCGCAACTTTATTTTTGTAAAATATTAATTAGTTAATTGGTTAGTTAATTAGGTGTAAAATATTTAATTACTAATTAATTTGTCTTCTTCTTTTGAGCCTGTTGTATTATTGTAGCGACAATTTTATTCTTGTAGTGTTATCGTTGTTTAAAATTGTCTTTTCAGTGTGGCCCTAATACTCTTTCGTAGTATTCCAATTTATTAATCAATTATTTTATGTAAACATAATCTCTTTTTTTTTCAGACTGGGCCTTTCAACTTAAATTCCCCGCCCCTAACCACATATCAGCAGCAGCTGTGGTTGACTTGTGTAATTCAGGCGGAACACATTAATGGTAAGAGTACATAAAAAGAAACCGTAGCAACTACACATGTCACAAAAAGTCCTAACATGGAGAATGATTTGCTTGCTGCTGTTTCTGTGGCAGTGGGCGACTTCCAGCAACCTTTTGAGATCAACGTGGAGCTAAAGGGGGTGATGCAGGACGCCAGCGTGATGCACATTAACAGCGTACACAGCAAATCAAGAACGCTACACTGCGGCGAGAAATGTGACGAGATCATTGTGCTGCATCTGGGCTTCCTGAACTACAACCAATACCAGGTCAAGGTCGGCTTCAAGGGCCTTGAAAACATCACTTACAATCTTAAGGTCAACTTTGTGGTAAGTGAGACAAAATTGTGATAATAAGAGCTTGTCAGTAACAAGTAGTGTTTGTCTTTGTGTGTAGTGGAAAACCTACAATCCTACCTTTTCTCAAGTGGAGATCTGGTTTCGCTTTGTCTTTGTGGTGTTGACATTTATCGTTACGGTAAGCGTGTTTGGTAAAGAAGCTCGTTTAATCATCATCAAGATGTCAGATAATGTTTTCCGGTTGTATGACAAGTCCTTCTTCTTCTAGTGTCTCTTTGCTCACTCATTGAGAAAATTCTCCATGAGGGATTGGGGCATTGAGCAGAAGTGGATGGCCATCCTGCTGCCTTTGCTGCTGCTTTATAATGGTAATCCTCGTTAATAATGGCGTCCAAGCGCCATAGTTCCCCCATATTGTGGTTCACACCAAATTATTTTAAACATTTTTGTCCAAACAACATTGCTGTTACAGCAGTGCTGTAAAATAATGCTGGAAAGCCACACATTTATATATGGAACAACAAAGTAAAATGCGAAGTTTGAAACTCTGGACTCATTCAATCAGTGAATTTATAATCTGGACTCATTCAGAACTGCTCCGCCACTCATTTCTTAATATTTAGCCGCTAAAACTCTGCTTGCAACTCTAAAGTGATTCTTCATGAGGAGTGCCCCGGCACACAAAAAGACCTTTCTTATTTGTTTGCTTCGACTTACGAGAATTTGTTCGCTTTACGAAAGGTTGTCGATCTTGCCAAAACTTGTTTTTTTTCCCGGAGTTTTTCCTGTTTTACCGTGTTTTAAGTTGCATGCTAACATATACGGTCTACAAAAAAAGGCAACGAAAGCAAAACTGAGTTTAGTTGGGTTAGGGTTAGGGTTAGGGTTAGGGTTAGGGTTAGGCTAACCCTAACCCTAACCCTAACCCTAACCCTAACCCTAACCCTAACCCTAACCCTAACCCTAACCCTAACCCTTTACCCTAACCCTAACCCTAACCCTAGGTTTTTACTATTTAACAATACACACACTGTACAGTATTTTTTAATCACTCTTCTCCCACAAATCCATCAAAGTCCTCATCTTCTGCATCTGAATTGAACAGCTGGGCAATTTTGCCGTCAAACATTCCGGATTAACCTGTCATCATTGTCGGCCATCAGTCTCGTTGTCAATTCGGCTGGCAGCGATGACGCCAGCTTTCGCGAAACCTCGAACAAGAGTTAAAGCAGATACCCTAGCCCAGGCATCCACGGTCCATTCGCTTATGGCGACGTAACTCTCCCGGCAAAAATGTTGTTTGGGAGCATACCTGTAGGATAACTACTGGAGGCATGGCGGAGGCAATGTACCTACGCTACGTATGATGTAATGTTCTCTGATTGGTTTATCGCTGTCAGCGTACATACTGTACTGTACTGCACTTGCTTCGTATTAAAGGTAAAACTTTTAGAATTTTAACTCAACATACAATCTATTTCAGGTTTTATTATTACATTACATTTGTATCACAATTCTCTTTACTTATACAGTATTAAACAGGGCAGAACAATGTTTTGTTTTTGTTTTTTCCATTGTGTGAGGAGTCTTCCGGGTCAGTGGAACAAATTAGCCAATTTTCATGCTAAATGTTGTTTGGGTTATGAAAATCTTTTCGGAAAAATTTATTTTGTATCCCGGGGTTCTATTGTACTGAAGGAAGAGCTTGATAGTGATAATAAAATGAATCACTCATTACTATGTTACATTGCTATCATCCCAAGTTGCCTTTACTTTGTTCCTCCATGAGGTGAAGTTTGTCAAAATGAACAGTGAAGTATAAGTTGCTTTTTGTTTGTTGTGCAGATCCATTTTTTCCGTTATCTTTTCTGGTGAACAGCTGGTTTCCCGGGATGCTGGATGACTTCTTTCAGGCTCTCTTCTTGTGTGCCCTGCTGCTCTTCTGGCTCTGCGTCTACCACGGCATCCGGGTTCAGGTGTGATACATTTTGAGTTTATTTATCCTGAGAAAAGATAGGTCAGACACACTTTTTCGGTATGTCTAATCTTTAATGAAGCAATTGTCTGGAAGATGTCACTAAGTTCAGCGTTGGGGCTTCAGTCCATACTCTGTAAGAGCCGAAGGAAAAAGCCTTGAACTAGAAAGTAACTACTCTATATCCCCCACTCGGGTTTCACCCTCGCAGGGGTGGGATCACTCACCTATGTGTATCAATGGTGTGGGGGCTATGTGTCTTCTTTTAACTGGTTCCAGCTCATGTCAGTCAGGGTGTGTGCGTGCATGTGTACCAAGTGAACCAAGCTGCAGCTGGCAGATAAAGTCAAGCAGCCTGTCTGTACAAAGTTCAAGCTCATCAATGGCTTCATTACTTACCGTGCATAAGTGTGTATAATTGATTCTATAGGGCGAGAGGAGATGCCTCACGTTCTACTTGCTGAAACTGGTTATTGTGGGGCTTTTGTGGCTCTCGGCCGTCATACTGGGCATATGGCAGACGTGAGTTTGTCCTCTTGAGCTCCCGCCAGATGACTCAAACTAGCAGTGACAACACCGGATCTTCTCATTCTAGGGTCAATGAACTCCAAGACCCCACTTACCAGTACAAAGTGGACATACACAACTTTCAGGCGAGCATCTGTTTGAGAGAAGCGGTTGTCATGGTCCCGTAAATGAAAGTTGTGTTTAATCAACTCTACAGGGCATGAAGGTGTTTTTCCTGCTTGTGGTCATTCTGTACGTCCTCTACTTGGTCTTCCTCATTGTCAGAGCTTGTTCGGAACTCAAGAACAAGCCCTACTCAGGTATCGCACGTGGCCACACCTCTTTTTTAACTCTAACCCTGAACCAAAAGAAACAATGCCAATACAGTCATCCCTCGCTACATCACGGTTCGAACATCTACTGCAGTTTTTCAAAAATTAATAGGTTGAGTACCCCCTATTATTAGCTTAAAAATACACATTTAAGCAAATTGTACTTATTGTTGACCTAAGTTAGGCGTTTTTAATCATAAAAATTGCTAAATGAACTAAAAATCCAAATACAAGGCAGAAGAAGCATTCTAATTGTGAATGGCACAATAACAACCGCATAATAATCATAAAAATAACACATGCTACTGTTGCGGCCATGAAAGGCTAAAAGTCAATTCTTAACCTCCAACATCATAACCTACGTATTATTGCACTACATATTTGAAGTGTATTTATTTATTCTTATTCTGTGTTCTTATTTTCTCATCTCTCCTGCCTTGCCTTTGTTTTGTCGTGATTAAGTGTTTAAGTTTATTATGACATTTTTTGGTGGAAACGTGAATTTCTCTTGGAGATAATTAAAGTATCCGTTCATCCCGTCCTCTGTCACTAAGGTCCCCTAGGGAACACATTTACTGTGACACATAGGAACAGGAGTTTTTTTTACGTTCTACGTTCCACCACAGCAAGTATGCTTTCCAGAAAAAAACAACTGATAATGTGTGAGTCTACAGTATTTGATCTTATTTATGTCTTATTTTCTCTTATTTGATCTACTAAATTTAGTAATACATAAGGGTCCGGTGATTTGGGCAGTGGTTGAGTGCGGGTGTCCGAGCGACCTGGTCTTCGGCGGCCAAATCTGGTTCTTGGGACATGGAATGTTACTTCTCCGGTCGGGAAGAAGCCCGAGCTTGTGGAAGAGGCGGAGAGATTCCGACTAGATATAGTCGGACTCACCTCAACCCACAGTTTGGTCTCTGGAACCAAATTCCTTGAGAGGGGCTGGCCCTTGTTCTTCTCTGGAGTTGCCGCAGGGGAGAGGCGGCGAGCTGGTGTGGGCTTATTGTTAGCCCCCCGGGTTGGTGCCTCTGTGTTGGAGTCATCCCCAGTAAACAAGAGGGTTATTTCCCTACGCCTTAGGGCTGGGGAAAGGGTCCTGACTGTGGTTTGTGCGTATGCGCCGAACGGCAGTTCAGAGTACCCAGCCTTCTTGGAGTCTATCAGAGTGGTTCTGGAGAGCACCCCAGCTGGTGACTCCATACTTCTACTGGGACTGAGACTTCAACGCCCATGTGGGCAATGACAGTGTGACTTGGAGGGGCCCGGTTGGGAGGAACGGCCTCCCTGACTTGAACCCGTGCGGTGTGTTGTTGCTGGACTTCTGTGCGAAACACAGTTTGTCCATAAACACCATGTTCGAACATAAGGATGTCCATAAGTGCTCTCGGCACCAGGACACCCTAGGTCGCAGGTCTATGAT
>QODF01000068.1:1872505-2050297 GCA_024372805.1 Oostethus manadensis | reverse complement strand
TAAGCCAATATTACACTCACTTCGTCTTCGCCGATTTCGTCCATGGTGTGCAAAGAAGCAGGTAGATTTACAACACAACTTCCGGCGTCCTCTCTACACAATAAAAGTATGAACGTCACAATAAAAGCATCCGCGTGCAATCTCCGGAAGTGACTTTTGCATAAAACGCACGTTGCACCGCATCCATGTGTCGATTCAAATAACGTCGACTCGCCTCGTGTCGCGTATAAGTCATCAACTAATAGGGAGTGATATCGACGCCATAAAGACGCGTGTCCTCCATTGTCGGCCACGCAAACGCCGCGCGCGCCGTGACTTTCTCGCGACAACTTGTGGGGGGGAAGTGACGTCTTGGTTCCCGTGCGGTTTTCCTGGTGACCTGTCAAACGGCTGCTGGTGATTCGATTCAAATGCATCATTCACTTTCAACCGTTATCATCCTTAAAAGGTTTCATCTTTGATCTTTTCTTTCTGGTGCGCAGGTCATGCCAGTCATGAGAAAGTGCATTCAAGGCAGCCAATTGCAAGTTCTTCTCCTCTTTGCATCTTCTTTGAAGTGTGGGAACATTGGAGCCTTTCAACAACTGTCAAATGAGCTGAAAGCAAAGATTGTCCCACATTATGGTTCGGGGGAAGGGTATAAAAAGCTAGCTCAGAAATTCCAGCTGTCAGTTTCCACCGTGAGGAACGTAACGAGGAAATGGTAGACCAGAATTACAGTTCTGGTTAAGGCAGGCCAAGAACAATCTCAGAAAAGCAGAGGCAAAGGATGGTGAGAACAGTCCGACTCTGAGATCTTGCTGCAGATGGTGTCACCGTGCGTTGGTCAACTATTCAGCGCATTTTGCACAATGGCAGTGGTTCCCAAACTTTTTTCTGCCACGCACCCCTTTTGGGGCTAAAACATTTTTCAGCCCCCTTGCCCCTGCACAAGGGGATGCTGTATGAGGAAGAAGCGGTTTCTGCGCCACAAATGGAGGAGCTTCAGGTATGCTGGAGCACATTTGGACAGGCCAGCTTCATTTCGGAACAAGGTGCTGTGGACTGATGGAACTAAAATAGAGTTATTTGGGCTAACAAGGGGCGGTGCATGGCGGATGAAGAACACAGCATTCCAAGACAACGGTAGAAGTGGTGGCTCCATCATGCTGTGGGGCTGTGTGGCCAGTACAGGTACTGGCTTGGATTCCAGTCAGTATCAGCAGATTCTTGCCAACAATGTTCAAGGATCAGTGACAAAGTTGAAGTCGGGCCGGGCTGGACACTTCAACAAGACGACCCTAAACACTGCTCAAATTCTATGAAGGCATCCATGCAGAGGAACAAGGACAACATTCTGGAATGGAATCTCAGTCCCCAGACCTGAATATTATTGAAAATCTGTGGTGGGATTTAAAGACGGCTGTCCGTGCTCGGAAAACATCAAACCCGACTGTTTTGTAAAGAAGAACGCTCAAAGGTATTGTCAACCAGAATCCAGACCCTCATTGGTTGTGTTAGTTCAAGTGTTTAGAGGTTGTTATTTCTGCAAAAGGAGGATCTGCTAATTATAGATGTCACTTTCTGTTGTGGTGCCCCAATTTATGCACCTGCCTAATTTGATTTAAATCATTACTGCGCACATTCTGTAAATCCTAAAACTTCATTTCGCTTCTCAAATATCCCTGTTTGTTGTTTTCTGTTTGGCCCTGGGGAAGCCCCAGCCTTGTCGCTGTGGTGGAGGGCATGCTGCTGTATATCGGAACAGAATGACTGACACCGAGCATTACTCCTCTTCTGAGCCACAAGCGATGAAGATTGGCTCTTCAGAAATTTTCTATGCCATTTCAATCATTTTAATCAACCGTTTTAATCTATCGTCCCTCCGGCCCCGCTGGTGTTTTTATCTTCTCTCATAATATTGGAGAAAGTTTTAATCCTTGGAGATTTTAACTTGCACTTGGAGGATGACATGTCCAGCCCAGCAGGAGAACTTTGATCCATGATGGAAATGTTTGATTTTAAGCAACATGTATTAGGCCCCACCCACAATAAGGATCATACTCTGGATTTAGTTTTCCCACCTTGTCTGCATGTTAGAAATGTCCTTGTATTAAATCTAATATTGTTACACGTGAGCAATCATGTCCCTGGTTCATTGAGAACATTCTGGATGTAAGAAGATTGTGTCGTAGGACTGAACACTTGTGGAAATTCACCAAACTCCAGATCCACAGACTACATCTTCAAGAACTCTAATTGACTTGATAAAAGAGGCCAGAGCTAAATGTTTCTGTAATCTCATTGCATCAAATAAGGGGAACCCAAAGGTGCTCTTTGACATGATAAACCCCCTTGAGCCTCATGTTGCCCCTGCTACTTGACGGGTCCTGTGCTGGATTGGTTTACTTTGTACTTGGCTGGCAGGAGCTTCAGTGTGTCAGTCAGTTATATTATGTCAAAGACAGCGGACTTACAGTGTGGTGTTCCACAGGGCTCTGTCTTGGGTTCACTTCTGTTCCTGTTGTATGTCCTTCCGCTGGGTCAGATAATCCAGTGGTTTAAGGATGTTGTCTATCATCTGTTCACTGATGACATACAACTCCACTGCTCTTTTAAGGTTTCTGAGGTTCACAGACTCCATTCTTCATCAAACTGCCTGTCAGTGGTTGAATGACTATAGTCTTCAATTAAATTCTCTCATCGTTGCCCCGTACAGTGCTGTCCCAGTCATTAGACAGCACCGGGGCAACCTGAGCTCTTCAGATAAATTTAGTCTGCGTAATCTGGGAGATACGTTTGATGAGGGGATGATTAACGCAGTACTCAAAAAAGTTGATCAGGAATTGCTTCTTTCTGCGTAACATCTCCAAGTTGAGACCGGTGGACTATTATAACAGCCTATTCAGCTGCCTCAATAAGAAGGAGTTGACCCGTCTACAAAAAGTCCAGAACTCTGCTGCTAGGCTTTTGGCCCGCACCAACAGGAGAACCCACATTACTTCCATCTTGAAATCTCTTCATTGGCTCCCTGTTGCTTTCAGAATTTATTTCAAAATCCTAGTCCTGACCTTCAGAGCACTTCACAGACAGGGACCTGATTGTATAACCGGCCTGATCCAGCCCTACAGCTCGGCTTGTAGTCTGACGCCTTCAGGTCAGAAGCTGCTGATGGTTCCTCGGACCTGCTACAAAACCAGAGGGAACAGATCTTTTAAAGCAGTGGCACCTCGTCTCTGGAATGAACTCCCTTCTGTTACTGCGCTGCCTGGACTTTATAGAGGTTTTAAAATAGCAGCTTCAGACTTTTTTTAAATTGGCTTAAGACATTTTTTATGTGTATATTATTGTTTTATTTTGTCTGTAAAGCACTTTGTGACCCTTGTCTATGAAAAGCGCTATATAAAGTTGACTTACTTGCTAAATGATTTATTTAACTGAAATTGCTGATCCAAACTACTAATGATTTATAAAAGGAAATCTTGTAAATGATCAGGGGTGCCCAAACTTTTGCATGCCACCGTATATTAAGGTTGTATGGCTGAAGGAGCCCTTTGATTGACAGGTGACTAGACCAGAGCGTTCCCCCCGTCACCCTAAAGAGGACAACCGGTGTAGAAAATGTTTCATTTGCTCGTCATTTCAATGATGAAAAGAGAAAGGTATGCATCTCCCAATAATGATAAAACAATTCTCAGTCAGAAGCTCAAAAAAAAAAAAGCCTCTCATTTCTGTGTGATGGGAAACGAGTTCTGGTCCATTAGCTCTCCCACTCGCTCCTGCAGGGTTTGGACCACTTCTGCAAGGATGAACACATGTGTGTCATCCAAGTCCTTCAGGATAAACTTCTTCCCCAGGGCCATGGTTTCATCCAGGTACAGAAGGAACTGTTTCATGGCTGGGTCGCTGGGAAGGTAAGATGCATGTTGGGTAAAAAAAAAAACAACAAGTGCTCACAAGGACAACATTTTGACAGGTTTTTTGTTGTTACCATTCAACAAGGACACCTTTGTGCACGTTGACCATGATCACTGGCGGACTGGGAAAATGGTTGACGTGGCCTGTTAGACAGTTACATTAGAAACACGGCATGCGTTAGACACAAAGACAGAAAGTGCATGTGAAAATATTGAGTGTAGCCCCATAGCGATACAAAGCTAGTGCTAACCACTGGATGCTTCTCTGGGTTTAAAACTATTACCCCGATATTTTAATGTTTAGCACGATTCCAGCAACAACATTTCTTCATTTATCTAAACTGATATACTTTACCCACCTGAAAATACTATTACATGCATCCAATGTTCGGTAATGCTAGCTTGTGTGTTCCATTGTGATGTTGACGTACGGCGTCTGCGGAGGGATAAATGACGTCGTGGTCTATTGCGCATGCGCTTATTGCGGAGGGATAAATGACGTCGTGGTCTATTGCGCATGCGCTTATTTCGTTTGGATAAATGACGTCGCGGTCTATTGCGCATGCGCTTATGTGTGCCGGTGTGCATTTGGAATGAGAAGTTAGAGGTAAGTTTACAGAACAATACGCGAAGTCAGTGAATAACCAAAAAACGTACTTGAATTTCAAATGTACTTTTAACAAATAAATAAATAAATGAAAAACAAACGCACGTCTGTTTTGACCTGTCAAGATATAGTTAATAGAGCTAACGTGTAACACTAGCTGTTAGCCAGGCCCATCAATTGACTATTTATTGATATATCCATTTTTGTATGTTTTTTTTTACAAAAAACAATAACGATGTCTCAACACGTGAAGTCAGTTAAAAAAAAAATAAAACCATACACAAAAAAAACAAATACATAACTAAAAATGCATGTCTGCTTAGACGTGTTAAAAAATAAGCTAGCTGTTAGTCAGGCCCGCTAATTAACGATTTATTGATCATTCAATTGAAAACATGCAAAAAACCCAATAAACACTCAATATCTTGATGTCAGCTTTTAGCAAAAACAAAATTATTCTATTTTAAAGAAATTACAAATGTGTCAGCTTTGACGTGTTGAGACGTAGGGTATAAAGAGCTATTACTTACTAGCTGGTAGCCAGGCCCACCAATTGACTACTTCTCAACCAGTCCATTAAAAACAAACAAAAAAACCAACAATAAAGACCCACTATGTGATGTCAGTGTTTTAAAAATAACAAACCAAAAACTTGAAATTTACTGTCCTCTTTGAATGACAAAGCGATATCAGGCCCACCATTTCACGTGTTATTGATAATTGCATAAAAAAACAAAGACTCAAATGAGGCCTCCAGCCCAACACATTTTATTGTCATCTTGCGAAATGTACTACCACAAGATTAATATAGATTATAATTCTATTCAGTAGTCAGACATCAAAATATGTTCTTCACAGAGAGACTACAAGCAATATAAAAGCATAAATATACTAAATTCAAACCTGTAACTTTGGTCTGAAATACTAAGAGGTACGTCAGGGTTAAAAAAAATACTTTTGGTGTTAAATGAGCTGGTAGATATAATTCAGGTGGAAAAAATAAAACTTAGGTGCATAGTTTTTGCACAGAGTGTAATCATTATCAACCATTTGAAATTATTATATATTTTATGAGAGATAAGGATTTAGTTTTCTAGCAATTCTTCACTGGTTAGTCATGTTAATTCTCATGACACTATGATGACATTTGCGGTTCTTTATGGCGATGTGTGGCAAGGAGGCTTGGTTCAAGTATGTCTGTTGTGTGTTAACAGTGGTCTTCAATGGCCGTCAGAGCTCTGGAGTGTTTCCTGGATGAACTGAAGGCTGCGCCTGTACAGGAATGACTCCTTCTTCTCTGGCTTGCAGATGCTCAGATGATCCACATCCACTTCAATCAGGTCCCCTAAGCCGATGTCTGCAATCATAACCGAAGCAAGGTGAGTAGGAGTCTGTTGTGTTTACTTGAATGCACACCAGTCTTACTTACTTGCTGACTGTGCTGGCACCACCAGTATCTTGATCATTGGACCGATGTTAGTGGGCAGCGTCTCTGCAAAGCTTAGCACCTTGATTTCTTCCTCTTTGGCCATGTTCAAGAAGTTCTCATTCAGGTCACGCAGTGCCGGCGAGTCTTCAAGCACATCAGTTTATCACAGTTGTCCTAAGAACATTTAAATTAACTTCAGACTCTAATTGCTGACCTTTGCAAAGCTCTCTGACTTCAATGGAGGGGAAGAGGAGATATCGGACAGTGACAGAGTATTCCGCCATAATGGTGCCATGGTGAGGAATGCTGTAGAACAAAATTCCCTTGGTGTTTTTTAGCAGCTCCTGCATGTGTGAGTCCTCAGAGGCATCAATCAGCATTTGTTTCACAAGCAAGCCTGACAGGAAAACCAAAAATAAATGTCAAATGTGGATGTAGTTCTAACACAAGCCTTGCAAAGATCTTGCGTACCTCCCATACTGTGAGCTACCCAGACCACCGGCCTGTCGCCAACCCCTGCCATCTTTAGCTTCTTGAGCAGCTCTTGACTCCTGCTGGCCAAAGACTTCCTGCAGAGAGAAAAGCATAAACAGAACAGTGAACTACTATGTTTCATCAAATAGCGTTTTTTGTTTTTACTGGACTTTATGACGCAGCATCAACACCAGTCTTAACGATGCAGAGTTCATTTCAGAAAATATTCCTGACCTTTGATTCTCAGCAGGACACTTGGCCATCCAGTCACTCAGGTGGCTATCATATTCCACAGATAACACCCTCAGATTAGGACAATCAGCAGCTAACCATGACTGTCAATTAAACGACATTTAGCAAATATTCATAATCAATAGGTCACACTGCAGTTGTATGATATCTTACCTTTGGCCAACACTCAGTGTAATCATCTCTGCAGTCTACATGGTTCCCTTCCTCTAACACACTTCTGTCCCTCTGGCGCCATGTCTTAAAGGCTGCCCCCAGGATACCATGGATGAACAGCACATCCGCTTTAATTGGCTGGCTGCAATTTACGACGACGACAAAGAGTTGTTTTGAAAATGCAAAAAAAACCCTCCCAACAAAACAGTAAGAACGTCACGTTTTAAGGCCGACCAAAGTGTTTCCTCCTACTTGCCACGTGTTTGCGGGTGGAGGATGTAGACCCCGTCTTGGTATTTGTCTTTCACCGTCTCCCTGTCCAGGTTGGCAAGGGCTCGAGCTGCATGGGACGCCTGCATGACGTGAGGAGACTGCATCATTTCAGCCAGGACCGACACCCACCCTTAAGGTGGGTAAAAAGAAAATGGCCTTATAGTGCAGTACACTTTAATATAGTACTGTTTAAAAACAAGGGCAGACAAAAATAACGCATTTGCAGCAGTAACGGATTCATTCATTCATTTACTATGCTGCTTTTCCTGGGGTCTCGGAGGTATGCTGGAGGCTATTCCACTGACTTTGGGGGAGAGACGGGGTACACTGTGGAGTGGTCGCCAGTCAGTTGCGGGGTAAATACAGTACAGAAACAATCATTCATACTTACATTCATACCTATGGACAATTTAGAGTCTCCACTTAAACCAGTGGTTCTCAATTATTTTCCCCCCAAGGGGACAAAAATGTTTTCACGCCACCCCGTTTGAAATACTATTGTGAAAATGTCTATTTATTTATCTGTACTGTACAGAGTGAACTCGAAACTGAAACCAGGAAAATGAATCAAAATGGAGAGCTGTGAAGCATATAAGCGTATTCAAGAGTGACACAATAGTGGGTTCGCCCCACTATTTGAGAAGCAGTCAATAAACTTTCATTCATTCATTCATTAACATGCATATTTTTGGAATGTGGGAACCAAGAGTACCCGGAGAAAATCCACGCATGCACAAGGTGAATATGCCAACTCCACTTCGGAATGCCCAAATGCCGAACCCAGATCTTGCAGGTCTCCTGACTGTGTGGCTAACATGCTAGGCACTGTGCAGCCAACAGCGGTAACTCAATTATTTAATTAATAACTGGTCGCCAATCAATAACAGGACGTCCTGTCATTCATCTTTCTTTTAATCAAAGACAGTAAAAGTGGCATATTCCAGACATAGTTGAAAATGGCGATAAATGATAATGAATTAGAAAAGTGTAATTAATTTGATTTAAAAAGTCAAAAACTTGAAAACATAAGCACTCGCGTACAATGTGAGGAATGAGTCTTACCCGATTGTACGATAGCCTTGTGAACGCTGTCATTCAACGCCAGGTTCCCGATGATTCGCACAATATTCCTCTGAATCTTCTGGGAGTCTTTCCTGAGCTGGTAAACCCTCTGAAGAAGCTGGAGACCTCCGTAAGACACTATGTGGTCACAGTGGCTCTGAACCTGCAAGGCATGAAACCGATGTTAATACCTAATATGGTTACCTAAGTTGGGTTGCTCCATTGATCTGACCTTGGAGTGCTGGACTAGGGCCTGTAGGCAGAAGGACTCCACCCTCTCAGACGGGATAGAGGTGAGACTCTGGGCGTAGGGGAGCCCGTTGCCACCAAAACACCACAGACCGCCCTGGAACAAAGCATTTGACGAGTTGAGGATAAAAAGCATTCCGCTTCTGTCTCACCGTTTCATGTTCTCTTTACCCGCTGTGCTGCCAACGACTGACTGCTTTCTCTGAGGGCCAGCGATGTGAAATACTGAACACACTTGTCCACCTCGGACTGCGACAGAGAGGCGAGCAGCTGCCTCAGACCGTCCTCTGCTGAGAAGCCCTGTGAAGTTGACGACAAATCTTTGGCTGGTCTTACTTAAAAGTCCTGCTTATACTATATTATAGCGATACATACGTCGTCAAGATCAGGAAGTGCAGGCGGCGGCAGAAAGAATCGCAGGTCCACCTCTGGACTTCGAGCGAGGCCCACTGCGGTTCTCTGGTCTATAACCTGTGCCGCGGTCTGATACTGGTAGTCTGTATGGTTGACATTACGTTACACTGACGCTTATGTTGTTTAAGTGAAAAATGCCCATTATTATACCGTGCCAGTGCTGATGCTCTGCAAGTTCCTGCACAGCTTGTATTCTGACAGCCCGACTGTTGGATTGTGTCCTTTTTAGGAGGACCCATAGCGCCACCTCATGTGGGTCTGCATCCACATGACTGAGCCGCTCTGTGAAAAAAAAAACAGTAATATTTAAATACAGTACATATATACAATGACAGTCATATGCAAAGGTTTTTGCACTCCTGACAATTTCCACAATTTCATTAATGTATCATTTTGATATATCACATATCTGGCGGACATTGTAATATTTCAGAATTGAAATGAGGTTTATTGCATTAACACAGATGGGCAATACGCATCAACACAAAATTAGACAGGTGCAGAAATGTAGGCCCCCCTGTCGTCTTGTTGATTTGAATACCTCTACCTTGCACTGGTTATTTGGAACACAAAATGGCTTGTTTTTCTTGTTCAACATCATGGTTTACGGGAAGGCCACAAAAAGTGATGTCAGAGATTTCAACTAGCACTTTGAGGAACATAATGAGGAAATGGAAGACCACAAACATTGTTATTGTTAGGGCCAGGGAAATTATCAGACAACCGACAGACCACTTCCAAAGAACTACAACATCAATTTTAACATTTTTTTTTTTTTTTTTTTTTTTTTTTTTTATATTTTTTTGTTATTTTTTTTATTTTGTTGTTTTTTTTTTTTTATTTTTTTTTTTTTTTTAATATTTATTTATTTTTTATTTTTATTTTTATATGTATATACATTTATACATACATTTTTCTGTTGTGGTGGCCACATTTTTGCACCTGATTTTGAATGCAACTTTCACATCTTGTGTTAATCCAATAAACTTAATTTCACTCCTGAAACATTACTCTGCCATTCAGTTATTTGATATATAGTATTAAAATTAAATTGTTGTAACACCCAAATGAATGCTGGAAATTGTCAGGGGTGCCGAAACATACAAATGTATGTGCCACTTTTTTTTTAAAAGAAGTGCAGCTATTACTCTACATACTGACTCTACAGAATCTACAGAACCACACGCGCATTTACAAACCTTGTGTCAGCAAACTTTGCATCATCGACCTGGCAGCTATTTTTTTTAAAGATAAAAAGTGCATGTGTTCAGCTTCTCTTTGTACACTAAAAACAAATTCTTGTTGAATGTTGCTTAAATGCTATACCCAGTATTTCACCCCACTCATGTAGTTTAACATCAGAATTTAGGATTATCATATTTGTTTACGATAAAGCTCTTTTAAAGCTCCTGGTTGTACAGGTATGCAGTAGATCCCTGCCCGTTCCAGACTTAGCAGCATATGAGACATCCATAAAAATGTTGACATTTGACACATGGTTTGCTCCCCTGCAGATGTTTTTTTTTTAAGCTATGAAAACGTCTTAGAAAGTTACTGGTATGTGTTTCACTTTTGCTTTGCCTCACGTACCTCGAGTGCATGGGTCATCTCTATGCTTGGTGTATAAACTAACAGTACAGCATTAAAACATACACATGTAAAAATTGTGAGCGGGTACATGTATGCTGTGCATTAACTTATCACATACACTATTTGTGGCAATTACATATATTTTGTTGTGAAAAAAAAAAGACTTTTGATTGTTTGACAAATCCGAATTTTGAATGTGCAGGGATCCACTGTACCAAATGTTGTGGCTGGTGAGTGTTAATTACAGAACAGGATGCATGTGTGGAAAGCAGGTGCCTCCTTTGGCCTTCAGAAATGTGCACATTTTTAAAATTAATAATCAGGTATATTCAGCCCAGGATACATCAGGGTACGCTGTAGTTTCATTCATTTCTTACCGTCTAATGACTGAAGCAGAAGCCGGGAGGATATTTCTAGAAACCGTCTTGCTGCTTTATGAAGTTCCTTCCTTGTCTTGTGAGTGAGCCCTGGAAAATACACATCCCAAAAAGGGATAACTTATGAGGACGTGTATATATATGATAACTGAAATGATGGACTAATAATGATGTCAGCTGGTATGTACTGCAGGGAGAAAGGGTGGTTGACTGTCTCTTAGTGGACCTTGACTAGTGAAAGAGGAAGGAAAAAAGACAGGAAGTGATGGCAGAAGATGTGACTGAGCACATGGACACGGCGGGAATCAACAGAAAAAGAAAGTTGAGCCTGTCAGCGTAAAAAGAACCCAATTTATGAGCATTTATTTGAAGCTCTATAGCAGTGGTTTGTGTTGAACCAACTGACAGTTGAAATGATCCTGTTTGTGTTGGTGGAGCTGCAAGTATGTACACGTGATGTCATTATAAAAGGTTCTTGATCCTGTACCGGCACCGAGGTTGTCCTTTTCATCGGAGGCACTGGCTCGTAGATAAATGTACGACTTGTACTTCTCCTGAAGAATCGCGCTCGTGTCAACGGTCACTGCTTTGTCCAAGGCCGCCACCTCATATGTGATAAAAAGGCAGCTTCTGCAGAAACAATTATGACGGCACACAGTCATTAAGGCAATTCCCAAGTCAAGGTTTCTCTGGCGACTCACCCGAACACAACTGCACCTGTTACCTTGGCAACCCTCCCTAGATGTCAGCAGAAAAACAACCTCACATGGTTATCTAAAACTAAAAAACACACCGTCTGAATCAAGTGGGGATTTACAACTCACTTAAATCCTTCCACCGTAGTACCTTGTTGAGACCGGGCACCACAACTGTACTCAGTCTCCTGCAACGAATCAAACACAGGGCCGATGCCGACATCTTGGCCTGTCTATCCTGCTGGCTTGTCTGGAAGGTCAGCTGAGAAAAACACACACACACCTGAAATGTTGGTATCGACCCAACACCAGGTATTCTAAATACGGATGTTTTTCAAACTCATTGAACAGTTAAATAATATAGCAAAATGTAACACACATAGATACAGTGTTTCTGACAATCAGGAGAACACAAAAAACATATCAGTCTCACCACGCTAATATCAATCCGACACCGCCCTCATATCGACAAAATCAATTTCTGGATCGACCCTCCAACCTTCACAAGTCCTGTTGTTAATGAAACGAGTGTCCTAAACGGAGCATGTCCGTGTTATGCCAAAGCTATTCGGCGTTTGAGCCAAAGTATGGAAAAGTACCAAATAACGAATGAAAGACGAAGCGAAAGTGACCGTTGCACCCACAGGCATACGCAGGCCAGCGTGTTTGAGACACCAACTGGAGCTGCTGCTTGTGGCCAATCAATCCCCAGAGCAGCCCTTCGAACGAGACAATAGGTCACCGAGAAAACTAGTCCGCATTCCCGCAGTCGACGAAGCTAATCCATCTTGGTTGACAGCGACATTTAAAAGGGCGACTACGTGTCTTGACAGTCGCCTAAATGCCAGGTTTCGTTACTTCCGGCCGCTAACTTACACTTTTGATGTCAAACTGCCAAATTATCTCGGTTGCCGCCTTGGTGAGGCTAAAAGTCCAAAGAGTTCCTCCCACTAATGCGGCGCTGTGTTTTTGCAGGAATACTGTGTCGCACGAATACGACGTCACTAGTGGGCCACTCCTCTCACGGAAACTTGCGTCTGCTATGTAAATATTGCAATTGCTATGTATTTACGTAAATATTGGCAACCAAACAACGTCATTTTTGTGCGTGAACATTTGTTTTGTACAGTATTTGTATGGAAATTGGTTTACATAGCAGAATGCGTGTGTCCAACATAGTAGTGTACCATAAGAGCAAACATATTTGTATTGGCAAATTAATGCCATTAAAAACCTACATGATTGTATGTAGCTATCATATTGTATAATATGAATTAATTCTTGGACAATTGCTTTGCAAAGTTGGTCAATTTAAAATGGAATGAGGATACAAAATGTCAATGTATATGCATTGTCAAACTTTGAATGCTTACATTTATTACAAATCTACATTCACATCATAACAGAACCTCTGGGCAGAGTACAGCACGAGCTCCAAAAGTCTTTCTTTTGTCTTTTTTACAAACATTTTTTTAATTATCAAAAGGATCAGGATTTTATATTGAAGCCCAGGTGACAGTTTGCAAAGTACTGGTGTTGTAAAATATGAGTGACATTCAGGTCATGCTTGCTTGAATATGTATTTTCTTGCAACATTATGACCAACAGCTTTAGTCTTTGGACTCCATTCCACTGGCATCCTAGGTATGAGTCTCCTGATATGCCCTAATGATGCTCTCGTAAGCAGGAGGCAGAGTCTGTGTAGCCTGGAAACCCCTGACGGTGCTGTCCCCCCAAAAGGAGTGGGGTCTGGGTGGGGCAGCTGCGTGAGCTGAGTCGGCGGTGTTTGTCATGATGGGTGTGCGAGGCAACGACGTCTGACTCCCCTCCTCCGCCTCCCTGGCAATTTGGCTGCAGTGGAGTAGAGGATGGAAGGTGGAGGCCCTGAAGCTTGACTTGTTTCCCAGCGGGTCGAGGGGATCTGAGGTGGAAGTCTGGCGGTGGAAGGTGAAAGCAGCGCTGACCAGGCTGTTGTTGCTTCGCCGGTCGTGGCTGCTGCTGCTGCGGTTGAAGCCTGGGCGGTTTCTGGGGGAGTTACGCGACTGGCGAGATGGACTGTGCGTGATGGTGGCAGTGCCAGCTCTGCGTCGTGAAAACCATGTAAGGATCACATAGACCAGGGCGCCCAAGACCAGGCCCACCGCCACAGAAACACAGAAAGCTATGATCAGGGGCACTGCGAAAGAAGACATTTAGATCAGGGGTATTCAATGTGTGGGACAGTGAGTCTACCCTAGGACATACTGTACCTAAAACCTTCTACATGATCTAACTATCAAGTTTTTTTTGCCTTTCTTACGATAGGAACTAAAAATATGCCCACTTTGCTTTTAACACGTCGCTCTTTATTATTTCATACGTTCATACAGGGAACGAACCGCGTGAATTAGGTGGTGCGATACCCCATAATCCCGGAGCACTTTCCACAGTACTCCCCAAGGAACACGGTCGAATGCCTTCTCCAAGTCCACAAAACACAAGGAGACTGGTTGGGCAAACTCCCATGCACCCTCAAGGACCCTGCAGAAAGTATAGAGTTGGTCCACAGTTCCACGACCAAGACGAAAACCACACTGCTCCTCCTGAATCAGAGATTTGACTATCCGGCGGATCCTCCTCTCCAGAACATCTGAATAGACCCTACCAGGAAGGCTGAGGAGTTTGATCCCACGATAGTTAGAACAAACCCTCCGGTCCCCCGTCTTAAAAAGAGGGACCACCACCCCGGTCTGCCAACCCACGGGCACCGCCCCCAATGTCCATGCGATGCTGCAGAGTCGTGTCAACCAAGACACGCCCACAGCATCAAGGGCCTTAAGTAACTCTGGGCGGATTTCATCCAAGGAGCTTTTTGACCACCTCGGTGACCTCAGCCTCAGAGATAGGAGAAGCCGCCACGGAGTCACCAGGTACTGCTTCCTCATTGGAAGATGTTTCGGTGGGATTGAGGAGGTCTTCAAATTATTCCCTCCACCGGTCCGCAACATCTTGAGTCGAGGTCAGCAGTACACCATCCTCACCACACACGGTGTTGACTGTGCACTGCTTCCTCCTCCTGAGACAGTGGATGGTGGTCCCGAATCTCTTTGAAGCTGTCCGGAAGTCATTTTCCATTGTCTCTCCAAACTCCTCCCATGTCCGGTTTTTGCCTCAGTGACTGTCAGAGCCGCAGACCGCATGGCCTGCTGGTACCTGTCAGCTGCCTCCAGAGTCCCTTGGGCCAAAATAGCCTAATAGAACTCTTTCTTCCGCTTGATGGCATCCCTCACCACTGGTGTTCACCAACCGGTTCTGGGATTACCATTATGACAGACACCGACCATCCTTACGACCACAGTTCCAAACAAGGCTCACTCGGACACAATGGCCGGCATCCCCCGAAACCGGACCGGAACCAACTCACCACAAGGTGGTGAATGTTTGACAGCTCCGCCCCCTTCTTTACCCGAGTGTCCAAAACATGTGGCCGCAATTCCGATGACATCATCATTGAACTGCGGCCCAGGGTGTCATGGTGCCAAGTGCACATGTGGACACCCTTATGCTTGAACATGGTGTTCGTTATGGACAATCTGTGACGGGCACAGCAGTCTAATAACAAAACACCGCTCCCAATCACGCCTCTCCAAGTCTCACTGTCGCAGCCAACATGATTGTTGAAGTCCCCCAGGAGAACAAGGGAATCCCCCGAGGGAGAACTTTTCAGTACTCCTTCTAGGGAATCCAAAAAGGGCGAGTATTCGGAACTGCTGTTTGGCGCATAAGGGCAAACAACAGTCAGAACCCGTCCCCCCTCCCGAAGGCAGAGGGAAACTACCCTCTCGTTCACAGGGTTAAATTGTAACAGACAGGCTTGGAGCCGGGAGGCAACAAAAATTGCCACCCCTGCCCGTCACGTCCCATTGGCGGCAACGCCAGAGTGGAATAAGTCCAGCCCCTCTTGAGAAGACAGGTTCCAGAGCTCCTGCTGTGCGCTGAGTTGAGTCCGACTATATCTAGCCGGAACTTCTCCACTTTACGCACCAGCTCAGGCTCCTTCCCCACTAGAGAAGTGACATTCCACGTACCCAAAGCTAGCTTCTGTAGCCGGGGTCGGATCGCCAAGGCTCCCACCTTCGTCTGCCACCCAGCTTGCTTTGCACCCGACCCCCTTGGCCCCTCCCACGAGTGGTGGGCTCATGGCAAACTGCCAATTCGTCCTCTCTGAATTCGGCCATCAGACATTCATTCACATTCTTAACCAGAGTGGGCGGCACTGGAGGCAAGGTGGGTGAAGTGTCTTGCCCAGGGACACGGCAACAGTAACGGGGTGGAGGGAGCGAGGATCGGACTGCCAACCTTTCATTTGAGACTAACAGCATCTTCCTGTGGTACAGGCCTCAGCAGGGGCACCGCCCATCCATTTCTTCCACATATCCGGGTTCGAGCCATGAGGGCAGCAGTCTCAGTACCTCTCTCAGTTCCACCGGGAGGACACCCAAGGCGTCCCAGGCCAGCTATGAGACATAGTGTCTCCAGTGTGTCCTAGATCTGCCCCAGAACCTTCTCCCGGCTGGGCATGCCCGGAACACCTCAGCAGGGAGGCTTCCGAAAGGCATTTGGACTAAAATGACATTTTTTTCATGAGGCCCAGAATTTCTGGCAGCGTCTTTGAGGCCGACTTTGCAACAAAGTGGTTGAATTTAAATCCTTGAGTGAGAATAAATCAAAGATGTTGCTTTTGGGTATTAACGGTCGAGACAGCAAAAAGAACGCGGTGGTGAAATCCGGCTGGATGTCTGCCATGAAAACTCAACTTTTTTCCTGCAACGTTTCAAAGTGTTAAAGTTAAACGTTTTCAGCTTTTTTAGATTTTGAGGAAGCAGAAAGTGGACTTAAATAAAATAAATCACCTGTTATTATCATGTTCATGTTTACCAGTTAAAATAATGTAGTATGTCATATTTTTTCCCATTTACACTTCTGAGTGAGGTAATGAAAAAGATAGCGAAAAGAAAGCTAAAAGATAATAAAACTTTGGAAAACTTACCAGCATCAAATGACTGAAGTATTTCCATGAAGAAATTAGTGTTGTTTACAGCCATGACTTTGCCTGCAGTGTCATCTGACTGCTTCTTTCCCCCCCAACGTTTAGTCTATTTTTTTTATCTTAATGGATTTTCCTGTCTTTCGGCAGACCTTCTTTCCTGTTCTTTCACTTTCTTCTCTCCTCCCCTAACTCTCTCTCCCCGTGTGTCAGTCAGCCTGCCTCCGAGAGAACCGGCCCAGAGGCGCTGGTGGCTGGTGGCGGCTATACTCTGGCGGCTTGTCTTGTTTATGGAAGCGGAAAAACTCAGCTGTCATGTTTCCTGCTTTTCTGCTTGAAATGAGCTCCAGGAGAGGCTTATCTAAGCAGGGCAGAGATCCTGGCGTTGGGGATAGGGAGGGTTGACTTTACTCCCTTCCTCTACTATCATTTCCTTTGGGTTTACAAATGTTAACAGCGTAGAAGTAAACCACTCAACACTGCATACATAAAATACCAAAATTAGCACTTTTAGTCGGAGTGTGCTGTGCCTGAGTTTGTGGACATCAGCAGTTTTTTAACATTCTCTAGCCCAAGGTCTCACATTTTCCACAAACTCTGCCAGTAGTGGTTGTCTGGCCCTTTGTGGGTGTCAGACAGCCAGTAAAAACATTAATTTTGATAAGACTGACATGGAACACGGTGCCACATTAAATGCATTTTAAATCAAGACATCAGTGACACCGGCATAGTCAGCACTGTGTGTAATCCTCTCCATCTGAAATTTATGAAAGCAAATATGCTTGCAACCTCGTTGTTATGAACACACGCTGCAAGCCCAATTTTCCATTTAAGATGATAATGAACCAGCCCCAAGCATGTGTTTTTCGAGTAATTTCTTAATTCATGTCGAGAAAATGGATGCAAAAACTGAAATTTGATGAGAAAATGTTTTTATCTTTACCAGTAGATGGGGTTATAGTCTATTGTATTAGGTGTAGATTGCTCTACATCTGCGCTTTAAACCATTTGTTGTCAATCTTTTTTCTGTGAAGTATCCCTTATGCAATGTTTATTTCCTGCCCGGTACTCCCTGACCAGAGAAAAGCATTTTTGGCTGAAAAACAGTGATGAAGCATCAGAAAATAATTGTCAACTTAGTTATAATACAGTAAATGACCAGTGCAGGGTGTACCCTGCCTCTCACCTGAAGTCAGCTGGGATAGGCTCCAGCATGCCCCCGCAACCCTGGTGAGGATCACTGACATGGAAAATGGATGGATGGAAGTTACAATAAACAACTATTCTTAAATCCATAGATGTTCTGTACTTTCCATGACTTTGTAAACTTACAAAATCAACAGGGAATCTTATTTTTGATAGGATGTCTTGTCTGAATATTCTAAACTCCTGCTTCCACGCCAGTGTCAGCAGAGAGAGCTCTCTTTGGCACCGAGTCAATTTCATCATGCAACTTTCTAATAAGCTTTTCACAGAACGCTGACTATGCAGCATGGAGATTAAGAAGGCAGCGGCACGCTTTGCGCTCAGCTCTGAACAACATTTTACTTGGTGTGCCACAATCCTTCATTGGTTGACCTCTTGTGCTTTACCTCTGCTGCAGTGAAGTGTCTCTGGGTACCTTGGCTGCATCTGTTTGGTCCTGAGGGGCTGTCAGTGGTAGAGGTCACCTTGAGCCCATACTGCATAGGAACGGATGGCCTGGCCTCACTGCAGAGGTACCACCCCACCCCAATACGTCACATTTCAGTACCATAAGCAGAGAACATGATTTTTGTCTGCATCTAAATATGAAATGCCTTTAAACTTACGCACTGAATGAAAGCCATCATATTTTACACTGTTTACAGCTGAGAGGATGCATTTTTGACTATTACATTTTCAGTCTTTTTTTTTCTTAATGGCCCACAATATGAAATTTGATAGACTTTGTTTTTTAAAGGCTTTGCTTTCTTTTTAATTAAAAAAAAAGAAAATTCCAATAGAATTTTAATTCAATTTTTTAAAACTTTGACTTTAAAATAGTTACAAAGGCTTTGCAATTTTTGAAAATTATATCTGATCTTGTTTTTACAAAATGTCTGTGGTAAGTACTGTATGCTATGTCTAAGCAGGGTTTTAGAACAGAAGCCGTATTTGGCAACTGGAATTGAAAGAGACGACACTAAAAGTAATGCGAAATACTCATGAATGATTTCAGACATAGAGCTTTTCAGACACCCAGAGCACTTTACAGTCGAGTAGAGTAGAACCAAATTATTTCTCACAGGCACTCTGAAGAAAGATAATGAAACACATAATAATTTTTGACAGCATTGCAAATAAGCCACAAAACTACAAACAATCATACAATGTATACTGCAGTATATTATTTCAGTGAGTGTATCACCAAGTCATTTCTTACAGTGGAAAACCAAAGGCAGGCAATGTTACCTGGTACCCTATTGGTCCTGATGGAAGAGAAGAACCAAGACCCTCCCTGGTTGGACAGCAGGTGGCAGCACATGCAGACCAGGAAGCGATCCTGCTTTCAGACGCGAGTGCAGATCTACACTTACATCATCATCTGGGGAGGAGGAACCGCTCTGAGTGAGAGACGGTTTTGGTTTTTGCAACAAGGATGAACTAAGGAGATCTACAAAAAACATTTCTATTCTAGAGTGATGCTTAGGCGGTCGACCAGAGGACGAGCAGCATGGCATCACCGCACCACTACAGAGACCCTGCTCATGACATTGCCAATGTGATGCAGAGGCTGCAAGGTAGGCATTGATTGCATACTCATCTGTACTTGCAGTGCGTTTAGAGGTGACCTGGTGGATTGGCATGACACAGCAGAAACTCCAAAAGACCAAAAAAATGCACCTTGCTTTTCTCAAGCATGTACTAGTCCAGGACTGTTTAGCTGGTATTCATCAATGCTTTGATCCACAATAAATATCTATTCTTCAGCTATCTATATCAGCTTAGATGAAGTTTTTGGGTGTTCTTTCATTGAAAATACTGATAAAAATGTAGACTCATTTAAGAACTTGTGACAAATCGTACGTGCTCCATGCACAGACTTCATCTTCACCAGATGCCCGAGCCACCTCATCTGGCTCCTCTCAATGCGGAGGAGCAGCGATTCTACTTCGAGTCTCAGTGCTTGACGAAGACAGTGCTTCTCACCCTATCTCTAAAGGAGAGCCCAGCCATCCTGTGGAGAAAACTCATTTCGATCGTTTGTACCCGCGATCTTGTCCTTTAGGTCACTACCCAAGGCTACCATTTTTAAATGAGTATAAAATAAATATATGTAAAAATGATATAAAATTAAAGTAAAAATACAAGAATAAGAAGGTAAACAATTTGATAACCATAGGAAGTGACCTATAACTTGTCCAAAATATTTTTATTCTACTTCCATCTATCTAGCTAGCTAGCTAGCTAGCTAGATAGCTATAAATTTGCATTTCCATGAAGGAAATAAGTATTTGATCCCCTATCTGTCAGCAAGATCTCTAGCTCCCAGGTGGATCTTATACAGGTAACGAGCTGACATTGGCAGCCCTCTCAGCTCGTTACCTGTATAAAAGAGACCTGTCCACAGAAGCAATCAATCAATCCAGATGCCATACTCTGCGCACCATGGCCAAGACCAAAGAGCTTTCCGAGGATGTCAGGGACAAGATAGTGGTCCTACACAAGTCTGGAATGGGCTACAAGACCATCGCCATTTGGTGACAACAGTTGGTGCAATTATTCGCAAATGGAAGAAACATAAATTAACTGCCAATCTCCCTCGGCCTGGAGCTCCATGCAAGATCTCACCTCAGGGAGTTTAAATGATAAGGAGAACGGTGAGTTATCAGCCCAGAACCACTCGGGAGGAACTTGTCAATGATCTCAAGGCAGCTGGGACCATAGTCAACACAAAAACAGTTGGTAACACACTACGCCGTGAAGGACTGAAATCCTGCTGTGCCCGCAAGGTCCCCTGCTCAAGAAAGTCCATCTACAGCCCCGTTTGAAGATGGCCACTGAACATCTGACTCATTCAGAGGAAGATTGGGTGAAAGTGTTGTGGTCAAATGAGACCAAAATTGAGCTCTTTGGCATCAACTCAACTCGCCGTGTTTGGAGGAGAAGGAATGCTGCCTATGACTCCAAAAACACCATCCCCACCATCAAATATGGAGGTGGAAACATTCTGCTTTGGGGGTGTTTTTCTGCCAAGGGGACAGGACAATTGCACCGCATCAAAGGGAGGATGGATGGGGCCATGTACCGTCAAGTGTTGGGTGAGAACCTTCTTCCCTCAGTCAGGGCATTGAAAATGGGTCGTGGTTGGGTATTCCAGCATGACAATGATCCAAAACACACGACCAAGGCACCAAAAGATTGGCTCAAGAAGAAGCATATTAAGGTCATGGAGTGGCCTAGTCAGGCTCCAGACCTTAATCCCATAAAAAATCTGTGGAGGGAGCTGAAGGTTCGATTTGCCGAACATCAGCCATGAAACATTAATGACTTGGAGAGGATCTGCAAAGAGGAGTGGGCCAAAATCCCCCCTTAGATGTGTGCAAACCTTGTGGCCAACTCCAAGAAACGGCTGACCTCTGTGATTGCCAACAAAGGTTTTGTCACCAAGTACTGAAGCACGTTTTTCAAAGGGATGAGATACTTATTTCCTTCATGGAAATGCAAATTAATTTATAACTCTTTTTGAAACGCATTTTTCTGGATTTTTTAATTGTCATTGTTGTCGTTCAGTGTTTAAATAAATCTACCATTTAAATTATAGACTGATCATTTCTTTGTTAGTGGCAAACTTACTAAATTAGCTGGGGTTCAAATATTTTTTTCCCTGACTGTGTGTGTGTGTATATATATATGTGTGTGTGTGTGTATATATATATATTTTTTTTTTTAGATGATTAGAATGTATGCTTGGTGTAATATTTTCATTACACAAGAAGACTTTGAAGTAATATATTGGTTTTGTACTAATTGTGCTAATTGTATTCTATGACATTTTGTACAAAGTCCTTAGAAAACGACAAAATATAAAGGTTGTGCAATGTTTTTTATGATGTGCAACCATTTAACACTTGTCCTTCCTCATAGAATTCACGTTTGAATCTGCTCTTATGCTTACATTTATTAGCGTTTCAACGACATCTGAGTGAGATTCAATGACCCTTGCGAAGTTAACATAAGTCAGGTGACTAAGCTGAGATTTTCAATATGGCTGCTCCCAAGTGGATCTTGTGAAGTGGGAGTGTGTGTTGCGTGTGTGTGTCAGAGCTGAGAAGTGACTGTTTGGAAGTGTGTGGGCGCACACATCGATCACATCTAATTTTAGACGCTCGCGCTTCCTCTCCTGTTCAAAGACCAGCGTGATACTTTTGATTCGAGTGCAAATGAAACTGTTGCATTATTTAAGCAGACATGCGTAGCTCCAGCGACAGCCCCCCTGCCTTCAAATAATCTTTCTTTTTGAAGCGACACCCTCGTTTATTAGGCCTCTGGGCGCCTCGTTTATGTCTTGAAAATGGCGTAAACTGTAAATAATTCAGCTCTTCCTCCAGTGAGTATGGCTTGTTCCCAAACATGTCTGACATAATTACCCAATTAGCCGGGGGACACATGTCGAAGCCTTGAGGATACTCAATTAATGTCATGTCTCATGATTTTAATACTATGTCTTTGTGTTATTATGTCCAATACTCGTAAGAATATCTGACGCCAGCTCTGTACTGGGTCTGCGGAGGTTGTACAGGTGTACCTCTAATAATGCTGTTTGTTGAAGGTGCTCATGTATGCTCAGTTGAACATTTGATCAAACCTGTGATCAGTCAAGACAAGAATCAAAGATATGAACATGAATAGCAAGCGTGGCGGAGAACATGTGCCACTCGTCTTCAGTATCATCCAGGGTAGCTATTTGCTCTTTCCGTGCTGCATTTGACCGCTTTAAATAGAGCCAATGTCGTCTTTCTTCGGGGTTAATGTGTTTGTGTTTTATTTATGAGTTCTCCCGGGAGAAACACACTTTCAGAAGTCTCATTTTGTTGTCATTTAACTGCCTTTAAGAGAGACTACATTTACATACTTGCATCCCGGAGTCTGGAGAATGTTCTAACCAGTGTTCCACATATCAGCAGTTAGCATCAAATGAGGTGAGCTGGGTTTTAGAAGCTGTCAGCAATCATGCTATGCAACATAAAACAATCACAACTTTTTGTGTCCCATTTTTGAAATCCTTCCCCCAACCGGGCCATCCTCTCTTTCTCCCATCAACCGTCTCTTTTGGTGCACCTCTCTGCACTGAAACACAGCAATTAGTGACACCATATGGCAGAGAATGGCGAGGCCACTTTGAACACCTACCAGTCTGAACTCCTCCATATGCTGAGGAATTTGCTTGTTTTTTTCGTCTTTTGTTGATGAGAAAAGAGATGCACTGTTTCTCCTATTTTCAATTTCTCCCCAGTGGGTGGCAGGGGCATTCAATACCCAGCCGCTGGCTCTGAACGACTTGTGCCTGCCCATCAAGCAGATAAAGTTTGTTCAGTTCCATTTTAGCTATAAGCAAATTAGGTTTCTCAGTCAACACAGGGTTGGCGGCTTGTTGTCCAAAGCAGAGTGACTGCGTTTAAAGAAATTGTGCACTGTTGTCCATTTTTTTTAAGATAATCCCCTGCCAGTGCTGTTTGCTGTGCTGGCAGATAGGCTAATGTGGAGTTTAAAGGACAAGGGCAACAGAGAGGAGCATACAGTCGGCCGTCATTTATCGTGATCAATTGGTTCCAGATTCAGATTTACAAGTAGGATTCAATATTAATAAATGGAATATGATAAACCTGTTTACGATCTTCTCAATACAGGATTTGACATTGTCAGAGCCCATGAACACATGAAATACACCCATACAGTCACCTTTACATTTATATTACCCAATATAATAGATGCAGACCTGATCAAAATCTTAAGACCAGTTGAAAAATTGCTAGAATTTACCTTTTGCACCTTTGCATCTTAATGAGGTTTTAAGCAGAGGTACACTATGCAAAAGCTAGAAGGGGGAGTGTGACAAAAAGCACTTTGAAAGAGTAATTTATTGGAGACTGTTTATGAGCTGATCAAAACTTTAAGACCATTGCTCATAAAATAACAAAAAAGCCTCCCAACCAGAACAAAACATTTTCTCAGTAGGACTCATTAAAGGGTAGCTCTACCGTTCTTGTTAATCACTTCAAAAATTATTTTGGGCATGCTTGATGCGAGTGTTACCCGGAAGCTAGTAGGAACATTGCTCTAATTGGTGAAGATGGCTTCATGAAGGGCATAAACTTCCCTTGCCATCCATCCCCAAATGTTCTCTATGGGATTTAAATCAGGGGAACATGCAGGATGGTCCAAAAGAGTGCTGTTATTCTCCCTGAAGAAGTCCTTCATCAAGCGAGCATTGTGAACTGCAGCGTTGTCCTGTTGAAAAAAACCCGTTGTTACCACACAGACAAGGGCCCTCAGTCATGAGGGATGCCCGCTGCAACATCTGCATGTAACCAGCCGCCGTCTGATGACCCTGCACAACCTTAAACTCTAGTGTTCCACTGAATGAAAAAGCACCTCAGATCATGATGCCCCTCTCCACTGTGCCGGGTAGAAAACATCTCAGGTGGGATCTTCTTGTCTTGCCAGTAACGCTGGAAGCCGTCTGGACCGTCAAGGTTAAATTTTTTCCCATCAGAGAATAAAAACTTTTTTCTACTTTTCAATGTCCCATTTTTAATGCTTCCTGGCCATCATGTGCTCCCTGGCAAAGCAGCTGGAGTCCTACTGAGAAATCTTTTTGTTCTGGTTTGGAGAGTTTTTTTTGTCATTTTTTGAGCGATGGTCTTAAAATTTTGATCAGTCTATTTCAGTTTAATTGTTGTTTTCAATAAATTACTTTTTATGCTTTTTGTCACACTCCCCCTTCTTGCTTTTGCATATTGTCACTCTACTTAAAACCTCATTAAGATCCAAATGTGCAAAAGATAAATTCTAGAATATTTACTGGTTTTAAATTTTTTTATCAGGTCTGTATAATCTGAGGAGAAAATAATACATACTAGACATAAACAATATATGTAACATACTCACATGTTGGCAATGTGACATTTCCAAATGGCTTTACATTTGTATTACCCAATGTAGTAGATGCAATGAGCATAAATAAGCCATTTAAAACTCTCATTGTGTGTGTCACAGTAAATGTGTTGCCTAACGGACTGTAGTGGCGGGTGGACAGGAGGTGACTAAGAAGGTTCAGAGTTGAGTTTTAGCTTGTCTTGGGTTGTGGCCCCAACAGTGGTTTGTGTTACTATCATGATTATCGTGTTATTATTATTGTTCTTGTTGTGAGATAATTTAAACCAGCCATAAATGCCTGTTCTGGCCATCACGTCTACTGCCTGTTTATACAATTACAATTACTGACAACTAGTGGCCAATGTAACAATGTCACATTTACAATTACAATGCTTCTTCTGCCTTGTATTTGTATTAGTTCCTTTAGTTAGTTAAAATAACCGTTTTCGTGCTTGAAGATGCTACATTTATGCCAATAATAAGCCTGTGGCACTGCAAAAATGTATTGCTTGATGGCTGTCATGTTTTTCAACAAGTCTTGCTCAAATTTGACACATGTTCTTGTCCATCCCCTGGAGTTGTGTACCAAATTTTGAATGATGTAGCTATAGAGGGTGTAGATTTTAAGTAACTTTGGCATGACACAGTATCATTAAGTTACCATGCAGGGTCTCCATTTAAGTTAAGTACTCTCATATGTTACCACAGGTGTAAATTAATCTTTGAACATAACTTTTTTTTAAAAACACTAGCAAATAAGGCAAAGGATAGAAAAAGCATCCCCTCGCCAAATACTTAAGCTTCTGATTGCTGGTGGAACTGGCGCAGGCCCTCCGTTTGGCCCACAGCCAGGTTGCCATCAGGTTGCCAGGGGCGACGCGATGCTTCGGCCGCAGCCAAGGAAGGCCCAAGCAGACGGTCACCTTGAGCCGTGCCAGCTTCCTGTTTGGTTTTTCCAGCACCGCCTATTCATCGTCACCAAACGCAGGCAGCAGAACAGACAACCAACATAGCTGTGATGCATCTTTTAGGCCTTGATTGTTCCGCCGGGAGTGTGCAGTTTAGCTGAGTGGTTAAACAGAAGCCTGTGAAGGTGGCT
This sequence comes from Oostethus manadensis, assembly GCA_024372805.1. Lineage (NCBI taxonomy): Eukaryota > Metazoa > Chordata > Actinopteri > Syngnathiformes > Syngnathidae > Oostethus > Oostethus manadensis. The sequence continues at coordinate 2,024,580 of QODF01000068.1, read as the reverse complement.
AGCACATTAAAACAAAAGCCATGTTACCTCGAACCTGTGGCGCTATGATTTGACCCGTAAAGAGTAGCTAGCTTCTACCCACCTCCATTAAAGCAGTTACATGACATCCAACACGGACTCTTAAGGGGTCTCATGTGGTTCCACTTCCGTAAGAAGGGGAGCATGTGTGATCCCATTGTGGAGTATGCCTTATTGGCGTTTCAGACTGGTATCGCACTAAGCCTGGTGCCAATTAAAGGTTTGATACAAAGGATTGGTTAACTTAGGCCGCCATGCTTTTAGGGGGTCACGCCCCCAAAAATGTCAATATTGTTTTAATTAGTAGATTTATTTCTTAAAATAACTTGATGATGGACAGATTTTTTCTGGTTGCCAAGGCAACCATGTTTACATGTTCCTGCAGTCTAGTAAAAATTATAAGAGTGGAAGTAAATTAAAATTACACTTAATTAACTATGGGGGAGTACTAGATGCACCCCCACCCAAAAAATACGGTACCTTTTTTTCTAAACATAACTTCTAAAAATAACTTTTTGCTTCTCAAGACCGATATGAAACAGATAACTTTTTTTATATACCTAATTTTTTATTTCGATTTATGTGTAGTGTCTTGAAGGTAAGAATGGCTCCAACAAGTTAGGATTTGACCAACTGTACCTGTTGATTTGTGCTGACCGAATATCATAACATTATTACTATTAGGAGAAACGCAGTACAGAGTAGGAGGGGCCACCTGGCGTGGCCTAACAAAGTGTACTGTTTTCGGGCACACGCTCTGAGCAGCCGGTGTGACTCCATGGACATCTATGGCAAACTTTTTGCACTTTTCAGGTGGCTGATAAGGTGGAGTTTTTTTGCCCCTCGTCATGGAGCATTTGATTCAACTTTTTGTTGGTGGCTGAATATTTGTTTACAAGTGAGCTTGGTGAAATTACAACAGGCTGATAACATCAGCATAGGACAAAAATGGAGGGGACAGTATCTCGCCTCATTGAAGTGTTTTTTACATTTAATAATTCATTTATTTATTTTCTATACCGCTTATCCTCATTAGGGTTGCGGGTATGCTGGAGCCTATCCCAGCTGACTTTGGGCGGGAGGCGGGGTACACCATGGACTGGTCGCCACTCAATCGCAGGGCACATACAGACAAACAAAGATATACAACGATTCACACTTATGGACAATTTAGAGTCGCCAATTAACCTAACATGCATGTTTTTGGAATGTGGGAGTACCCGGAGAAAACCCACGCATGCACAGGGAGAACATGCAAACTCCACACAGAGATGCCCAACGGAGATTCGAACCCAGAACCTCCTGACTGTGAGCCCAACATGTTACCCATTCAGCCAATAATCAGTTATTAAATTATTATTAAATATCAGCACCCCCTTTGCTTACCATTTCCCAAAGCAATAAATAAATATAAAAAAATCATACATTTTCTGCCAGAGATGTATGTCATGGACTAGGTGGAAGAAAATAAAATAAAATTGATAAAACTGTAAAAAAAAAACAACCTATGATGTATGTCATACTGTTATGAATGTAACACAAGCATGATCAGTGTTTCTTCAGGATATAAAATCCAATCATTTCCCACCCAGCAAAAAAAAAATGTTGAAAAGACATCATTTCTATACGCTGAAACAGCATTTGGTTGAAAAGTGAAAGGTAAAAAAACGTTTCCAGAAAGACATCCCTTTCCTGCCTAAATTTGGTTGAAAAGTGTCTAATTTGGGGCTATATTTGGACCAAATCAATCGGACTAAACTAACCCCAATTTCCACGTCTGTTTCTGGGTTAAATCAAGGGAATGAAGGATCGACCAGACTTAGCCCAATAAACAATGTCCAGATGACGTCTAGTGTTGGGTGGGTTGAATTGAAGGCCTTAAAATGACTAAAATTCTCTTAAAATCTTCCTTTTGAAAGGTCTTAAAAGTGTATTAATGCTACTTTTATTTACAACAAATGCATATACTATTTAAATGATTGGATTTTTGAGGACGCTATAACTTAGCTACAAAACGGAACTAAAGTCGCCGTGCAACCCTGGTCATTTCTCGGGCACAACCAGCTAGTGTGCTCCGATTTTCATTCATGTTTTGTGGTTTTTTTTTGCCAATATGGATATGAAATGGGTCTTAAATTTTATTCACTGTGGTCATAAAAAAAATCTTACATTTGAGACCTTGTACATTTTAATGAAGGTTTTATGATGGCGACAGTTTGACCCTGGAGCGGATGAATTCAGGTTATATTACGACGTAGAAGCAATGTTCTGGATTCACTCCATTCTTTGGCGTTTTCAGCAACATCTCTCCGCAATAAGCTGCAATTTCCGAGTAAATTGCAAATCCGGTCCCTGACCGCTTCTTCAAACTGTCAGAGTGTCTTTCCAAACTTGAGTTTTTGGCATTGATCTGTCTACTGAATTGAGCGTGAGGATAAAATTACCTCTGATGCTGTGATAAACTTCCCTGTGAATCTCCTGCTATCTCTAATGCTGTCTGTCAGACGGCGGCATCAGATCATTTTAATGGACATGCAGCACAAATGTGCTCACAGATAGCATCCCGACTAACCAGTATGTGACCCACATTCATCCTCTCTCCCTCATACTTTGACTCGCTCTTATCTTTCCCGCCCAGACACCTCCATGTAGTCGCGGTGTGACTGGGTGGTGGAAATTTGGCCTCCGGGCACCCTATTGAGCTTGGTTTTGAATAGACGTGACCTCTGAAGGGTCAGCTAACCCGATAAGGTCTCAATGCCGACATTCCTGACTTCTTAGTCATTCTCAGCCTTTATTTTAATTTTTCAAATCCTCATTTTACTTTCTTACAGTACTGTGCAAAAGTCACAGGCACTGACTTTGAAAGTGACATTATTTCTCCTCATTCTTGTGAAATTACGGCTTTTTTTGCTCTTTTGATTGAAACAAATGTTCTTAATGTTTTCACTTAATACTGCTGACTTTTCTGATGGACTACATCAGTGGTTTTCAAATGGGGGTAGGCATTTCCTCGGGGGTCCTGGCGTTATGACAAGGGGGGCGTGGGCCTACCACAAAGACGTTTCATTATTACCATATTTTTGGGAGGAGGGGCGCAGAAAATCATTAGGTTATCAGGTTACAGGTTATCTCCAAAAGGGGGGAGCTGGAAAAAAAGTTTTGGAACCACTGGACTACATGATGGTGCTTTTGTAGATTAATTTATCCATCCCAGACTGTAACTATTTACAGGAAAAGGAGAGAAATAATAATTACTTTACAAAGACATTACTAAGCCTGAATTACATATTACATTATGGGGATGGCTGTGCTTTTATAAATCCTAAATTTAAGACAGAAATCAGACAAATATTCGTTACAGGGGTCTCAAACTCCAATATACCTGGGGGCCGCTGGAGGTTTGGGTAGGGCTGGGCTGTATGCAGTCTTTGGAGTAGTGCTGGGAATCTCAGGCTACCCCACGATACGGTATGATACAGTACATGATGTATGGCTCATGATAATAATAATAATATCTTAATATGGTGAACCAAAAAAAAACACATTTTCAACAAATCTGGAGTTTAAAATAAGGGCAGCGTACATCCTGTCTTATAGTGGTAAGGAAATAAATGTCATCTAAACAGCTTACTTTAATAAAGCAGTTAGAAATTGCATATGCAAACAATGTTAAATACTTTGTTAAATACTTTTGATGAATTTAAGTGTATTTGCTATGATGTATTTTTATGCCATATAATTAATGGAAAAAAGTGTCTGTCAAATGTCCAAATTATTGATTATCAACAATAATTTGTAGGACAGTTATTGTGACAGGCCTACCTGCAGTAATTGCTTAAAAAGGTTGTGCGACAAAATAATTTTTGTCTGTTTTATTGAAAAAGTTCTCAAAATTGCTTTTCCACAATTCAATGTCTGATTTACATTTGTTTAGTCGGCATTTCTGTATTTTTACTTCAGTTTCCAGTTCTTTCAGTGATTTCTTGTGGGTTTCCCCACTTCGGTACCACGATGGTACCAACAAGTCCGACCACGTGTGTACATGTAAAAAAAAAACATGGGCCCACTAAGACTTATTTAAAATAGCTGGAAAACTGTATAACATGGGATCTTTTAATGTTACACCCACAGAATGCCTATCTGTGCAGTTTTACAACAAACAAAAAAAGGTTCTGTGTCAGATATGACCATATGACCGAGTTGGACTATATCCCTTCTGGTTAACCGAATTTACCGCAGTGGACGCAGTGACTGAGTTAGGGCTGCTGACGCCAGTCCTTTCACTTACTTAGTGGTGCTTGTAAAGTGTAGTGGTCCACTCACTGAACCTGGATAAAGAGCTTAGACTGTCTGACCCACTCAGCACGCACACACACACGCACACACGCAAGCTCAGAATGATCATACACCCCATCAGCACATTCATAGAGAGCGTCACAAGATGCAAAATGTTTTTTTCAAAGCTGAGTGGAGTGTCACCGATACCCTCATGTGCTGACTCCTCATGCTTTGTTTCAGTTTCATGCTTGCCTGTGGATTCAAATGATGGTGTTTCTACAGTAAAACAAAAGAAAAGCGCCATTTTGTACGTGTGCAGCAGGTGCTGAAAGCTGCTTAAACGATGCTATTGTTGCCCTCCTTTTTATGAACATTAGGACGTTTTTTGTCAGCGACTCCTCAGCACATCTGCTTCTGAAAAGGGAATCCCGATGCTTGTTTGGTTAATCACTTTGACTTGTCCCCCACCCCCCACCCCCCAGCTCCGTTTTTAATGTGCGTGTGATTATTACTGAAATGTAATTAGCCATGCTAATGGGTCGCCATTTGAATTTCCGCCTCTTGCACACATCCGAGTTTGGACATAAGTGAAGTGGTTTGGCGCGGCTGAATGCGCCCGTGTGAGGGTGTTTTTGAGAGTTGGGCTATAAGAGATCAGGCAGGAAGTGCTTGCTTTTTTTTTTTAACGAGGCATTGTAGAGTTGAAAGAGAAGAGTTAAAATCTAGAGGCAAGCATAAAGGCGCCACGAGAGGAGCGTGGAGAGCACCACAATCTGTGTAATTACTTTGTATAGTGGGTAACATCAACAAAGCCACCCATTTACTGCATGATAGCTTTAACGGGGACATTTCATTAATGTTGCTGTGCAGAGAAAGATGCATTAGCACCACCGAAAAAGGCTCTTGTATTGCTTTTTTCTCTTTTAGTGACACACTTCGAGCCACTGTGATTCCGACTGCAACTATTCAGTTTCAAATAGAAGTGCATGGTTGTAGATGGACACAACATACAGTGTTACCCCAGACATTTTCGGCATTATTTTATGCATTGCGAGACAAAATTGTTGCCAAGTATAGTGCAGACCTACGTCAAAGCCAAACCAACCCCTAAACCAGGGGTCTCTAGCCTTAAAAGTTTGGACACCCCTGCAGTGTGTGTAGCGTTACCTTCAATTTAGTGGTCAAGTAGGTTCTGTGGCTCCAAGTGGGATTTAACTTGGTGGAAATGGGCCCAAATAGCTTTTTTGATATTAAAGGTTGCTGACCCCTGCTCTAGACCATTGATTCTCAACTGATGGGTCGTGATCCAAAAGTGGGTCACAGAGCCGTTTTTTAGTGGTTAATGAGCCGGTGTCCATGACTGCACCTCAGGTTCTTGTTGTTGTGCCCTTCACTTGATACGGTGCCCACGAATTTGTCAAGCTTGAGGCGGGGGGGAAGTTCATCGAGCTGCAGATATCAGCTGGTGAGTTATTGAGGGATGATGGTGGGTCCCGCAGTCAAATCAGTTGAGAACCACTGCTCTAAATAGTCATGGTGTGCAAGCACGTGCTGTTGCATTCTGACCTAGCCTGTAGGTCCCACTGCACCATTTTACCCCAATGCAAATGGACTGTAACTATGAAAAAAATAAAACCTCAATGCATGCTTATAGACAGATTCTGTAACTGCTCCAATTAACTCCTCTATTAACTTTCTCCCATAGTCAATTGGGGGCGTGGTCTACAAAACCAAATAACCATTAGAGTAACAAAATAGTGCTGTCAAAAAACTTTGTCATTAACAGTTGTAGTTGTAGGTAACCACAAGATGACAGTACAGTCGTCCCTTGGCACATCGTGGTTCACAAATTAATTATTAAATATGTTTTGTGTTTAAATTTGTGTCAAACCATTTGTATATATAAGAACATTGTGGGTATTCTTGACTCAAATTACGCATTTTCAATCATAAAATGGCTAAATAAAATACAAATATATGGAATTTAGAACATAGGTGTGTTATTTCATGTCTAGGTGGCTCTAATATTGCTAAAAACCATATTTAAAAGGTTTTAGAGCGTAAAAAACAAGTCTAACTATGAAAACATTCCAATTACAAATAAGGAATTCTACTTCGTCCAATTTCCCTTATCGTGGTCAGGTCTGGAACCAATTAACTGCGATAAATGGGGGACGAATGTTGCTGCATTTGAAAGCATCATGAGTGTTCATCTTTGAACTTCATTCATTCATTTTCTATACCGCTTATCCTCATTATCTACATTTTTGTCTACAATCTTATCTACAATATACTTGTTAATATTATTGACCATTTGGTCAAAGAGAACTGCGTTTTCCTTGCCACTTTTCCATGCACTCCAAACTCTTTGACAAACATGCCCTGCAGTGAAATACAGTAGTAAAAACTGAAGCAGGAAAAGCTATTTTTAAGCAATTTTAGTTAGAAAGGGAAATTGCCTTCTTTTGTCTTTTTAAACACAGGCTTCCTGTAGATAGAAGCGTTACTTCTCCTCAAGGTGGTGCTGTGCCCCTATACGCGTCTGATAAGATTCTGCTAAGAATTTACACCCAAATATCCGACGAGAACAATGTGAGCAAATAGCGATCCCTTTTCACCCTGCAGGAGGTTATTGTCTTCATAGCTGAAAAGAGGTTGTTTCTCCTGTCTTCATCAAACCTCGCAGCTGCGCTGACCCACGTTGAACCTCTTCAACTTCACTGGGCTTCTGGGCACTCCGTTCAGGAAGCAGCTGAGGTTCTGTAGCCCTACTTTTATTTCAGGAAAAACAGCATAGCACTCCAGAGGGCTGCAGCCTGAAGGGCTATGTTGGTTTATTTCACTGTTTGTCCACACCTGCTCATATTTCTCTCAGTAATCCCTCGGTGGTGCCTAACAAGTCCCATCACTGCTCATCAGCTTGTTTTGTTTTTGTCCCGAGGCTGATTTTTTTCAGTTTAAGGGAGACTACATTCTTGTTAACTGGCAGAATTCTGCGACATAAATGTCAAAATAACATGCTATGAGACTTCCTTTAGTTGATTCTTTTCTCCATTCTGGGCTTTGTAAAATATTAGTCCAGTAAATGAACCGCTTCAGTACCTTGGACAGCCCCACTACTCCATCCATCCTTTTTCTATACCGCTTATCCTCATTCGGGTTGCGGGCATGCCGGAGCCTATCCCAGCTGACTTTGGGCGGGAGGTGGGGTACACCCTGGACTGGTCGCCAGTCAATCGCAGGGCAGACACACAACCATTCACACTCACATTCACAATTTAGAGTCGCCAATTAACCTAACATGCATGTTTTTGGAATGTGGGAGGAAACCGGAGTACCTGGAGAAAACCCACGCACACACGGGAAGAACATGCAAACTCCACACAGAGATGCCCAACGGAGATTCGAACCTTGAACCTACATGCTACATGCTACCCACTCCACTACTCCTCCGTGCTTAAATGCACCGCAGAAGTAAAAAACATTACATCTCTTTTCGCTTGGCTTCTTTAAACAGAAACATCATGTCCTTATTAGCCAGTGTAGCCTCTGTCATTATCTTGACTAAATGTTTTTGGGCTTATTTTGAGTCTTTTTTAGTTCATACCATGCAAATAAAGGAATTGTGCACTCACTAATGAGCACCAAAGCATAAGATATATAATATAGGGAAAAAGCAGACCTGCATGAGTAGGACACGGTGGCCTGTTTCACGGCTGTTCACGGTCAGGGAGAAGTGTCATATTGTGTGATTATCAGCAGGCAGATAACAGAAGACAGCTGCCTTTGGTAATGGATGACTTTTATAATTAAAATCCCTTGCATGTGTGTGGACGGCGGGATAGGCGGTCACCCTAAAAGAACAAAAGAGGAAAATCACAAAAAATTATGAATGGTTCTTTCATCTTTAAGGCTGATATAAAATCCACTGCATTCTACATGGTAATATTGTTTCCCAGCATCTTAAATGGGAGATGTCAAATTAGAGCTTTTGTGCTTTGATATTGCATCACACTACCAGTGTGTGTGTGTGTGTGTGTGTTAAAGGAGGGCCTGGAAGGCGGAATTCTGTATAAATAAGAGGTTGTATGGGTCAGGCAGAGGTTGTGATTGTGATTGCTGAAAGGAATAGTGATTATTCTGCCCTTGCATTTGTGATGGGAATAGTGTGAAGTAGTCTATTCAGTTTAGTAGGTATAGTAAGAGTTTATTACAGTCGACCAGGTCAACCTCTGGTTTGTTGACATTTTGAACAATTTTTACCCGTAATAAAGAATCTTGCCTTATGCAGTCATCTCTCGCAATATCACGGTTCGGTTGCTTAGATTGGATGCCCGGTGGGTCTAATTGGCTGTCCATCAAGATGCGAAATGATCCTCGGCCCAAATGAAGTTTGTTACTTGTGCTGAATGCAGTCCAGTGACCATCAGACGACATCTGTGAGAAATAGGTTTTCAAAAGCTTTGTTTCCTTTATTATTGCAACGTTGGTCGTGTGGAATTTGCACGAGAGCACCAAACACGGGACATTGAAAGGTGGAAGAAAGCACTCTCAAATCTTCTTCTCAAGAGTAACTTACTGAATTCAGAGGCTTAGAGCATAAATAAAATATCTCATATTTGATCATTTATTTATCAGTGTAATTGACCCTTTCAGAGTTAAAAGTGTTAATTGGCGACTCTAAATTGTCCATTACTGTAGAGTGTGAATATGAGTGTGAATGTTTGTTTGTCTGCCCTGCGATTGACTGGCGATCAGTCTAGTGTGTACCCTGTCTCCCGCCCACAGTCAGCTGGGATAGGCTCCAGCATACCCGCGACCCTAATGAGAATTAGCGGTGGATGAATGGATGGAGTTGAAAGTGGTGTCAAAAAAACATCCAACAGTGTCCAACAAAAAAAAACAGGAAAAAGTGTTACGAACAAAGCTATGCATGTGTAAATATCTACAAAAAAACACATTTTCTATGCCGCTTATCCTCATTATGTCAGCTGGAGCCTATCCCAGCTGACTTTGGACAAGAGGTACACTCTCGACTGTTTGCCTGCCAAACACAGGGCACATATAGACAAACAACCATTCACATTCACATTCATAACTATGGACAATTTAGAGTCTGCAATTAACGTAACAAGCATTTTTTTTTTTAATGTGGGAAGAAACCGGAGTACACAGAGAAAACCCACACATGCACGGGGAGAACATGCAAACCCTACAAAATAAATTCATACACATACAATATACGTGGTATTTTAATATTAATACTTGTGTTTCAGTAAGGTGCAATAAAAAAGGTAAAGAAAAAGCCAAGTCCCTTTAGAATGTGTCGTTTGACATCTTCGATATTTGCTGACTTTAGAGGTGTATTAGGATGGAATTCTTTGAGGAGCCACTGTGTATGTCTTTTGTTCTGGAAGTGAGTTTTTCTCATAGAGTAGCGGATGAGACAGTGGAAGTGTCACAGTGATCGCCTGCTGCAGGCTGTGTTCAGAAGAAAGCTGGCAGCCTGGTAGCGCAGCATGCCGTCTGCTTGGATGAGAGCGCAAAAGGAGACGGCGTGTATTTGCGCGCGCCTGGCGCTCCCGGGGAAATTCTGCATGCACTTTGCTGCCATTGGGAGAAATGTTAGCTTAGTGGGAGAGCTCCCACTTCCTCCCATCCCGACCTGCTTGAATTGGTGCCTCAACAACACCGAAATGCTCCGCTCTGTGATGTCACGCCTTCCCGTTCCCTCTGATTGGCTGGCTAGCCGAGGGATGCCTGGTACCCACAGGCCTTCAGTGGGAAATTAGGAGGGAGGGGCTGAGGTGTTAGTATGCTTGATAGAGAAAGAGAGAGAGAGAGAGAGAGAGAGAGCAACTAAGCAAGAAAGATTGATGCTGAGGCAAGCCGGCGCAGCACCGCACTCTCTCACACACACACACACACACTCTCTCTCTCCTCCCACACACACACTTTTTCACACTCCTGAGCTGCTTAGCAGGCAGGAAAAACACTTGACTGTTACTGCAGGACATGAGGACATTGAGGGAAAGGATCTTAAGAAGAACCCGCTCAAAGCAACAGTTCTCACAAAAAAGGGCAGTCTAGAGGTAGCAGCAAGGGCAGGCACAAGGGCAAAGTGTAGCCTCTCTCTACTTCTCTTTTCTTTTTTGGATGTCCGCCCGACGACCCCATGACAGCAGGCGTGACCAGAGCCGCATTCCTGGGTACGACATGGCAAGACGAGCAGGGGGCGACGCCTCCCCGAAAAAGAACGTATCATTCAACCTTGTAACCGGCGTCTACCGCTACCTCCGCGGTGAGTGTGCAGTCTGTGTGTGTGTGTGAGAAAAAAGACACCAGCAAGCATGTCTTGTGCCTCAGGGTTGTGTGACTTTAGTGTGGCACTGCAGCATACACCATTAAGTCCAGAAGTAATTGGACAATGATTGTAGTTCCTAAAGCCGCCATTGGCCAAGTATGTCTGAATGGAACTGTGTGTCAGTGTTTGTGGGTTTATGTGTGTGTCTTAAGATATTTGTTCAGCTGCGGAGAGTGGGTGTTTAGATATACTTAAGGGGAGGGGTGCAGCATAAGCCCCATCTGTAAGGACTTATAGATGGCGGGGTGGCAGGTTTGAGACCCACCATGGACCTCCAACAATTATAGTAATTCGGATGAGTTTTTGGAGAGATGCCATTTCATCAACTTCAGAAACGGAATCATCAATAAGTCACTCTGTATGTGTTATTAGATGTATTAAAAGAGTCGATTATTTATACACTCTGTTTACAAGCTGCTTAGAATCTGTCAATATTGCAGTTTCAAAGAAACATGAAAATATGTTTCTTTGCAGTAGGGATGCTGTTCCTCCTCGACTACCCAGAAAAAACAGACATTTTCTGATATTAGAACCTCTTAGGTAACTGAAAAGAGGGCTGCTAAACATTTTTTCACATTGTATTGTCTGGTGTAGGTTTCATAAACGCTTCTTTAGGTCGCTCAAGTGTAAAAATAAGCGATGTACTGTATATGTATATTCTTTTTCTCTTACCACTGCTTATTGAAGCTCATCTTTTTCTTAAAATGTGTCGCAAAAAACCCCCACATGAAGCGAAAGAAAATGTTTGTAATTGAGATGTTACTAGAAGATGTAGACTCTAAAGTTTTGTGCAACTTAGAAGCCTGTTAACCCCAAAAATCTGGTTGAGTGATTTTACAGCCAAGGTTCCACCGTACTATTTATTATACTTTGCCACTTTGGCTTGGTGCTCAGTATTTCTTTTTGCACACGCTTTCTACTTCTGCTTCCTTCCGTGTGTGTGTGGACATTGTGCTTGTTACCACAGCAACCACCGCCGTCAGGACAACAAAGCAGACCTTAATGATATTTCATTAAGATAAGAGACTAATGATATAGGCTAATGCTGCCCAAGAAGGTAATCAAAAGTGGTAAAATGCCGCTCCAGGCTTGCTTGCTGAGGTTGCCTTTTTCTTACCCCCCGCCAATCCCCCCCCCATGATATTCAATAGATGCCAGCTCAAAGTCACCTCGTCCCACAGACCGATTGCACCACACGTAGGCGCCACTGTTCTCCGTCATATGTGTTCTGTCTTTAGAATGGATGGTTGGGTGAAATTATTCCCTCACGATATTACCGGTCATCAATATTTGAGCATTGCTGCAACCAATCAAAAGATGATTTCATCCAACAGAGACCTGCTCACTGACTCGTTTGACTGTCTGCATTATGAATGAACAGCCCACTCACTCTCTGTCTCTTTCTCACACACACACACACACACACACACCTGACTGCTCACTGTACCTTGTGACCCACTAACCAACTTGGCTTTAATCAAATTGTCAGCGTATTTATTAAACTCAAGGAACCCACGATAGACGTTCCTCTCTCACTGATGACATCTCAAGGATATTGCAGTGTGCCACAGACGAGATGACAAGAAAAAAAACAATGTCAACACTTGCCAGCACCTAAACATAATAACTCCCGATTGTGTGTGTTTCTGCATACTGCGTGCATAGAAGTGTGTACATAGTGTACAGTAGAACGGACGGTCCTTAGTTGAATATTTATAAATAATCTGTTTGTAATCACCATGTTTTATCTAGAATTCTTTGTTTGCAAACAAATCTTTATTCCAATGTGAAACTGTATCCCACACCAAATCATCTCTTTACCAGACAGAGGAACCTAACTGCATCGTTTTAACACGTTTCTCTGTCCATCCTCATTCTCTACCTCACTCCCCCGAGGTGCTTTAACGGACACTCCGAACATCTTGATTATGCGTGTATATATGGGCTAAATCAGGGGTCTGCAACCCGCGGTTCTGAAGCCGGATCCTGCCTTCTTATTCTTCTGCTGTGGCTCCAGCTGAATGATGTTTCTGTGCAGTCACTACACCGTCCCATCTGACGCTGTCACAAGCTTTTCAAAGTTCTGCATTGGAGATGTGTAACAACACTTTTATTGTGAATGTTCAGAATCAGCTTTATAAGCCAAATAAGCTTACACAAACAAGGAATTTGACTCCAAAATCGTGGAGAAGGCGTAAGAACAGGAAGACTGAAAAGGAACGTGACAATACTTTTAAGGGCTTAATATAATAGCTACTATCAGTTTACTGGTCAAATAGGTTTTGTGGCTCCAAGTGGGTTTTCATTTGGTGGAAACGGGCCAAAATGGCTTTTTGGATGCTAAAGGTTGCCTACCCCTGATCTAAATAAATGGAGATATTTTTATCACTAACATTCAAAGTTGGTGCAATTCAAAAGAATTAAAGCCACTTATTTGTTCCCATAATGCGCAAAACCGATGAACATCTCCGTAATTGTCTCCTTTCTTCACGTCAGAGCAGGACCTCACTAGTACTGTTCCTCTCTGTGCTGGGCAGACGCTGCTCACATGATGAGGCGCTCAAGGGTACTGCATAACTTTTAACGTGGTAGCACAGCTTGCTGTAAATACACGTGACCGCAGCCCTAATTACTGTATGTGGTGTCTTTGAACGCAACCCTTCATTGCTCATATTAACGCGGATAAAGTGTGATCCGAATGTTCTGCTACTAGCAAAGAGGCTAGTGTTAGGCAAATAGACACCTGAGGTTTCTTTTAGCCTGATTTAAATTTCCTGTTTATTCGGAACTGTTAATTTTCATACAAATATAAATAATCCATCCCTGCCATTCATTTTTCTGTTAATAAAACACAGTAAAAATGGGTTATATTTCAGGCGCAATTGCAAATGGTGATTAATCATGATTAACTCATTTGAGAACCGCTGCCATTATATTAACAGGATTTTTAAATGTCAAGTTTCTCATTTCACTACTTTAATGTGGAACTTAACAAAAATTGATGACACGTTTTGTGAGAGAAAGTAATAAAGTTATTGCGGGCAATGCTCCAGCTCTCAAAACAATAAACAATGGTGTTCAAATCCCCTCTTTGTTTGTGACTGATGGTGACACTCTGGGCTCTGATTTACAGATGAGCAGGAGGCTGTGCAGAAACGGACATTCACCAAATGGATCAATTCCCACTTGGCAAAGGTAAGAGGGCGTTTGAGGCCCGCTGCCAACATTGTCGTCGTCCTTCCACACCTCTTTATTCCTCCGCTTCGGAACAACTTTCTAGTCTGCTTCATTGCTCAAAACACATTGCTGAGCCGGTCATGGGACTTTCGTGCCGGCTAAGATGGAGCACATACACCAACAGGCACGCAAGGTTGTTATTTTCATCATCCCCGTCTGATTCAGCTGCGGGCAAGGATTTACGCTCACTCTAATTACCACTTTTACATTACAGCAATTAACACAGTCGACAAGTTAGCATCAGTGATTTAAAGTCTTGGTAACCTTTCCTCTCTTAGTACGGAACTGTTTCCATTGTTGTACAAAGCAGCTTAATGTGCACAAACCATAACTCACACCGAACACTTGCACCTGATGCAGCTGCCAGACTGAAAGGGCTTTATTATGGCCGTGTAATTGTTTTATTACACGGCATTAACTTGCACAATTTAACCCATTACCGCTTGGGTAGCGGGTCAGGAATGTGTGGACAAGGTAAATATGTCACAGTTCAACGCAATTAAATTTTCTTTCAATCTTCTCTTTTTTCTAGTTGACTTTAGACAGCTGTGGAGATATTGATAAATGCAGAAAATTCATTTGAAAAAGGACCCCATGGAGAGTAACACCTGACATAATAGAGGATATCAGGGTTCCGGATTGTACCAGCGTAAAACTATCCACGGGAAAATATTTATAAACAGCTTAAATCTTTAATAACACCAAAAGCAAACACATGGTTTATTATAAAGCATATTTGGGCACACTGGGGTAGCGCCATGGTCTGTTATGGTTGTTTAGGAATGATTGGAGCGGCATGGTGGGCACATTGTGGCACAAACAAAAAAATATTTAAATACCTTCTAAATAATCCCTATTTCCTAATATATAGATATTCAGAAGGCATAACACAAAGACATCCTCTCAAGGCTCCTTCCTCTTGCCCCGCCAACCCACTTCTGATACCACACAGGTGCATCCTATTACCGGGGCATGAAACTCATTTTCACCGTGGGCCACGTTGCACTTATGGTTACACTCAGAGAGCCACCTGTAACTCTGAAACCATAGTAGCATGCCATTTTCTCATGATATTATCAAACATTTTCTTTCACATATCTGATATTTCACTTCGTATTGTTCCGAAAATTCAAAATTCCGTAGAAACACATCAAGGTGCAATTTGAATCCACAACTTTTGTGTAATAATAATTGTGTTAATAATAAATAATAATTAATTATTATAATAATTCCTCCTTAATAAATAATTAAAAATAATAATTAGGAAAATTGGATTTGATAACAAAAATTTATAAAAATCTATTAATTTGTTTAAAGTTAGTATAACATAAATATATTTAAGTTATTCATTCATTCATTCATTTTCTATACCGCTTATCCTCATTAGGGTCGTAGGTATGCTGAAGCCTATTTTAGCTGACTTTGGTCGGAAGGCCAGGTACACCCTGGACTGGTCGCCAGTCAATCGCAGGGCACATATAGTCAAACAACAATTCATACTCACATTCACACTCAAATCAAATATAAAATATATACAAAATTATAAATAAATACAAAATGTATACATAAATATACAAAAATGTTCTCAGTAGAATGAGTACCTCCACCGTTCTTGTTAATCACTTTAAAAATTGGTTTGGGCATGCTTGATGCGAGTGTTTCCAGGAAGCTAGTGGGAATATTGCTCCAAATGATGAAGATGGTTTCACGAAGTGCATCAACTGTCTGGAACTGATGGCCATTTTTATGAACTTCCCTTGCCATCCATCCCCAAATGTTCTCTATGGGATTTAAATCAGGGGAACATGCAGGATGGTTGCTTTGTCAAGCGAGCATTGTGAACTGCAGCGTTGTCCTGTTGAAAAACCCAGCTGTTACCACACAGACGTGGGCCCTCAGTCATGAGGGATGCCCGCTGCAACATCTGCATGTAACCAGCTGCCATTTACACTTTGCCAGGGAGCATCAAACATGGGACATTGAACGGTGGAAAAAAGTTTAATTCTCTGATGAGAAAAAGTGTTACCTTGACAGTCCAGATGGCTTCCAACGTTACTGGCATCACAAGGAGATCCCACCTGTGATGTTTTCTACCCGGCACAGTGGAGGGAGGTCCATCATGATCCGGGGTGCTTTTTCATTCAGTGAAACACTGGCGCTTCAGGTGGTGCAGGGTCATCAGAAGGCGGTTTGGGGAATTAATTTTTAATTTTTTTGAGCGATAGTCAAACGTTTGATCAGCTGATAAACAGCCTATTTCAGTTTAATTGTTGTTCGCAATAAATTACTTTTTCAAAGTGCTTTTTGTCACATTCCCCCTTCTTGCTTTTGCATATTGTAGCTCTACTTAAAACCTCATTAAGATCCAAATGCGCAAAAGGTAAATTCTAGCAATTTTTCAACTGGTCTTAAGATTTTGATCGGGATTGTATACACAAATATTTTAAAAATAAAGTGCCTTTTTGACGTGTGTTACTTGCAGGCTTTCGCTTGAGTTTGACACCTGACACTATGGGGGTTCATCCCACTTCTGACACCAGAAATATGATTGGATCTCATGAAATTGTGCAGTTGCACCTAATATTCTGGCTTCACAGTTCCATCCCTCCCCTTGATTACATTTAGCTACTCTCCTTCCTTTGGTCTTGGCTCACCTTTGTCACCTAATACCTGGCGTTGCCTTGGCGATACTGATTGGCACACAATTGTCATCAAAAGCGTCTAAAAGAGCTTTGTGACGAGCTAACAAGAGAAGGTCATTAGGTCCATGGTAATAAGGCAATGCCGCTCCAAAGAAAGCCTTTGCAGAGAGGGAAACGGAGGAGCTTTAACAGTTGGTT
The DNA here is from genome assembly GCA_024372805.1 of Oostethus manadensis. Lineage (NCBI taxonomy): Eukaryota > Metazoa > Chordata > Actinopteri > Syngnathiformes > Syngnathidae > Oostethus > Oostethus manadensis. The sequence continues at coordinate 2,007,840 of QODF01000068.1, read as the reverse complement.
TAGCAGCCGGCTTTCCGAGGGATAGATCATGCCCTTGGCTATGCAGATGATTAGGCCACTCCAGTTATCACAGGTCTTTAACTCAACGCCTAAAGCTGTGCGATTAATCGTTAGGTGAGTTGAGACATGGCGTTGGCGGTGGGGGGTGTTTTCTTTTCACCGTCATTCCCCTTCCCCCTCACCTTTTTTTAACTACTCCACACGTTTAACAAAAGAAAATCTTCTCACGGAAAGGAAGTGTGAGAACCAGTAATTCACAAAGACGATTAATGATTCTTACTATGGGGCTAGTTCACCAGATTAAGTCACCATTTAATACACTAGCAAAACCATAAAGATGTCTGAAATGATGCATTGTGGTTGTCTACAGCCATGCATTTCTATCTCTTTCTGGCTGCTGTATAAAATGGCACTTCAGGCTTTCAGTCGGCTTTCAGTCCAATTTTCTGCATGGCGGTGGAGTGACAAGGAGGTTTGAGAATCTAATGTGTGGGGCCTGGGGTTTACGTTATGACAAATCCTCTCAGAGAGGGTTAAAGCTTAATTACCGAGGGCCGGTGTGCGTTGGAGAGGTCTCGTTGTCACTGATGCATTTTCTAGGCAAACATATCTACTGTACTCAGAGATTACTTAACCAAGTGAAACCTCTTAGGATGATTAATTAGCCCTGCCAACACACTGTATGCATATACTAAACATCGTATTGTACAGCTCAATTTCTGTACTTCAGTGCGCACGGCCAGTTACCAGGGTCCAAGGAGAGTGCTTGTACCCTTTTCCAGGATCTAAAAGGCAAAAGTGTTTTCAAGCTGCACCAGTCAATTGTCAAGCACACCAACGTGGTACCACCCACCAATGACTACCCGCACACCCCTAAAGGCACAATCATGTGCTTTTCTTCTGTGACTGACTTTGATATGCATGGCTTGGAGTTTTTATATTCCCTTGTGTAAGAAAGATTATGCAAAAAAAATACCTGTTCCCAGAACCTATTAACACTGGCCTTGGCAGAGGTGTACACTACTGCAGGGTGCGCCTCAGATTCAGGCCCCAAATGATAGTAATGATGCATAAATTAGCATAACAAGTTCACAAATATTTTTGTTATCGGGACATCGGGGATAAAACTGACATCTGTAATGGCAGAGTTTGTTTTCACCAAGAAATATACAATATAAACATACACTATCATTTACTGTAATTTGTAATTTACTGTACGTTTTTGAGTACAAGTACAGGCCACATGTGGGGTTGTTTTCTGGGTACTCTGGCTTTCTCCAAAGTAACTAGAGACTTCAAGCGAGGGTATCCAAAGTGTGGCCTGGGGGCCATTTGCAGCCCACAGCTTGGTTTTCATTGGCCTGCGGCACATTATAGAAATAAAGTTAAACAAAAAAAGGAACAAAATGTAAACAGAATAAGTGAACATTGATGTTGATGTTAATAACTAACAATAACACAGATCTTTGTCTTGAAATATATGTAAATAAATAATATGTACAATTTAAAATGACAATAATATTACTTATGTAGTAATATTTATATTACATTTAAAATAATAAATACTTTTTAAGCATTTTTAGAACATTTTAAAATACATAGCCCACGGTGGGAAAAGTTTGGACACACTGGTCTTTATGTGTGTGTGTGTGTGTGTGTGTGTGCAAGTGGGGAATGGTTGTTATATGTGCCCCGTGCTTGACCGGTGACCCTGCGTCTCGATGGCTCAGCCCTATTGAAGACAGGCAATATAGAAAATGGATAGATGAGATTAGGAAAAGACAGCATTTCCAGCATAGAATTCTCATTATGTTTGCAGTGCCTGTACTGTCATTCATTGATGCAAACCTAAAAAAGTGCTATCAGTTGTATACAAATTCCTAATGATGGATCTTGTTGGATGGATCAATGACGGACGATACGTGTAAAATTACTTATATAGGCAAATCCTTCAAGACTTTTTATTTGTGACTTTACTACCATGTGTTTGTATTTTGTTGTATTTAGTGATCATTTTTTCATTGTTTTGACTTGCTTGGTGGGAGAAAAAGCTTGGTTCTACCGCTTTCTTGTGGGGATAGTGGGGGAACCAAATATGGTTCCTTTTGTTGCAAAGGGAGATTTCAAAGCTCTTGAGTTTTTTTCTTAGCTCCTGTCCCCATCCTGCGTCTCCTTTGCTGTTGATTTTGAGTGGAGAGGGCCCGGGGGACTCAAGTGAAGACATGCCTCCCCGAGCTCCTCCGCTCACAATCAATTATGGCCCAGACACTCATATGTAATTAGCTCATTAAGCCCCTTGATTTATTTATTTTTTTTGCGGTTACGCTCATGGAGCTCAGACGAGGAAATGAATATTACGTTCCTATTTTGTAATTATCCACAAATATCCTCATTAGCCTCGGGATCGCCAAGTACAGAAAAAAGGTACATTTGACTTCAATTAGCCCACGGGGTGATTTAACCCTTTATACTTCCATGGTTTATTTCTTTTGGAGGAGTGCTGTCTGTATTTTTTAACATCCAAAGCCATGAAATGACATTATAGGAGAAGCCTGTACTGTTTGGGTTAATTGATTTTTGGCCAGATGTGAGCTTTCAGGTCTCTTCACTCGCTCTCTGTCCTCCATCATTGGTCTCGCTGCCACTCTTTCCACTCAATTATACCCCTCTTGCACATCCACACTCATGCACACGTCTTTCCTCTCTTTCCCCCCCGCTAATCTCCCAGAGAATGACCCGCTAGTTCGAACCCCCCTCCCCTTCCAGCATGTGACCGCTTTAAGAGAAATCCTTGATGTGGTAAGAACCAGAGATATGTGGATTTTCTCCCTCCCAGTCTGGAAAGTCTCTGAGGTTAGCGAGGGAGTCAATGAGAGGGATACAGTTTGACATCATCAGCATATTTGGGGGGATTTGGAGACCCCACTCAGTGCCTGCTGAGCTTCCGACTAACTCCATTTATCACACATGAAACCGCTCTTTTGGGTACGCTTGTTGCAGGATTTCCCGTTGAAATTAAAGTCTTAAAATGTATCGCTCAGAGTTTTTAATGTCTCACGCTACTCAAACAGCTTTTGTACACAGTAAACGACTGTACAGGCTGAAGTCCTTGCTTGCTGCATTCCCTTAAAACCGAAGATACACACTTTTTAAGCAATTGGTTTAATTAATTATTAAACAATACTTAAACAACAATTAAACAATTATTAAACAATATAAATACACAACTGCATACGCAGTTGTGTATTTATATTGTTTTAGGATATCGTAATATAATTCAAATTAAAATATTTTTAAAATACATTTAGGGAGGATATTTACACAGACATGAGCTTGTAAGTATATGGACAGAAGTACTGTGAGTACAGTAATACCTTGTTTATCGCAGGTAATTGGTTGCAGACTCAACCATAATAACTGAATTTCTGTGAAGTACGGTCCTTATTCAGAAGTTAAGCTAGTAAGTAAGTAAGTAAATTTTATTTGTATAGCGCTTTTCGCAGACACAGAATCACAAAGTGCTTCACAGAGTTAAAACATCTAGAGACAAAAGTGAAATATCCACAGTACCCAATAAAAACAAAATCAATACAGCATTCATGCAACCAAAACGCTCTCCTGTTTTTTGAATGCATCCACTGAGTCCAAGGAGCGCAGGTCCGGTGGGAGCTCATTCCAGAGTCGGGGAGCGGTGACTTGATCTCCACAAGTTTTAAAGTATGCACGTGGAACCATCAGCAAGTTCTGCCCAGACAACCTCAGACTCCGAATCGAGCTGTAGGACTTGATTAAGTCAGGGAGGTATGAAGAGAACTGTCCATGTAGTCCCATGTAGTCCCATGTAGTAAGGTCAGCGCCAATATTTTAAACTGATATTCAACAGGGAGCCAGTGAAGAGATTTCAGCACAGGCGTAATGTGGTCCCTCCTGTTGGTCTTGGTTAAGAGCCTCGCAGCAGAGATTTGGGCAGACCACAACCAGGTCAACTCTTTCTTGCTGAGCCAGGTGACGAGGCTATTGGAGTAGTCCGATTGCGAGGACACAAATGCATGCATGATCATTTGAAGCTCCTCTTTAGAGACCATGGACCAGAGTTCAGCAATGTTGCGCAGCTGAAAGAGATTATTTTTCTAGCTAGAGCATGGAAAACCTGTTTACCACCATCTAAATTTGTTTTTTAACACTAATAGAGCCCTCTAGAAATCACATAACACCCCTATAGTCACCTTTAGACTCGTATTATAAATATAGTAGGCATAATAAGATAAGAGAAAATATGTGTTGCTATAAATGTGTTTTGGTGCTAAGGGAGCTGAAAGTGAACTCAGGGGTTCAGAGTTGAGCGGTATCTTGGCGTGGATTATAGCCGTAACAGTAACCCATATTAGGGATTAATGTGCCTGTTGTGAGATAATTCCAACCTGCAATAAAAGCACGTTGTTCCAATGATCAGGTCTGGTGTCTCACCGGACATTACAGTTACATTACTAACACCTAGCGACCAGTGCAGAATACTATTCATCATTCACAGCGTCTTCTGAATGCCTTATGTTTGTATTTCAATTCATTTACCCGTTTTTATGCATTACGCAAAAATACTTAAGATTTTCTTATATGTGCATATTTTTGACTAATAATAGGCTGCATGCAACCTCAAAACAGCCTGATTTATTATTAATATATAATATATAATTATTTTTATTAAGTATATTTTTGAAAAAATGTGAACTGTAATGAGAGGGACTACTGTACATGGAAGAAGCCCATCACTTTGCAGCTTCCACTTTTTTGAGAAGAGTTTTGACAAGACATACAATGCAACCTTGTCACGCAGGATGTGACAATACAGGTTTTATCCACAAGGAGACAAAGGGCACAGAAAAGGACTGCTGCAGCAAAGTGGAGACTGTGGTGTATTAGTGAGATTTGATATGCCATGCGTGTTTATTTCATCCATGTGATAGCTGCTTGGCACACGTATCTCATAATATGTATTTTTCCAAAGTAAAGTGCATTGAAAATAGAGCCTTGTCAAACTGAGTAGGTGCCATGCCTACTCCATATTGCCTAGCCTTGGTCATTTTACCCAGGAATGTGAAGGCCTCTGCTTATATGTCTTAACAGCGTGTCCCGCCTTTGGTTGTGAGTGATCTGTTTGAGGATATCAAGGATGGCGTCAAGCTGCTTGCCCTGCTGGAAGTCCTCTCCGGACAAAAACTGGTGATTAAAACCTACACCTACATTTTGCTCACTTCCTTGCATTTCATTCCCAACGTTTAGTTTGGACTTGGAGTGCGTGTTCATATGGTTACTCTTCATTCATGCTTGGTAGCTACTGAAGCACGCGTGAACATGGAGCATGCACTCCTTCCACATGGAAATGTGTATTGATCCACTCTTATTGGAATGTTGTAATTAACAGAAGTGGGCAGATCCGCAAGGACAGATAAGCAAACACACACACAAAGACAAATAGCTTCTGGTACTTACTCATGTCAATATTGCCTCTGGTCTAAGTGATCTGTGCTGTATTAATCTGCCTGTTAATGTATGCAGCTCTGATAAACCTCTCACTCATTTTACAGTCTGTCTTGCCATAAAGCCTTTTGCTGGTTTCAGATCTGTAACTAACACCCCCCACCCCCTCAAGCCCCCCATCCCCAAACCATTGTGTCTTTACTTCCCCATTGTTGTCTGCATTTTCCCTGCAGCCATGTGAGCAGGGTAAGAAGCTAAAGAGGATCCACTGGCTTGCAAACATCGGTACTGCTCTCAACTTCCTCGAGGGGAGGAAGGTAGGAGACCAGGGTTTTCTTTTTATGTATTTTTTTGTGTTCTCCATTTTACTGCTGAGCTTGGGGCCCGGCTGTTTTCCTCATGGGTGCAAACATGGAGAAATCTTAACCTTTAACCTCTTTTTTCCATTCACTTCATATCTCCACCTGCTGACACCTTGAATATGCCGTCAGTCGATACAACCTCAGATGTTGTGTTCATGCTGCTCATATCCCATTGGCATTTTTTCCACTTTTTTGGCAGCCAAGGTGTGAAAAAATCAATATACTGTAGAATCTGCAAACCAATACTTAAACAGTTTTTACATCCATTGGTCTTTGACAGTTTTCTCTCCATCTTAATTCCAACACGCAAATCCCTGAGCGAGTATGCAGAATTACATAAACGAATTATAAACTTCCTCTTTCGGGGGATCAATCAAACATTTTCAAGGCCCACTGCCTCATCCTTATTTATCCAAATAAAGAAGTATGAGCTGGCGTCTGCAGGAAGATTGATTTCCCCTCTTGCTGAAGTGTGACAAGGTTAAACCATAAATCCTGTGCCAGTAATCTGTAGGCTGGAGATGAGACGTCAGCATGCTGTGTATGCGTGTGTGTCGGCTGTGTAAGTCAAAGTTTTAAATTAAATGTAAATACACAGTACGTGTAAATCTGATTTATGTGTAGACTGTATTTACATTTAGCCTTAGAGGCCCAAATCCTTCAAACATCTATTTGGCGAGTGTGCATTTATACCAGAAAGCCATGAATCCACATGAGAAAAAACATTTTAGCAAACGTATTGAAAAGCTCAAAAACCTTTTACCAAATGTTGTAAGTAAACCCTGCTGCTAATACTTATGAATATAATTATTTACTCTTCCAATGTTTCCCTTGCATACAAAACACGTACAAAGCACCTGGTCACTAGAGCTGCAAGGGAATGCAGGAGCCTATCCCAGCTGATTTAGGGCTAAAGGTACACTGTGGAATAGACACCAGCCAATGGCAGCATTTTCATTGTGTGATTAATCAATTTATTTATTATCATCCCAGGCCTAGTGTCCACGAGACTTTTTTGTCTGAACGAGAAATCTTGTCACATTTTAATCTCGCGGGATTGTGTGACATGAAATCTGGTGACACTCCTAATATTGATCAATGAATTTGATAAAGATTACTGTAATTTCCAGTGTATAAACAGCACCAACTAAATTTAGAGAAAAAAAACAATATGTACATACATAGGTCGCACCGGACCACAAGTCGCACATGTCCACGTCATAAAATGGCATATTGTGGCACACATGTGAGAAACAGGTAGCCTTTTATTTGGCAGGAGCCAGTCACAATCTACAAGGGAACTTACAACAAGCTTGTCAACCCATCAGAAATCACAGGAGATCATTATTCAATATTAATCTCCCATAAAGTATAAAATAACAACAAAACAGTCTGACTTTTTGTGTCATCTTAGAAAGAACGCAAAAACTATCACACATTTGAAAGGTTGGTAATAAATATACGAGACAAAGTACCAATGTGAGTGTAGAATAATAAACAACTATCTTAACTGTTTCCCACCATGCATTGCTTCCCAGAAAAGCAGTTCATTCAGCTGCAATGGTGGCCTGTGTCCACCAAAGCCGGGGCTTTGTTGCATAATGACCTCCTGTGATTTCCGATGGGTTGTCAAGCTCGGCGTGAGTTCTCTTCTACCTCGTGATTGGCTCCCGCCAAAAAAAGTGCCACACATTGCTCACTGACTCATGAGCAGCACAGTATTTAAATGATTATTAGTAGTTCTGAATTAAAGGAGATGTCATGGGATTAGATCATAGCCATAAATTAGCCGCACCACTCTATAAGCCGCTGGGTTCAAAGTTTAAGAAAAAAGTAGCGGCTTCTACTCTGGAAATTACATACTAACATTACCTTGGGTGGCATTTTGTGGCTAAATTTTGTAATTTCTTTGCAGCATGTGGGTTTTTGTGAGGTTTGGCACTGCGTCATAAGTATCGGAAAAATATATTGTTGTTTTCCGAATAAAAATGACTGCATTAGGAGTTAGCCGGATAAAAATAACTGCATTTGGAGTCAGCCGTTTTTCATGGACAGCCGTGCAAGTCCCGTGGTGCTTCACTTATTTGTACACTTTCCTACCAAAATCATGTGGGGGTGTGTTGGTGTGTGCTTGAACCACACTGCTACCCAAATAACCTGCTGTGATTTTCAATTTAAAGTCCTGGTTTTGTTATCATCATCCACAAGCTGACCCCCTTCTAATACAAGCTGTGACTCCTTTTGCCACCCCATCTTTTTTATTACCAAATGATAACCTGCAGTGCCGCCTTGTGAGGTAATCGGATGCTTATCTATGTCACGACAAATCACTACATACAGCCATACCTCCCGACGGTGTAATCCGTGTGGTATGAGTAGTGGTGATAGATCTACGCTCACACGTCTCATGATAACACCATCGTGTCTGTCATCCCCACGCTCAATGAGGCGTCCATCTTCAGTCAAACCAATCTTGAGTGCCTCTAAATGTTTTTCTTCTTACCCCTAGTCTGCCTACAGGGGATCACCGGTCAGTATTTACACTATTCTTTTACACTGTTTAATGGACATGGGATTCTCCAGTATTGGCTTGTGCTCATTTTTACTGTATAAATATTTGTTGAAACAGATCAAGCTGGTGAACATCAATTCCACAGATATTGTTGATGGGCGACCGTCAATTGTTTTGGGCCTGGTGTGGACTATCATCCTCTACTTCCAGGTGATATTCCGTTAAATACTCTTTTTTTTTTTTTTTTGCATCTTTTTCCAGACAGAAAACATGCTAATGAAGCTGAACAGAGAGGAGACGTAAGCTAAGGGAAATCAATTTTTACACTGCATTCACACTGGAAGCGAGCAGTTGCCACCTCAGGCGTTTCAGACATGCACATGTCGACGAGTGCTTAATAATAACGATACTACACTCTCTTTGCAATCCCAGCTTAATTCGTAGCCTGCTATTGCTTCCTTCGTGACTGAAATGTATATACTGTCTTTCTGCAGATCGAGGAGCTAACTAGCAGTCTACCAGCAATCCAGGCCTCTCCCAGTAGCTCCTTGTCACTAGACAGCTCCGTCAGCAGCAACAACACCACTAGTCCACCTCTCAAGAAGAAACCCCTCCCAGTCCCGCAAGGTGGTGCCAGGAAGGCCCTGCTCAGATGGGTCCAGCAGATAGCCACTAAGTACGCGCCACAAAATGGTCCACTGAAAATGCTACTGAATATTAAAAGTCAAATTTTAACATTCTTAATGGTCATACAAGCGTAAAAAAAGTTGACCACTCTCAATAGAAAAACATAAAAACAAACAGACCTAACATTAACGATAACACCACTTGTTCCACACCGGAATAAATGTCACTTTAAAGCAAAAACTGTATAGTATCCTTCCTTCAAGGGTGTTGAAACGTGACGAGATTTCTCGTTTGGAGGAAAGTTGTCTCGTCGGAACAGGGCAGCCGGAAATCAATCAGACTGTGAACGATAAACCGACCGGATATCCGTTTGACAAGTGAGCGATGCGGTTGCACCGGTAAAAACCTCCTGGATCGATACGAATCAGCCATAAATCCTTAGATTCATTGATTGTAGAGACATGCATGTATTGTGTAAAACTAGGCCAGGAACAACATCAAATTAAAAGCACTCAATTAGTACAGAGCCACTATCCAACAGTCCGAGCCTGGCGTTTGTTTTGCAGAGAGAAGACTATATGTTGCTGTTTGCTAACATGATGTACTTGGCGTTGTGCACAAATCCATCAAACATTCACATTAGCACTCAGTAATGTCATCAAATCTTACCTTTTGGTACGCACACACAGTATTAGCATTTGGGAGCAAATATGAGGTGACAGACAAACGGGAAAATGTAGTAGTGCAGCGTGGGATTAAAGTTAGATGGTGCATTGAAGGGCCGTCGAACAAAGTGGCACATTTTGCTGGTGGTAACATATTAAAAAATGTTGGATTTCTAACTGCATATTATTTAGACTAATATATATCAATAAAATAATGGCTCATATTTCCAAAATTCCAAAAATCACTTTTTTGTAGTTTGATGTAGTTATTTTACAAAAAAAATATATAACATCTGCAAATTTACAGCATTCTTGGGGGATGAATGTGCTCAATTGCACATTTGACAATACTGTAATAATGCCACTTTAATATAATTGGCTTTTTTATTTTATAATGTAAGATCGTCTACATCAACATAATATTAACCTTAGAATCGAAATGAATTAAATCGTATTATTTGGACACTGTATCCAATCATGAAAGTCAGGAAGTGTTTCTGGCTACCCCCAATTGCACTTACTGCCGGTTTGATGACGGTCTAAAAGTTGCATAAACCCCTCCATAATGCAGCTTGACACACCCAAGAAGGCAGAGTTTGGACACACACCTGCGTCGCCTGGCAAAGACTCAACTTCCTGGCGAAACCAAGACTGGTACAGCTGGCTGAACACGCATGGGTGTCCAAAGTGTGGCGCAGAGGCCATCTGTGCAATGTGAAATTGTAGAAATAAAATAAACAAAAACCCAGCAAAAGTGCAAAAATAGAGCGAAAAGGCATACTGTAACTAGAAAAGCCTAAACGTTGATACTAATAACTTATAAAAACACATTCTACAACTTTACAAAGCGAAATATGACAAATTAAAGGAAATATTGCATTACAGTTAGCATTACAGGCTCAAAAGACCCTGACGATGGCTAAAAACAATGGACTTTGTATCCCCTCACCCGCCGCGGGTCACCGTGGTCCCCTTCTGGAGCCAGACCTTGAGGTGGGGCACGATGGCGAGCGTCTGGTGGCGGGCCCTGCACCCATAGGGTCCGGTCGGGCACAGCTGGGAAAAGGTAACATTGGTCCCCCTCCCATGAGCTCACCACTCGTAGGAGGCGCCAAAGGGGTCGAGTGCAAAGTGAGTAGAGGGGCGGCCGCAGGCGAAGGCCTTGGCGGTCCGATCCTCGGATACAGAAGCTAGTTGTCGGTACGTGTAATGTCACCTCTCTGGCGTGGAAGGAGCCTGAGCTGGTGCGTGAGGTGGAGAAATTCCGACTAGATATAGACTGACTCACCTCAACGCACAGAAAAGGCTCTGGAACCAGTCCTCTCGAGAGGGGCTGGACTTCATTCCACTCTGGTGTTGCCAGCAATGAGAGGCGATGAAGAGGGGTGGCAATACTGTTTGTCCCCCAGTTCCAAGCCTGCACATTGGAGTTTAAGCCAGTAAAGGAGAGGGTAGTTTCCCTCCGCCTTTGGGTGGGGGGACGGGTCTTATGCGCCAAACAGAGAGCTTTGACCATGTTCCGAGGGAAGCAGCGGACATTGAGTCCGAGTGGGTGATGTTTCGTGCCTCCATTGTCGATGCAGCTGATCGGAACTGTGATTGTAAGGTGTTCGGTGCCTGTCATGGTGGTAATCCCAGAACCCGTTGGTGGACACCAGTGGTGAGGGATGCCATCAAGCGGAAGAAAGAGTTCTATCAGACTATTTTGGCCCAAGGGACTCTGGAGGCAGCTGACAGGTACCAGCAGGCCATGCGGTCTGCGGCTCTGACAGTCACTGAGGCGAAATCTCAAACATGGAAAGAGTTCGGAGAGGCCACGGAAAACGACTTCCGGATGGCTTCAAAGAAATTCTGGACCACCATCCGCCATCTCAGGAGGGCCAAGCAGTGCACAGTCAACACCGTGTATGGTGGGGACAGTGTGCTGCTGACCTCGACTCGAGATGTTGCGTACCGGTGGAGGGAATACTTTGAAGACCTCCTCAATCCCACCGACACCTCTTTCAACATGGAAGCAGTTCCTGGGGACTCTGAGGAGGGTTCTGTGGGGCTGAGGTTACCGAGGTGGTCAAAAAGCTCCTTGGTGGCAATTATTAGCAAAATATTTTCAAACACACCTGCATTGTTTTGTGATTCGGTCAATTTAAAAAAGCCATATTTTTTCATTGTACCTTTCTGAAAAAATTAATGTTGAAATTCAATCTTGTCTTGTTCTCGTAGACCTAACAGCTAATAGCCATTTTGTTGAATGGAGTCTCAAGGATTGCGTTATCGTTTTTCTAGACATCTGGGAATCGAGGTGAAAGACTTCGGCCCTAGCTGGCGTACAGGTTTAGCCTTCTTTGCCATCCTCAATGCTCTCCGGCCCAATGTGGTGGACATGGAGCGAGTAAGGAGAAGACCCAACCGAGAAAATCTGCAGGAAGCCTTCTTTGTTGCTGAAACACAGTTAGGCATAGTCCCGCTCCTCGACCCTGAGGGTAAGTCACGTTTCCTAGAGCATTTCCAAGGTACTGAACCAAGAAAACTGCAGTTGTGGGTATTTACTACACAGTAGAACATCAGTGCCAAAGCATCTGTGCCTCTTCATGCTGGCTCTCCAGAATAAACGCAGACAAATCAAGCCTAACATCACAGTCATTGAGGACCATTAGGCTGTGGCATTCATTATAGTTGACAGTAATCCGAAGACTATTTAGACCCAAAGTGCTGAAGCTTGATTTTCATATCAGCTTGATGTCTGATTACATTCCCCTGGCATTACTTGTCAGACGTGGACGTTGACAAGCCAGACGAGAAATCCATCATGACGTACGTGGCCCAGTTCTTAAAGCATCGTCCTGAGCGTGAGCAGAGCACCTCTGATGGACAAGCAGCGGCAGACGAAGAAGAAGAGGAGGTAAACAGCTGTCACATCGATCTCATTTTTATCGTTCTGCTTCCTACACGCCTGGTCCTAGCAGGCCAAATGTCACTGTAGCACATTTCAGTCATGACATCCTCCATTTAAAGCATGACCGCTGACTTTGTATGTGCTTCTTTTAAGCTTCTCTAAGCGTTTGTGTGGTTAGATAAGTAACAATTTTTACACTATTTCTAATGATTTTTTAGATTCTTAGACAAGTTTCAGTACTACATATCGATGAGCTTTTGTGAGAATGCAATAGCTCAACACAGCGGATCTCCACCCTTGCCCAAAGAGGGGCGAAATCCGAGTTATGCTGTCACAACACACGCATACAGCACCGGTGAAACATTCTCCAATTAAGGCCTCTATTTATTTTCCTACTGTGGCAATGTCTCTAACTAGTGACGGGAACAACTCTGGTTGTAGCAGCCTTCGAAGTTTCATCAGCTGCCAGCATTCAGCAGCTTCACCGACCTTCCTATGTGCTTTAAGATGTCAGTTGTTCTGCTCTGCTGATGCTGTGAAACCCGCGTGCCGTAGTGTTACTTACAATGAACTCATCAACGTTATTAATACTGGTTAAGCAGGTTTTTCCTTAGTACTGTTACAACATTGGTTCTGGTGAGGCCGTGTTGTGCAATATACCTACTGTATAAATAAATGTCAAAAAAGAGCTGTCCTTTCCATTTTTTCATGCACTCCAAATTCTTATTAAAGTTACAAAACTAATTTGTTTTTTCCAGTTAACTTGTCCCCTTTGCGATTTAGGTATATAAAAGGCTCAGCATTTACAGTACATTCATACTTGTTTAGCTTTTTGTACAAAACCCTTCTATTTTTTCCCTCTTTTGCTAAGTTTGCATTTTTTTCAGCTGTCATGTGACGACCGGCATCATCTTACCTCTTCACCCGTTTTGGCCTTGTCTTTGTCTCGCTTTGTGTTTTTGTGTGGTGACTACTGTCCCGTGGTTGTTGTGCAGGCGTCTGTCACGCAGCATGGCCTCGCTCCTCGCGATATCGAGGAAATGTTGGAGGTAGGTCAGCGGCCTAGCTCTATCGTTCTCATTTATTTGTCCGTGACGTCAAACCACGACACCCAAGTTGTTTTTCTACACTCAACCAAACCACCTTGTCAGGGGGGTGTCCACCATACAGGTGTGCCATAGGTTGGCCACAATAAAAAGCCAGTCAAAAATAAGAAGTTTAACGGTATTGGGGGCAGTCCGGAGGTGTCCGAAAAACAGTCACTATTTGATGTGACCATTTGCCTCATACTGTATACACTGATCCAGAGCTTCCCAAACATGATCAGTGGATAACCTGTCAGGTGAGTATACTGGTCATGCAAGTACTGCAATGTTTTCATCTTCTAGGAATTGTGTACAGCACTGATTACCAACCAGTACTACGCGTACTCCTTGTGGTACGTGAACAAATTGCAGAGGGAAAGTGGAAACATTTAATTTCATAATATAATATGAGAATCTTCTCAGTCATTTCATATTAAGCCAATAAAATGTACAGTAATGTGCGTGCTACAACTCGTTTTCCCAGGGAGATAATAACCTGTGGCACAGCTGCTCCAAAATCACAAACTAGTTTTGGAGAATTATCAACACATGTGAGTGAGAGGTTACTCCTGGCATGACAAAAAGGTTTGGAAACACTGGTGTACAGATCCTTGTGACATGGGGCCGTCTATTTTCATGCTGCAACATGAGGTGGTGCTTGAGAATGCCATCCATACGATCAAATGCACAAGATAGCCAGCATGTTTGCACTGGATTGCCATACAGTGAGGCAAATGGTGGTCACATCTCGGGAATCTCCAGATCACCCCCAAAACAGTTCAACGGCACTTTCTGGAGTGGCCTTTTGTTGGGCCAATTTAAGGTACATCTGTGAAATTCTGACGCTGAACAAAAGTTCAGCTCGTAAAAGATGAGAGCAAAAAAGTGTTGCGTTTATATTTTTGTGGAGTCCATGTCAAAATAGAGGCACCTAATGTCATATGACAAAAAGCCGGAGCTATGAGAAATCACAATCCTGTGTGTGATGTTATTTTACCATTGCACTTAGCGCTATGGGTGTACGTCACATTAGCCTCTGGCATCGGCGCAATGCAACTGATGGAGCGTTGTGCAGAGAGGTTTGTTGACAGCACATTGTCACATTGTTTGACGCCAGATATCACAGACGTCTTTGACTATTAAAAAACTTAATTCTAGAATTAGCTTAATCTATATCCATGTATTAAACTGTCATTAAGAATAAAGTTTGGGGATTGGGCTTCCCCCGGGAGAAGTGCTAAGACTGAATAGACAGGGCGTATTATCGTCATGGTAATTTAAAAGCCACTGGAATGATGGTAGGGGGTCTTAGACAAAGCAGCATGTTTAAGTAGAGCGCTTTTGGCAGCTGTGACTGTTTGACATTTTGTCCAACGGAGCAACATGCAGGATTAGCAGAGCATGATTAACAGTACCACTCTCACCTTTTTTCCACTTTTTTCCTCCACCCATCACCTTTGCTCTTTTACCCTCGTTTGTCCTTACATGCCCTCCCCTTTCCTCAATTTCCGTATCCCATGTTTTCGCTCATCTTTCACACCACCACTATGGCGGCCTCCTATAGCGGGAGCGGAGAAAGAGCCTGAGGGAGTTGAAAATGCGGCTGGACCAGCTGGAGACAGACGCACTTCACGCCCAGGAGGCCGAGGGCAATCTCGCTCAGCAGTACCAGGTTAGAGGGTACAGTGTGTGTGTGTGTGTGTGTGTGTGTTGGTACACTGGTCACAGATGCTCCCATTATTAGCTTTAATCTGTGTGGCAATACACTGAAGGGATCAGACGACAGCCCCGTCATATTTTCAGTCCGTCTTGGCTTATTCTGCCAAGCCTGGGGATAACTTCCATTATCGGCAGCTTGTGGGGTAGGCTCGTTCACTTTGCAGAACAGTGTGCTAATCTCTATGTATGAGGAGGAGCAGCATTCGCAGGCAATTAGTGCAGATTTCTTTTTTAGAAAAGCTCTGGTTTGTTCTATATTGGGGGATTTTCTCACAAATAAAATGAAAACACAAATCTATACATATATTATAGTTGTTCAAAGGTCTGCATGTCCATCTGGAGATGAGGAGGAAGCAGGTGGAGGAATCCTTAAAGTCCACACAGAAGGACGGGATGCTGACAGTGGATCAGGCTCTGGTTAAGCAAGCTTGGGAAAGGCTATCCCACAGGGTGAGTATGAAACATCATGTACATGCACCGCATAGACTCCCTGTCATTTGACTGCATTTTTAGCTGCTGGACTGGCATCTACTGCTGGACTCATCCCTGCCTGCTCCTCTGGATGCGCTGGGGGCCTGGCTCCATTACACTGAAGGAGCTCTGCGGCAAGAGGTCGCCACCCAACAAGAGAATGATGAGGCAGCCGTCCACAGCTCTTTGGAACGACACAAGGTTGACAGACACTCACTGAGTTCCTTGCCTGTCTATTGCATGTGTTCAAGGGGTATCACAACATCTCTGTCGCAAAAAACCTGACCAGAAAAAAAATGTTTTGTGGGCACTAGGCCTGGGATGATAAAAAATTAGATAATTAATCACCCAATAAAAGAAAATGAACTCCATGATTTTGCCAGCCTCAATACATGCGCATGTGTGTCTGTTTTCCTCATTGCTTGCCTTCAAACAGGCAGGAAAAGGGTTCGCTCTGTGCATTGCTTTCAGCACCTTGGCGCGTTTGTTCCATGGAACAACAGCATGAATGGAGTAAACCCTTTTGTCAGTCATACAGTCTCTTTGTCTCAGTGGGTGGAGGCAGGGCCGGTAGCATACTCACTGCGTGGAGAAGAGTGAAATCCATCCATCCATCCATTTTCCTCCGCTTATGCGGGTCCGGGTCGCGGGGGCAGCAGCTTCAGTAGGGAAGTCCAGACTTCCCGGTCCCCAGCGACCTCTTCCAGCTCCATCGGGAGGACACCAAGGCGTTCCCAGGCCAGCTGTGAGACCTAGTCCCTCCAGCGTATCCTAGGTCTTCCCGTGGGCCTTCTCCCGACTGGGCATGCCCAAAACACCTCACCAGGGAGGCGCCCGGGAGGCATCCGGACTAGATGCCCGAGCCACCTCAACTGGCTCCTCTCGATGTGAAGGAGCAGCGTCTCTACTCAGAGCTCCTCCCGGATGGCCGAGCTCCTCACCCTATTTCTCCCACATACCCTCCAGTACCCTTGCAAGGGTAAAGAGCTGGTCCAGTGTTCCGCGACCGGGACAAATACCACATTGCAGCTCCAGTAACCAAGGTTCGACTAATGGTCGTGCCCTTCCCTCCAGCACCCTGGAGTAGACTTTCCAAGGAAGGCTGAGGAGTGTGATCCCCCTCTAGTTGGAACACACATTCCGGTCACCCTTTTTAAAAATAGGGACTACCACCCCGGTCTGCCAGTCCAGAGGTACTGTTCCTGACTTCCATGCAATGTTGTAGAGGTGTGTCAACCAACACAGTCCTCCAACATCCAGAGCCTTGAGGAATTCCGAGCGGAACTCGTCTACCCCCAGAGCCTTGCCACTGGGGAGTTATTTAAACACCACAATTATCTCAGCCACGGTGATAGAACTGTCCACGTACGTATCCTCAGACTCTGCTTCCTCTACGGAAGGCATGTCAGTGGTATTGAGAAGGGCCTCGAAGTATTCCTTCCACCGACCAACTATATCCACAGTCGAGGTCAGCAAGCCCCCGTCCGCACTGTTAACAGTGTGAACTGGACGCTGCTTCCCCTTTCTGAGGTGTCGGACGGTTTGCCAGAACCTCTTCGAGGCCGACCGAAAGTCGTGCCCCATAGCCTCACCAAACTCCTCCCACACCCGAGTTTTTGCCTCGACCACCGCTGAGGCCGTGTCCTGCTTGGCCTGCCGGTACCTGTCAGCTGCTTCGGGAGTCCCGCAAGCCATCCATGCTTGATAGGACTCCTTCTTCAGCTTGACAGCAGCCCTAACCCCGGGTGTCCACCATCGGGTTCGGGGCTTGCCACCACAACTGGCACCGACCACCTTGCGGCCGCAACTACAACTGGCTGCCTCAGCAATGGAGGCACAGAATACGGCCCATTCAGGCTCAATATCCCGGTCCTCCCTCGAGATGTAGGCGAAGCTCTGCCGGAGATGAGAGTTGAAGACTCGACGAACGGGAGATTCTGCCAGACGTTCCCAGCACACCCTCACTACGCGTTTGGGTCTGCCAGGTCTGTCCGGCATCCTTCCCCGCCATCTAATCCAACTCATCACCAGGTGGTGGTCAGTTGACAGCTCAGCCCCTCTCTTCACCCGCGTGTCCAGAACATGCGGACGCAGGTCTGATGATACGACCACAAAGTCGATCATAGACCTGCGACCTAGGGTGTCCTGGTGCCAAGTGCACTTATGGACATCCTTATGTTCGAACATGGTGTTTGTTATGGACAAACTGTAATTCGCACAGAAGTCCAGCAACAACACACCGCACGGGTTCAGGTCAGGGAGGCCGTTCCTCCCAACCACGCCCCTCCAAGTCACAGTGTCATTGCCCACATGGGCGTTGAAGTCTCCCAGTAGAACTATGGAGTCACCAGCTAGAGTGCTCGCCAGCACCCCTCTGATAGACTCCAAGAAGGCTGGGTACTCTGAACTGCCGTTCGGCGCATACGCGCAAACCACAGTCAGGACCCTTTCCCCAGCCCTAAGGCATAGGGGAATAACCCTCTTGTTTGCTGGGGATGACTCCAAAACAGAATCACCAAGCCTGGGGGCTAACAATAAGCCCACACCAGCTCGCCGCCTCTCCCCTGCGGCAACTCCAGAGAAGAACAAGGTCCAGCCCCTCTCAAGGAATTTGGTTTCAGAGCCCAAACTGTGGGTTGAGGTGAGTCCGACTATATCTAGTCGGAATCTCTCCGCCTCTTCCACAAGCTTGGGCTCCTTCTCCACCAGAGAAGAGACATTCCATGTCCCAAGAACCAGATTTGGCTGCCGAAGACCAGGTCGCCCGGACAGTGAGTGAGTGAGTGATCCTAGGAGCTGTTGTCGGGGGCTTTATGCCCCTGGTAGGGTCTCTCAAGGCAAACAGGTTCTAGGTGACGAGTCAGACTAAG
Organism: Oostethus manadensis; assembly: GCA_024372805.1. NCBI lineage: Eukaryota > Metazoa > Chordata > Actinopteri > Syngnathiformes > Syngnathidae > Oostethus > Oostethus manadensis. Next base: position 1,989,158 of record QODF01000068.1, on the reverse strand, counting down.
AGTGATTCAGAAGACCCCTATGAAAAAAACAAAGAGGAGTGACCGCACCTCGCCCGGACGTGGGCGAGCCAGGTCTGGGGGAGGGGCTCGCAGGCGAGCGCCTGGTGGCCAGGTGTTCACCCGTGGGACCTGGCCGGGCCTAGCCCGAAGAAGCCACACGGGAACTCCCCCCCGCAGACCCACCACCTGCAGGGGCACGCATAAGGGTCCGGTGCTGTGTGATTTGGGCAATGGTCAAAGAGTGAAATCAAATTAGTAAATTATTTGTAGATATATTGTCATATAGTCTTGATATTTTTTCACTTTACTTTTCTTGTTGTGTTAAATGTGTTGATTGATGTACAGGATGTCTTGAAGAGCCTTGAAGGACACCAGCAAGTCTTCCAGAGGATTCATAAGGACAGAAGTATTGATGGAGTCCCTGTCCCCCCAGAACAGCTCCAAGACATGGCTGAGAGGTTGGAAGGACCAATCCCCTCACATGTACTCATACTGAAACAACCACGTGTCATCTTATAGAGAAGACTCATAAAAATCTTCTTTTTTTTTTTTCAGGTTGAACTTTATGTTCACATCTTGTAGCATCCATCAAGCCAAGATGGAATTCCTGGAGACTAAACACCGCATGCAAGCTTTTCTCACTGCGGCCGAGTCTAAGCTCAAGTCCTGGATCATTAAATACGGCACACAAGAATCTGTTGAAATGATGCTCCGCGATTACATTGTAAGCCTTTTTTTGTTTTAAAAAAAAAATGTAATTAGTGTTTGTTGGCGCCATATACTGTAGCCTTCGCCATGTTTTTTGATTCAGAGTTATCCTGTGGAATGTCTGTTTTAATTATTATTTCATATTATTATTATTATTTCATATTATGTAGTTAATGTACTACATTTACTACATATTTTGATTACTTTTTAAGATGAGCGATACAGAGTTCAAAAGATGTGTTTGTCACTTTCCGAGATTTTGGTTAGATAAGGTGAATTGGCGCGTTGGGTTTTTGCAGTGTACCGTGGATTATTTAGAGTATACTAGGTGTACTTGCGGATCATAGCTCATATACTTATGGAGCGTGTACCGTTAGTGGAATATTTTGCGCAGGACTTCTTGCCAAAGCAAAGAACACTATGAATTTTTGCTTTTCTTTTTTGGGGGTGGGTGGGATGGGTGTGTTTATTGAACCTTTTCCAATTTAGTACAAGACAAGAAATGTTTTATTTCGTCTGCTTCTGGCAGGTTTTTGTGGAGAAGAAATATTTCTTTGAAAATTACAAGACTTTGTTCCAGTCTCTGAAATGTGCTGGGGAGGTTTACACCAGCGCTATGAGCTCAGGTGAGGAAGGCATCACAGTGCGTGTTGTGTTGTAAGTATGCATCATTTGCAGGGTGTTAGTGCCAGATCAAAAACAGCTGTGGCTGTAGGCAACCTATTAATTCGTTTTTCGTTAACTCACCAATTTTGCATGAGATGCATTTGAAGTATCATGAGTGGTCAGTATCCAGCAGGTTTATCTACCTCTCTACATGTGCTTTAAAATGTTGCTTGCAAAACATTCATTCATTTATTCATTTTCTATGCCGCTTATCCTCATTAGGGTGGCGGGTATGCTGGAGCCTATCCCAGCTGCCTTTGGGCGGGAGGCGGGGTACACCCTGGACTGGTCGCCAGTCAATCGCAGGGCACATATAGACAAACAAACAAACATTCACACTCACATTCATCCCTATGGACAATTTATAGTCGCCAATTAACCTAACATGCATGTTTTTGGGAAGTGGGAGGAAACCGGCGTACTCGGAGAAAACCCACACACGCACGGGGAAAACATGCAAACTCCACAAAGAGATGCCCAATGAAAATTCTAACCCTGTGAGGCCAACGTGCTACCCACTCGACCACTGTGCGGGCCCGCTTGCAAAACAGTCATCCCTCATTTATCGCAGTTAATTTGGCTCCTTACTCAACCGCAATAAGTTAATTTTCTCTTGTAGTTATGGCATTGAAAACTTGTTTATGATCTTATTGTTATTATATGTTTATTATAGCCCTGTAGACATCAAATAACATTTATACAGTCACCTTTATGTTTGTATTACCCAATATAGTAGAGCAAATGTTGGACATAAATAAAATAACAGTTGCTTGTTGTTCTTTTGTGGGTATCGTACTTCCTGTGGTTGCTATTGTCACGTCAGTGTATCGTAATGGCGGTTTTAAATGTCTTTACACTCGTATTACCCAATATTGTAGCCATACTAATAGTAAATAAGATATTTCAGACATAAATACAATTCCTGTTTGCGTTTATATGCGTTCTAAGTAGTTAATGTGTTCTATAGTGAACCCTAGTGGTGGGCGGACTGATGTGTGGAGGACAGGAGGTGACATTGGAGATTCAGAGTTGAGTTTCAACTTGGCCCAACAGTAGCCCGTGTTATTATTATGAGTATTATGTTACTATTGTGCCGGTTGTGAGATAATTTAAACTTGCAAAAAAAATGGCTGACAATCTCACTTGGCCCTTGTTCCACTGAACACCAACACGAATGGAAAATACTACATTCACAATTAGAATGGTGCACCTGCCTTGTGTTTGTACTTTAGTTCATTTAATTGGTTTATTTTGCCATTTCAATGCTTTAATTTATTCTATGAATAAGTACAATTTACTTAAATATGCATATGTTTGACTAAAATTAGGTCGTATTCAACCACGAAACAGCAGTAATTTATTAAATAATTGCTTGTGACTTGTCACTAGTGTGACATGACGTAATCAGCGGCATTAATGCGGGCTGACCAATAAGCGCCTTACTGCTATTGCAACATTGGTGTAGTTGCTGTTGTGTTGTGCAGTATGCTTGTTATTAAATGGCCAAGGTGTCAAAGAGAGCTGCAATTTCCTTTCTCATGCACTTCAAATTAATACAGTATAAAAATGAAGTTTTATATATACTGTACATTAAAGAGGTTTTACCCTGCCTGCTTCGTTTTGGTGGTTTAGGTAATAATACCATTTATGGTACAGCTACTGTATCAAAAATTGTCCTTTTTAGTTTGCAGTCACATTAAGTTTCCTCCAATTGATTTCCAACATCTCATTACAAATGCATGCCCTCACCCCCGTCAACAACAGGCTATAACCACCACAGCAGTGTCTACATCCACGTCCTCAGGCTACAGCTAAATGAGGTTCCTCCACCGTCGGGCTTCTCGGTGGGGAATACGACCCCATTTGCTAGTTAGGGGGCTGCTCCATTTCTGTGGGTCTCCGGGCACAAGCTGAGATGCTAGTTTCATGATTAAGTTTTTTTTCGGAGGTTGTTCTGCAAGCTTTAGGGTATGCAGAGCAAGAAGGCAAGACAGTGCACAAAAGTCTTCATCGGTCGTCCATTCAAAGATGTCCATTATAACAATAATATGGATGGCAAACTAAAATGAGTGGGAGACCTGGAGGTGTCCCAGTTCTTGCTAAAATGATCTCCAATGCCTTAAAATGGAGAGCAAAACCAGAGACACGTGGTAGAAAATTGAAGACAACTATCAAAATGGATCAAAGAATAACCAGAATAGCAAAGGCTCAGCCAATGATCAGCTCCAGGATGATCAAAGACAGTCTGGAGGAACCTGTAAGTACTGTTAAAAAGTCTTGTGCAGAAGAGATTACAATTTTCCAAAAAAACACATCAAATGGCCTAAAGAGAAATGGAGGAACATTTTGTGGACTGATGAGAGTAAAATTGGAGGTGACCTTAAGTGAGTTCTCATAATGAGTGCTATCAGTGGGTAAAGCATATTTGCTAGTTTATGGCATGTTCCGTGACATGTTTTCTCTACAAAACCCATACTGAATCCAATCTGAATCATTACAAATAAACTGCAAAATCTGTGAAGTCAGCATGTTGACACAAGCATCAGTGTTGCTAAACGTGACTCCCATCCCCTCCAGCAGACGAGGGAGAGAAGGGGGTGTCTCAGTTTGTGCGGGATGTGGCGGCCCAGTGGAGGAGCCTGTCCATGGAAGTGCGGAGCGTGAGGAGCATGCTGGAGGAGGTGCTTTCCAACTGGGACAGGTACACCTCTACAGTGGCCACTTTCCAAGCCTGGCTGGAGGACGCAGAGGAAGCCCTGACGCAGCCAGAAAGCACAAAGCAGGTATTGATGCAGGAGTTGTGGAACCACACAAAACCATTCAACCATTCATTCAAGCATGTTGTCATCGTAAGCGGAGTCCTATTAACAGTAACCATTCAAGTAGCTGAGCTCAGTGACACGCTGATGAGGGTGATTCGACACATCTCATTGCCATGGCAACCTTGCAGATTAGTCAGCTAATTACCCCATTTTTTATTGTTTCCTCGTTTGGTTCCACTGCTTTTTTTCTTTTTTGATGACCTGTCCTTTTTCTCATGTCTGGTGTCTATCATTGTTTTCCTAAATTTGCATGTCTGCTTCTTTTTATAAATCGTTTAATTGATTAGCACTCTTTGTTTCTGCATTCGCCCCTTCTTGTCTCTTTATATCCACACCCCCGAACTCCCCAGGAGTTCTTCAGGAATCTAGGCTACTGGATGGATCAGCACACTGCCATAAACGAGGCCGGAAATTTTCTCATCGAAACGTGCGACGAGACCGTGTCATTTGATTTAAAGCAGCAGCTGCTTCTTTTGAATGGACGATGGAGAGAGCTCTTCCTTAAGGTCAAACAGGTATTGAAAAACTGAAATTGTTGTCGATGAGGTACATTTCAACAAATAAAAATGCAGGTTGGCTGATAACGTTCTAATACCCACAGTGAATCGGAAAAAAATGTTTGACTTGTTATTTTGAATACAGTAGTGTTCAAAATAACAGCAGTCCAATGTTATTATCAAGATGAATTACTGTTATTAGTATATTTTTATTGCTACATGACAAACAAGTTACTGGTAGGTGCAGTAGATTCTCAGAAAACAACCAAGACCCAGCAATCATGATATGCGCGCTCATAAGGCTGTGCAATTAGGCAATTAGTTGGTGATGTGTTAGTGATGTGTTAAAGGAATGTGTTAAAATAGCAGGGTGGCATTCAATTGGTGAACAATTTTATGAAAAAAACAGGTGTGAATCAGGTGGCCCCTATTTAAGATTGAAACCAGCACTTGCTGAACATGCATTTCTCTTTGAGAGCCTAAGGGAAAATGGGTCATTTAAGACATTGTTCAGAAGAACAGCGTACTTTGATTAAAACGTTGATTGGAGAGGGGATCAATTATGGAGAAGTGCAAATAATTTTTGGCTGTTCAGCTAAAATGATCTCCACTGCCTTAAAATGGAGAGCAAAACCAGAGACACGTGGCAGAAAATAGAAGAGAGCTATCAAAATAGATGGAAGAAGAACCAGAGAAGAACCAGAAGAACCAGCCTTTGTTGGCTGGAGAGGCTAAGTTAGCTCAGTATCTTGCTATGATAGCAGCAGCCGTTTTTGTCTCTGTCATGATCCCGTAGCCTGTGCAACGTGAAGTATTATGTGATGCAATGTAAAAGACTGTAAACGTGACTATAGGGTGTTCTTTTTTATGTCTAAGGGGCTCCGGTAATGTTAAAACATGTGTTTTAGAAAGTCATTAAGTTTTCCATGCTCTACCTACAAAAATATTCCATTTGTTAAAGTTGTGTCCTACTTCACGGAAATTCACTCATCATATTGGGTCTAGAACCGATTATCCGCAGTAAAAGCGGTATTACTGTATTTGTATTTAGTTCATTGGGTCATTTTTGTTCTTGAAAACGCTTTGTTTAGGCTAAAAATATACGTAACCTTTACGTAAGAATGAATATTTAGTTTTACTAATAGTAGGCTTTACAACATGATTTATTAGTTTACATCATTTGAAAAACCGTGATTAGGCTGAAGCCGTGATATTAGTAGCGCAAAGCGGCGAGGGACGACTATCTTCCTATCGCTCTTTGCAACTCATACTGTTACTGCCACATCGTATTCCCGATACTCAATCTGTTGTTTTCTTTATTGTAGCACACCCGAGTTAACGAGTTGGAAAAGTGGAGAAAAGAGCACCGAAAAGCGATGTTGTCATTAAAAGAACTTTTGGACGCAGCAGAGGCAAAGCTCAGTGCTCCTGTCCACGTGTCTTTCCTCAGTGTTCGAGCCTTTCTACAGGATGTAGAGGTGAGAAAAGACATAAACGGACGTAAAACTTTTGTTAGGGGCTAGAACCCCAATATTCCAGCTGTTTTTTGTTTGTGTAAAGGTCAGGTGTCCATATTCTACCATATCATGTCGTCCTAGCAGAGACTCACTAAATGCTCTTCATGTTGGTGTCAAAGCCCAGAGGTGTTTATTTGAAAAAAGGAAAAACACGACCCCTCTCCACACCTTTCATTTCAGAATACCAAGCGAAAGGTTGTTGCCATGGAGACTCAATACAAGCTGGCCGGCTGCAGTGCTCAGCTCCTCGCAAAAGATGCGCCACACGATGAGGCCACCCAGGTCATTGCAGCCATGGCAACCGCTAAGAGTCAGTTGAGTCGGGTAGGTGATAACCTGAGTCACTGTTTCCATTTTGTCCAAAGCATAGTCATTTTTCTTGACTGTTCTGGTTGCCAGGTACGAGAGCGGTGTCCCGTTTTTGTGAGGGAATGTCATGCCCTTCTGCCATTGTTGGAGGAGATGGAAAAACACATCACTGCCTTTTATCAAGCGCTGGAGCGTGCCGGTCACATTACTGCCTCAGCCAGAGATGCACACACACAGAGCCCAACCATGCACAGACACGAGTGGCAGGTTCGATACCATCACCCATTTCAACTAAAGCTGTAGAAGGATTCCGTCCTGTAGTCCACAGTGTCCAAAATATCCTCAGGATTTGTTAAACCAGCAGCAGAGCTGTAAGCGATGTCTGTCGGTGATCGAGAGGAACCACCAAACGGTGCACAGGGCGCTCTCCACCAGCAAGCTGCTCCAGCACTTTGACACCAGCCTCCTGCAGAAGACAGTTGCTGACGTGCAAGGTTCGGCACAGGTTAGAATAATAAATTCATGTTCATGCTGTTAATGAGATTACAAGAACATCAAAAACACCCGGGAGGCAAAAACAACAACAGGACTCACGAGCCTCATTAATGTAAACAAGCAAATATTGTAATGACACTTCAACACTGACGACTGGCCTGCTGCTCTCCTGCTCGCTTCTCTGTCAGGCACTGCTGAAGGAGGTCGGGGATTGGCGAAGGCAGGAAGAGGCCAACAGCTCTCTCAGGAGGAGGTTCGAGGAATCTCGACAAGATCTGGAGAGAGTGCTGAAGAGGTCCCAGGAGTGCTTGGGAGAGAGCGGAGACGCCGAGGAATTACTCAAGAAGCACACAGTGAGATGAACATCGAAAGTCTCCCATGGGGACTACAAAATCCCTCACACCACACCATAGCTATTCCCAATGTAAAGCAATGCATTGAACACCCTATCAATGACATCAGAGCAATCTGATTGGATGTCCGTGAGTGCTTTGAGGCGATGCCGTGACATCATTGCCTCATCGGTGCCTTTTAACTCGTTGTGGTTAGTCACTCCTGTTTTTGTCATACAGGATTTTTTCAGTCAAGTGGACCAGCACGCACTGAGCGTATTCTTGAAGGCATGTGATGAGTTGACCGACATCCTACCAGAAGAAGAGCAGCAGGGGCTACAAGAGACAGTCCGCAGGCTACACAAGCACTGGAAGGTGAGGAGGTTAATGTGCTTTGTAGCGCAATCGCTTTTTACTCTTCATAGTGCGAGGAGGCATAACAGATTCAATAATATAACAAACCAAGAGGGCCTTTTGCTTTGATAGAGTTCACATATTTAGTCTTTTATAAGCATGTTCCAATGAGATATTAGTAAGAGGTCATACAACACATTGTTATCAGAATCAAGGGTGACCAAAGTGCAGCTCGGAGGCCGTTTAAGGACATTTAAAAAAAATACAATTTAACAAGAAAAAAAAACAATAACAAAATGTCGAGCAAAAATGGAAAAATCAAATTTCACAAAAACAAAGTCAAAAAATATGAAGAGAAAAATGTTGTACTCTAATTTTTACCAGAATAACATTGTAATATTTTGAAAAAAATACCTTCATTTTAGTAGCATAAAGAAAAATGAAGTGTTTTTGTTAGTCATAATATTGTGGAAAAACAAACAGAACAACAAAAAAAGTTAGAATTATTAACAGTAATTAAAAAAATATTATGGAAAAAAGAATTCGGGGAAGAAAATTTTCCATAATAAAAAGAATAATTCTGAGAAGAAAATTTAGCAGAAAAAAGAAAAAAAATTATTAAAATAAACAAAAGAACTGCAGAAATAAAAAAAACAGCTGTAATTTTACGAGAACAAAGTCAAAACATTTAAAGAGGAAAAAAGTCATATTCTAATGAGAAAAAAGGCACAATTCGTCCTTAATAAAAATAATGTAATTTTACCGGCACCAATTTGAAATATTAAAGAAGAAATGTTATTTTTTTAAAGTCAGAATATGAGAAACAAAGTTGTCAGTTTTGGAAGATTTCTAGTCATAAAGTCACAATGTGAGATGAGAAGAACATTTACAAACCCTATTTAAGAAGAGAGTTGAAATATTTGGAAAATTAAAAAAACAACAGCAAAATGGGACAAAAAGAGCAAAGACCAAAGTTCAGATTAACAATACGCCTTTTCACCCATATCACAAAGCTGAGACTCATACCACAAAGTGGCCCTTGCATGCTTTCACTTTCAGTCCATTGCCCCAGTACTGGTTTAAATGTTGCTGTTGTGGCAGGATGTAGTCCAATTTAAATGTAACATCAAGACATTCATTGCCACAACATTAGGTACACTTGCAGAATACAAAAGTTGCAACAAAAATCCTTGATATTTGATGCTGTGTTCTATCTCAGGACATCCAGGCTGAGGTGCCATCTCACCTGCTCCGTCTGAACGTGGAGGTGGAGCAGAGTCGAGTAGATACCGTGCTACAGGACTGCAGAGCAGAGCTGCACCGAGAAATCCTTGCCCTGTCGCACTCCACCGCCAGTGAGCATGTGATCAAAGAGCATAGGGTGAGCCTCGTTAGTCATAATAAAATCACTGGGCCCCGTCATCATCGAATCCCCATCTCTCATATCTCCAGACGTTCTTCAGGAAACGCAAACCCCTGACTTTGTGCGAGAAGAGGATTAGGAACATGGAGGATCTGTGTCATAAATTGCCCCGCAACGACTCGGCTTACAGGCGGCTAGACTCCACCAGGAGGTCTGTGGACGAAGTCACAGAGCAGATAAGAAGCACCAGCTTGCAGCTGGAACAGCATCCTGATAAGTGGAAAGAATGGAATGATAGGTACATATTGAGCTGCATGCTTGCAAGACCCTGCACACAGAACGGGGTCCAAAACTTCTTGTTCTTACAGATTTTGTGAGCTCTCAGACTGGCTCTCATCTCAGCGGAGGCTCCTCAAGGAGACTGCAAGACATTCCACACACAAGGAGCAAGTTAAAGCTGCCGTGCAGGTGCACATGTCTGCTGCGTTTGCATGGAATTAGCTAAAGTCTAGCTAACCAGCACTGTTTTGAAATTAATTTTAGGCATTGCGAGAAGAAGGAGAAGCCCGAGAAGAGAACCTCTTGTGGCTTAAGAGTCGTCTTTCTAGCTTGGCCGACATTAGCTCTGAACAGGAGATACAGAGACACCAAACAGCCCTGACCAAACTTGCAGCTGACTTCAAGGACCTTTTTTCATCACTGGGCAAAGTATTCCAACCCTGGAAGTTTACATTCTAACCCTGCTCTCATTTGGTCTGACCCTAAAACTTTTTTACTCATAGGGTGGTGGAGAGGGTTCCACTACGTTTCAGTTTGAGGAGCTCAGGGAGGAGGTGCGTGGCGCTTTAAAGGAGGTACTGAGAGCAGGAAAGGAAGCCGGAGAGCAGATCAGCGGGATCCTGGATGCTGATAACCTGAGGGAAGCCCAGGACCTATTCTTTATTCACCAGGTATGCATGCAATGTCCTTTTCTTTTTATGCACAGGTTTGGCATTGGTTCTAGTAGATCGCATTGTTGTTGTTTTTGCATTATAGCAACGCTTGAAACAGCTGCAGGCTCTCAGGAGGGAGGCGGAGCTCCTTGTGTCCCATTCTCACCGGTTGCAGACAGGAGAGGGGCTGAGTCGCTCTGTGCACGAGCTGGAGGAACGTGTCAGAGAGGTTGACTTCCAGTTCAGCGCGAAGGAGCAAAACCTGCAGGTAATGTGTCTCCACCATGTGTGAACATTTGTGTTTGCTTGCAAGTGTCCTGCTGGGTCCTCCTTCCTGTTGGGATTATTGATCAGTCCATGTCCATGAGGCTTAACCAAGTATTGATTACTGTGCTGGTTTGTTAATGTTGTTTGGACACTGTCAGAAACACTTCTATCCTCGGAAAGTAGTATTTGCACTTGAGTAGCATGCTAACCTCAACATGGACAAGATGTTTGTAAGAGCTTTTGATCTTATTTTCCAGGCCACTCTGGACTCCTGGCAGTGCTTTGAAACCGAACGCGAAAAGGTTTGGAGTTTTATTAGGGAAACCGACACTGAGCTGCGCAAAGAGCATGTATTCAACAGCCTGGACACCCTGAGAAGAGAAATGGAGCTCTACGAGGTGTCTCTTTTGTGTGACACTATACATGCAACTACAGTATATGCTGTGCACTTGTCATCTAATGCTGTGCACTTGCTTTAAGGAGCTTTCCCTGAAGGTCGAAGACTGCAGCGTGCGAGCAGATGTACTCTTGGAGGATGCAGTGGATCTCCAGGTTGGTCCGAAAAATCAAAGTCTGGTTCTGCAGCAGGCCCAGATGGCCAGAGAAGCCGTCAAAGAGCTTCAAGACCACCTTAGCAAAAAGTTAGTACTCTACCTTTATGACTGCCTAATAAACAGTTTTACAGTATATATGTATAGGAGAGAATTTGCTTAGTTGAGTTCTATTGAGGTGCTTTAAATTGCGCTAAAAATACATGGTTGTAGACGGCCACCATGTATTCCATTGAGCAACCTCCAATTGTTTTGATACTGTCAACTATTTTCTTCCAGTGTTGCACGTCTAGAAAAGATGTGCTCATTGTGGGAGCGCTTAAATGTTGAATCAGTGAAGCTCTCCGCATGGATCAATGAAAATCAGGGGGTGCTGAAGGCAATCGAGATCACCTCACCCTCGGATCATTTGGACCAACACATCGGCACAGTAGAAGTACGTCAATTATTCTAATGTGCACTGTGACTGTCAAAACACTTTGAAACTACTTCGGAAAATTGCCTCAGTCCTGAAGCAAGAACGACAGGATATAAATTGAGAATAAAAGGACAAGGTCCTACTCATGTAATAACCTTGTCAATCTTATGGAAACTGTGAAAATTAGAACATTGCAATAAAAAGTTTCCAAACATACCTCTTTGCCATTCTTTGTTCTCCAGAGAGTGGCAGAAGATCTAGAGAAGCTGCTAGCTGCCCTGCTCCACATGGAAGAGGACTGCGAGGCCCTGTCCAGGTTTGTGACCCCTGGAGCGAGCGGCTGTATCTGCGCAAACCTCACCCAGATGAAGAACTCCTGGGAGGAGCTGAAGGAGAACAGAGAGCAGTTGGCAGGGCAGCTCAAACAGTGTGCCTCCAGAAGAAAGAGATGCAACGATAACCTTGAGCAGGTGCTAAACTATGCGTCCAGAAATGATGCGGTGGGAACGAGCGGGTTATTTTTAACTGATGTTGTTGTTTTCACTTTAGGTCAAGGAAACAATGAAGCATCTTGGAGAGAAACTTGACTCTACGGCTACATTTTACTCTTCATCATCTGAGACGTTCAAGAGCTTGCAGAGTCTCATGGTAGGATAAGAAAAAGTAATTTAGACTGTTGCAGGCAATAAATGTTTTGACTAATGCACTAATAACAAGGAGTGGCACAAGATCTTGCGATATTAAAATGTGACCAAATAAAATTGTCTCGTAGGCACAAGGCCTGGGGCAATAATAAATCAAATCAATAATCACACAACAGATGAAAATAAAATGGATCATTTTGCCAGCCTTGACATATTGTCATGTGCATGCGTGTCGGTTTTCCTCATCTATTGCCTCCAAACTGGAAAAGAGTTCACTCTGTGCATTGGTTTCAGCACCTTGGCGCATTTGTTCCGTAGAACAACGGCATGAGCCCTTTTGTCTATCAAACAGTCTTGCTGTCTTGCTTGTTGTCTTGCTGGGTGGAGGCGGGGCCACTAGCATACACACAGTGCAGAAGAGTGTAACATAGTAGAAAATATAATAGTAGACTGCACTACATTGCCACATATTTTTGCATTTTTTTCCATTGTACTTATTAAGTAATGTTAAATCTCAACTTTTTCTCCTAGACTCGTCTCGTCCTGTGAACTGCGTGTCTTGTGACACCCTTACTAATAACACATGTTTCTTTGCAGGATGTGTCCCAGGCTGTGGAGCAACTGAAGCCCATGCTAATGGCGTTATGTTCAGATGCGAGGAGGCTAGGAGAAGGCACCGCAGTGGAACAAGAGGTGGTTGAACTCCAGAAGCTGCAAGGAGAGTTTCTGGCAAAGGCCACAGAGAAACAATCTACTTTAGAGAGCCTTCTTGCACTGTGGCAAAGGTATTTTATGTGTTTACAGTCCCTTTGCAGCTTAATATTCCATCTTTGTTAGCCCATTTAGCCTTAAACTGTCACAGCCCCACGGAAGATTATGGAGGCTAATGTTTGCAGAATGAAAGGAAAACTGAGGCTAATACCCTGCTAGCTGATGCAGCCGTGCTGACAGAACAACAGGCTGATAGCTAAACAAACCCTGATATTATCATACTGACTGCAGAGGCTAAATAACCCACTGACATACGTTGATTGTGCTAAATTGGCTCCAGGCCCAACCACGATAAGCGAATTTTCGCAAAGTAGGACTCTTTCTTAATAAATGGAATCTTTTTATACTTATGGCATAAAAAAAATCTGTTTACAATCTTTAAATAAATACTTTTAAGGTTGTTAGATACCTCTAGATATGAAATAACACCAATATAGTCACTTTTACATTCATATAACCCAATACAGTATATCTAATCAGAGAAAATAGGCAATAACTTGTGTTATTATTATGATTATTACCATAATTTCCGGTGTATAAACCACTACCTTTTTCTAAACTTTGAACCCTGTGACTTATACAGCGGTAATTTATCAACCTCTTCCATTCTGGTGACATCTCTTTTATTTCAGTACTACTACTGATCATTTAAATACTGTGCCTCTCATGAGTAAGTGAGGAAATAGTAGCTAAATGCTAAAATTATCACACAGCAACTTAACATGGCGAATGTTCTTACCAAAGCCATGAATGTTGGTAAGAAATATACAAAACTAGTACCAATATGAGTGTAGAATAAAAAATTATCCTATCTGCTTCCCATCATTTTTTGTCCTTTGTTGACTGGAGAGGATGTGCAAGACAAGAGCTTTGCTGAGGATACTATAAACGACAACTATTTTGGAGCTTTTCTGAATACATTTCATGAACTGGTTGCTGATTCCCTCAACCTTAACTTGGATTGGCGAGAGGTACAGATTCCTTGAAATCAACAAGTTACACGTGCTGAAAGCTGCTAGGAAGCTAAGCTGACCGGCTAATTACTGAAGTTTAAAGCAGTTGCCTAGCAACAATCCCAAACAAAAGAACAAAGAAAGCATCTATTACAATTGTAAAGGATGCTGGCCCTGGATACATGGACTCCAAATCACAAGCGTCAGTCTTGTTGCCAAATGTGGAGGGGGAGGACGTCTACAGCCATGAGTGGAGTACATCAGAAAAACAACAGGAGGAGGAAAATTGCAAGACTTTTAAGAAGTTAAGAGACATGGAGATGCAGGAGATGCGGGGGTGTACTGCAGCACAACCGGACCTTAAGCATTTGCAGTCACAGATTCAATAATTCAATATGTACAATCGCAGAATAGCAGTCTCATCGAAAAGATACGAGGGGTCCATGGTGATGTCATAAACCTTATGGAGGAAAATAGAGCACTGAGCAAAGAAACTAAAGCTTTAAAAGAAGAAATCGAGAAGTTGCAAGATACAAATGTTGCGCTGTGTGCTGCTCTTGAAGAGGTTAAAAACCCTATGGCAGATAATAAAGCACTAAGCACTGATATCAAGGCTTTGCAGGAGAAAACAAAGCCACCATGGAAAGAAAGTACTGCCTTGCGTGATGCTCTCAAGGGAGCTAAAAACCATATGGAAGAAAGTAGAGCATTATGCAAGGATGTTAGAGTTCTACAAAATGTTATCAAGACATTATTGGAAGACAATGCTGCCTGGCGCACCGCTGTGGAGGAAGAGAAAGAAGCAAAGGGTAATATCACTAAGCAAATGAAAACAATAATTGATGATCCTCACAACCCGTTCAACAAAGTATTAATATCAGGAACTCATGTACTTACATTTAATGACACTCACAGTACAACACCAAGACAGCAAGATGTTGATCCGGAAATCAACAGGGGAAGGGGGATGTAAAGAGGAGGTAAAAAAGGAAAAAATAAAATATTTTTTTTTAAAGAAAAATATGATATATGCATGTATGTGTATGTATGTATGTATTATATATATGTGTATGTTTGTATGTATACATATGAATGTATGTGTGTATGTATGTAGGCATGTATGTATTAGCAAATCATGTGAGAAGGGGGTAGGATTAAGTAAGCTTTGCTTCTTCCTACTCCTATTCGGACATGTAGAACTGAGGAATGTAACATGAATAATTATTTGCACAATGTATGCATGTTCGAAACAAATTAAACCAAAATCCAAACCAATCATGCATTGCTTCATGCATGGACATGTGCGGCTTATAGTCCGGTGTGGCTTATGTATATACAAATCTGTTTGTCTCTCTAAATTTAGTGGTTGCATCTTAAACACCGGTTTCATCTTATGCACCGGAAATTACGGTATGTTATTGTTGTGCCTGCTGTGAAATAATTGAAACCTACCAATAAGATCCTGTTTCTCCCACAATGAAGTCTGGTGCTTGTCTTACAAACAATTACTATCAAGTAGTGGCCAATGTAGAACACAACATTCACAATGGCTTATACTGTATTTGTATTTCAATCAATTTAGCCATTTTTATGCCTGAAAATGCTCAACTTGGGCAAAAAGTGCATACAATTGGCATATTTTTTTTTTACTATTAATAGGCTGTATTCCACCACAAATCAATAACTGTGTATTAATATACTTTTGAAAAAAAGTGTCACTGCGATGTTTGAATTGCGATCAAGCGAGGGTCTGCTAACAAAGTATCAAGTACAAGTGGGGTTATTTGGGTCCATTTTTATGCATTTGCGCAGATGAAATTGGAGGACATTTGCAGGATATTTACTGTTTTCCCTGTTTTTTTCTGAGACACATATCTAATTATGATTGTATGAACACTGCTCTTTACTTTTGTGTCGCCCTGTTTGTCAAATCCGCCCCTCTTTGACCCATAAATTATCTTTAACTCCCATCAGTCTGATTGTGCAGTCAGCCATCCTCGTTTCCGTTTTTAACAATACACTTTTGTCATCATGTTTTTTTGTTCACGAGAGCCATTGTCTTAGCATGCATGGTTTTATTCATGAGGAACTAATAGTGATGCTGCCAGTATCTGCCTTTTTGTAGATTTGAAAAGGAGAACAACTCAATGAAAAGCTGGCTAGACCGTGGCGAGTCTATTTGCTGCCCCGCCAATGAATTACTCTCTGCAGACAAGATGAAGATAAGGATGGAGCTCCAGCACGTGCAGGTAAATTACTTCATTGTCCGTCACTTGTTCAGCTTTGAATATTTCCTTTTGCTTCTACAGGAAATGCAGAGTGAGACGCCCTCCAATGACGCCCTCCTTGAGGGTCTGTTAAATCTTGCATTATGTCTCTGTCCGTCTGCCCCTGAAGATCGAGTGCCAGAGCTCAGTGAGGATGTTGCATTGCTGCAGAAGAGATACACTTCACTAAAGAACAACATGACACACAGGCAATCACCATTACTTATTACTTTTTACCATTACTCATCATGCAGATATTTCTTTTCCAGTAAAGGACAAGTCCTGTTTTAATTGTATTTTATTGATTTGTTGTAGATGCAAGTTGCTGAAGTCTCATTTGTCCCAGCTTGAGCTTTTTGATGAGGCGCTTCTGACATTGAGCCAAAAGAGTGAACAGTTTCTTTTAGACTTGAGAAGATCTTTTCAGGTGGATGTTAGTGAGCTTAACGATGCCTTCACAAAACTCATGGTGAGTAGTTAGACTCTTTATACATGTATGACCATTGAAAATGATTTGGGGTGTCACAAAATCTCGTGTCACAAGATGTTGCAAGAATAAAACATGGAAAGATTTCTTATTTTTGAAAAAAGGCCTGTGGGCACTAGGCCTAGGACAATAATCAATAAATTAATTATTCCCACAGAAATTGAAAACTGATTTGAAGTGGATAATTTTGCCGGCCTCAATATATCGCCATGTGAATGCGTGTCTGTTTTCCTCGTCTCCGGCATCCAACCAGGCAGGAAGAGAGTTCACTCTGTGCATTGGTCTTAGCACCTGGCTGCTATTGTTGCATAGAACGGCCCTTTCGTCAGTCATACAGTCTTTGTCTCGGAGGGTCGAGGCGGGGCCACTAGCCTACATACATAGTGCAAAAGAGTTGTGTAACGTCGTCGGAATTATAGTAACAGATTACAAAATATTTTATATATTTCATTATATTTATCCAATTTACTTTTCATTAAAGTAAAGTTTGTCTTGTTGCGTAGGCGCATTTTTAAGTATCATCTTGTCTCGTGATACCATAACTTAATAATGAAAAAATGCCTGTACAATTTTCTATGATAGCCACAGTTTGACCCAGGAACAGACTTAGTCTATTTATTCAGAAGATAATGGAGATGAGTGTTATATAATGATCTTATTCCAGGAACATGCATCAAAGTTAAAGAATCATGCATCACTTGGAGAGATTCTCCAGCAAACAGAATCCTCGCTGCATGACTGCTCCACTACAGAGGCCCGGCAGCAGCTCCGGGCCCGAACAGAGGATTGGCTCCAACCTCTCAGTGAAGCTGAACGTCTGCTGGTCCTGCGAAAAGCGTGTCTGAATGAGTTAGAGTCCTTCCTGGAGAAGAACAAAGCGGCAGCCCAGGATGTCAACCGGATTCACGAGACCCTGCAGAGTAGTGGGAGCTGGTATCAATCAAAAACCGAAGCGCTCCATCACCTTACAGTCAAGGTTGCGAAAGATGTGGCCCAGCTTGAGGCTGAGGCAGTGAGGTTGGATGGGCTGGTGAACAAGGCCCACCTTCACTTGTGGGCCTCAGATGGGCCTGACTCTGCAGGAACAACCAAGGGAAGAACCTCTTGCATGGGGCTGGCTTTGGCCCTTGTCACATCTCTGGAGGAAGCACAGACGTGTTTGGGATGGAGGCGGAGTGAAGCAGACGCCCTTGGAGCCATGTGGAGCTCCTTTGTGGGAAAGAAGGTGGAGTTGATGAAGAATTTGGAGAAACTAGAGGATAAAGCAAGGCAAGAGGTGGTCAGGGAGTCGTCAGTGCAAGCGTTTCAAAACAGGTATATGAATACTTGAACTCCTCATTTGGAAAAAGATATATTTTCTCCAATAAGAAAAGTTAAAGTTGGGATGACTGTGGTCTCCCAGGCTGTGCTGCTTGGCCCAGCTTGAGGATGAGCTCCAAACCTTTCAACAACCCCAGCTGTGGTTAGAGGAAAAAGGAAGCCAGCTGGCCCAGAGAGACACTGAGCTTGCAGGGGAGGCTCAGAAGGATGTTAAACTGGTGAAGGCGGCCTGGGACAATGTCAGGTCTCTCATCACGAGTAGGTCAGTGTGAAGTAGAACAGAGACCGACTCTTATCCGTCTGGTCTCGGAGTGAAAGCTTTCTTTCCATCTCTTTTTTTAGTCAAAAGCAAACTACGGTTGTACTGGATCTTCTTCACCATTACCATCAGCTGAAGTCCATCCTCTGTGCCACTGTGGAGAAGGCACAGGTGCTCGCTCACAATCTGCCCCATCACAACCACAGCGCTCAGGAGGCCAGGAGATCCTTCACACAGGTTAGAAGTGGGGCACACATTTCCTGGATGTGTAGCCGTTCATAATACAAAACATTTGTTTTGGGGCTTTTTTAGCACGAGAAAATGCAAGACGAGCTGAGAGAAAAGCAGGAGGACATGGACCAGCTCATCAGCATGGTGGAGGATCTGCAGAGAGAAATGGATCACATTCCCAACTGTGACATGTGCATCATCCGGAGAGAGATGGAGAATTTAAGGACACAGTGGTTGGAGGTAAGTAGGATGTACGAGTAAATCATTTCATCTATGTTTTAAATAATAATAATAATAGTAATAAAAATATGGTAAAGATCTTAGGTTGAAATGATACACAAATGTACTGTAATTACACTGTATTTAAAGATTTAAAAGTTGAGATACCAGAAGATCTTTGGGTGAAGGGGGTGGAAGTCCCAAAAGTGTACATCTAACTGGAGAGTTTTGTTGGAAAAATCTGTTTGTTTTTTTTTATTACACATGCGTGGAAGTCAACATTTTTTGCCACCTCTTGTTCCTGTTGGAGAAAGTGTGACTCTATCCAGGTGGACCACGTCCACATATTTTTGTCAAGTATTGGTAACATTTGATAGGAGCTGATACAAATAATATATTCAGGGATAGGTATTTGATTAGAAATGTCTTTTTTTGGCGTACTGTATCTCCAGAGGGAGTATGTCAAAGTGATGTTTATTTATTTTTTTTATTCTACTTACACTCTTATATTAAACCTCTTATGTGGATCTTCATCCCTATTAGAAAATGTTGTCTCAAAAGAGACACTCCCTCAATAGCTCTTTTGGCACAAGTTGTTAAACACATAAGAACAATGGAACATAAGAACAACTTATGACTTTCGCCTACAACAGTACAAGGCGGGAAAATATTGGAAAAGATGGACGCTCCGTGTTGTTGTCTGAAGCTTGTTTTGTTTCACTTTTCAATCTTTAGTTCCTGTTCAGAGACTCTTACTTTGTATTCACTTCCTGCCTTGCCCTGTTTTGTGTTTTCCTGCTTGGCTTTAATTACTCGCACCTGCGTCTTGTTCCTTAACCCACCTGATTAGTTCAGGTGCGCACGCTTTGGTTTGTTTATTAGCATTATATTTAAATTGCCATTGGGACTGGTCTGTGCCTTACCACTGCAAGACAGTAATTATTACTATTATTAAAAGATGTTTTACTTCCTTTTTGGTGCCATCTGTGCACTCTGAGGTCATGGCCACAACATCATGATGCCAAGATGTGACAGTGGCTGTCATACACAACCTGGGGGCAGTGATGATGTTGATGAGAGATGAATGTTCCCGTGGCCCTCTCTGTGCATATTCTTTTTTTATTTTTTGTTCATTTTCCCTATGAAATACATTTTTTAATCTTCTTCTTTTCCTTTCGGCTTATGCCTGCTTATCCTCTCAGGGTCCAATTGGTAAACAAGCACGTTGTTTTTTTCATTTGATGGAGTTTGTCAGTTGCTCAGCTGTCACTCCTAATTAGCCACAAATATAAACAAGTCCTGACATGTTGGCTGTCTCTTTTTCCTCTCTCGCCTATTATACTCACGTTCATCAAATTAAAGAGATCCAAGATTCAAGAGGATTTTCAGACCGGATTTTCTCACATTACTGAGTGTTCATTCCCCGTTTTAGGTGTCGGGGAGAATTCAAACCAATACGGAAAGATTGGGCTACTGTATGACCCTGTGGGATGACCTCAAGCTCATGGAGCAGGACATCTCCCAGTGGACTATCACCTCCATTGCTGAACTCAGTGCCACCAACCTGACTGACAAGGAGACGGAGACCCGCCTCATCACCTTTCAGGTAGACATATGCTCATAAAATTGGTGGTGTAGTATTCAGAAAGAGCGCTAAAATGGATTCGTTTTGACCCACAGGCTGATATGGAGAAGAGGGAGCACTCACTGGATGCTCTGCAGGAACGAGTGGAAGATCTAAAGGTCCAAGCAAAATTGGAGGAAACTCCCTTACAAATGCAGGTGAATATGTTAATAGATGCAAGCTATGCAAAAATATGAATAATTGTTTACTAATCTATTTAATGATCTCTGAGGTTCCCTGTTGGTATTTGTGACTACCCTGTTGTCTATGTTATTGACTTAGGTCCTGGAGTCCAACTTGAGGAAAAAGTTGGTCCATGTGCAGGAGATGCACAACCAAGCCAAACACAGCCTGACTTACTTCACTTTCCAGACGCAGCGACTTGAGGACCTCATGTCCCTGATGGCTGAGCGGCTTGACAAAATTGAAGGTTCCTTGTCAGGCCTTAGTGGGACCGCCTCTCCTGAAGACATTGGTGCCATTAAGGTACGGTGCCGCCACTTGCTTCACTTTGTAGAAAATGTTTGTTGTGTGCCGTCCTACATGATGTTGCTATACTTACAGGGCCTGCAGGATGTTGTGGAGGAACAGAGGGCAGACATGGACTCTGCCAGAGAGGCTATGAGCGACCTGTGCAGGTCTCATCCCTCTCTGGAGCTCTCTTACCTCTCTGCTGACCTCACCGCCATATCCAAGCGAACTGAGGTGGTCGCCCAGCGTTATGCCAGAGCCAGGGGCAGCTTGCAGGATGTGCTGCAGGTCCACTTAAACCGTAAGCGATATAATATTTTGCTTTTTTTTAGGTAGCTGCAATAAATTAAAGCTCTTAAAAATCTCAGAATTTGGCAATTAATCCTTCTTGATCCATCTTGTCTGTCCGTGTCAGAGATTAGCATCAGATTTAAAGTTAATTTTTCCCCAGAGGACACTTTAAATGGCTTCACACTCTACTGACACTCAATCACTAGTGCATAAGTGCATACTCTGAGCTCTGACACACACCTGTGCTCCGCAAGAGTAATGTGGTTCTTGTCACATTTGATCTCGAGGGAGTCTTTTAGGGCTTGTTGCCAGGGAAACCCTGCCCTGCACTTGCTGTGTAGACACACCCACCCCTCCTGTTTTCCTCAGTACCACACTGTTAGCTCTTGTCCCGTTCAATGTTCCTAAACAGTGGAGTTATGCTCAGCTTGCTAATATAGCTCCTATGGTGTTTGTTATTTTCTCTTTGCCCTGGAGCAGAGCTTTTCCAAGAATTCCACTCCTGGCTCTCTGGGTTGAAGTTGGAGCTGAAAGAATGTTCCAGTCATTCTGAAGACGTCGGCACCCTCACAGCAAACTTAAAAAGACTGCAGGTACAAATTGTGTTGTTGCAGTCAATATTGTAGGCCAGCAGCTTGTTTTTTATTGTTTTATTTATTTTAAAACAAAATGAACGAATCAATAATGAGATATTATTTGTTAGTACACTAATTGGCCTTCTCACCTCCAACACAAACAAGATATTGTTTTATGTTTAGACCTACATTGGATTTTTTTAGCATCTTTAATGTTTGTAAGCGGCCCCTGATGGAAAGTTTGGACACCGTAGTTGCAGGGTATTGTTACAAGTTTTCTCTGTATCCTGGATTTAACTCCCTCCTACATTTTCAGTCGTTAACAGAGCGAGTGCCAAAAGGTGAGGAGCGTCTCTCTCAGGTTTGTGAAGAGGTTGAGAGGCTCCACCTCCACTTGCCAAAAGCTGCAGAAACACAGCTCCAGGAGCATCTTTCATCTTGCAAGAGAGACTGGAGAAGCTTCCTGGATGACTCTTCTCAGAACCAACAAGACCTGGAGGCGAGTATTCAGCTCCTGAAAAGGTGAGCCTTCGTTTTTCAGATTTTAGTGATGGTGTTTTCCAAATTAATGAAGATGCTCTTGTCTCTAGTTTTGACAACACTGTCGAAAGTGTCAAACAATGGCTTAAGCAGATGGAGCTCATCCTCAACAGGGAGTCTCTTATTGGGGAAGACGGCCAACATGGTGTCCCAGACACCAGAGAGGAACTGGAGAGAGTAGAAAACCTCCATAGGGAGCTTTTAGAAAGACGGTATGACATGTGCAAGATCATATTTCATAACCTTCTAGCTGATGAATATTCAAGCATATTTATGTTCTCCTGCAGGGACTCAATCGATTGTGTCATCCAGGAGGCGCAGTCCTTGTCCGAATCAGGACGTGGCTCTGGAGGAGAGGTCCAAGTGGCGGGCAGGCTCCAGATGCAGCACCAAGCCCTGCTCACCGCTGCTAGGGAGAGACTGCGAGGCTGTCAAGAGAACCAAGCCTTTGGGGAGACCCTGCAAGCGGTGTGGGCCTGGTTAGAGGAGATCCAGGAGAAACTGGGCACCGTTGATAGCACCATGGGGACCAAGGAGCAGTTGGAGCAGAGGCTGGAGACTGTACAGGTAGAAAAATAACTCTTTGGCCTTGCTGAAATGCACTCTGTTGCACACTACAGGGCGCAGTTTCCTTATCCTAAATTCAAATGCATAAAAAATACACATTCCTCTGACTGTGTAGGCTCTGTTTGTGCAGGATATCCTGCTTTTGAAGGGGGAGGGAGAAGTCAAACTGAATATGGCACTTGGTAAGGGTGAGATGGCCCTTCGCTGCTATGGGTCCACTGGACAGGAAGTGTTACGCTCCCAGCTCCAGGAAGTGGAGGACGCTTGGGCCACACTGCTTGTGACCGCCATGAGCTGCCACAGGTACACTATCTGTGGAGCTATGTTTGTAAATCGGTCCACATGCCTGTCTTGAGTGTTTCAGTCATGGGGTTTATGTGATCTTTTATAGATATTTAGGACAAAATGGTGGTATGTTTGTCTTTTGTAGCCGTCTCGAGTGGACCGTCTCACAGTGGAATGGTTACCTGGAAAATGCAGCCCAGCTTCGTGGCTGGATGGACGCTGTGGAGCGAGAGGTGTGCGCATCCCTCGCCCCTCAACCGGGACCCAGGGAGAAGACCTCACAACTGGATGGGCTCCGTTCTCTGCTGGCTGATCTGGAGGACCACCAAATGGCTTTGTCCAGTCTGGAGGAAAAAGCCAGAGAGCTCTTCAAGAAGACCGGGGATGCCAGTTTTAACCGTGGCGCTCGAACGCAGCTGCAGGTGCACTTCGACGAGTTGGCGGCTTTGGTGGAGGTGCGGAAGATGTTACATCTTTGCATTGATTGAATGATGTTCCCAAAGATCATCACATCTAAAATGTTTGAAAAACCAGGAGCGAGTTCATCGAGCACAGAGCATGGTGCTGGAACACCAGGAATACTTGGAGGCTGTCCGGGAGCTCACTGATTGGCTGATGACCGCAGGAGAGGAGCTCCAGCGTTGGTCAGACACATCTGGAGACTCCGCCTCCCTCATGAAGAAACTACTTGAAGTGAGGGTGAGGCACTATTACTCCCAGCTCTTCATTTTCTTTACCGCGTATCCTCATTAGGATCGCGGAGATCCTAATTATCACTATATAAATTGTTTGGCGGCACTGGTGTGCAAGCACATCCACAAGGAGGAGTCGAATCAAAGACAGGCACACGCAGTCAGGGGAGACTTTATAAATAG
The DNA here is from genome assembly GCA_024372805.1 of Oostethus manadensis. NCBI lineage: Eukaryota > Metazoa > Chordata > Actinopteri > Syngnathiformes > Syngnathidae > Oostethus > Oostethus manadensis. The sequence goes on along the minus strand of QODF01000068.1, from coordinate 1,965,548 downwards.
CATCATGCGTTTGTGGTTTCTGCAGCCACAGTTTCCGTAGCAACTTTGTTTCCTCTCAACCCTCAGGAACGTGTGGAGTGTGAGCTGCTGGAGGGTCGGGAGCGCCTCAGCCGCGTGCGTAGGACGGCGGCGTCCGCAGCAGAGCACACTGCCGCTGGAGGCTGCGAGGCCATGGACCGACAGTTGGGGGCGCTGGCGCAGGCGTTACAGCAATGGGAGGGTGCCGCTCTGAGGTCCCGGGATGGGCTGGAGGCTGCTCTCACCGCCGCCACCGCCTCTGAGGAGGAGTACGAGTGTCTAACCTGTCAGCTGGACGACGATTTGAAAGCGTTGGATGGACAGCTTAGGGGGTGGAGCCAGGAGCTGATAAGAGCTGAGGGGCGGTGCAATGGCGAGGAAGCAGTGGTGGGATGGCAGTTGGCCAAGGTACTGTGGCATGGGTTTAATTATGCATGTCAGCACAGTGTCCTAATTGTGTATTGTTCATGTCTTCATGTGGGAATAATGATAAACTATTCAACTGTGATATGGGGAGGGGGAATTGAAAACTAGCGCTGTATCAATTTTAGGAAAGGTGCTTAGCGTTGGTAAATGGACACACTAAGCCCCTCCCTGCACCCGCTTTTTCTGACTGCAATTATTCATTCTTTTTGTCAGTCAGAAAAAAGAAATTAGTCGGTAAATCAGCTTTGCAGAGGCGACAAGTCAGTGACAGCTACAATCCAATCAGCCTCATTTTCTACCCATCATCCCCCACCATATACCTTCCCCACCAAGTAAGTTATGTTTTAGGATTATGCAAAAGCCACTATGAAAACTGAAAAGGGGTGGGGGCCTGGGCCAAGGAAAAGCCTTTTGTTTGTTTTGGTGCACATGCAGAATTGACAATTGACATGTTTTTATCATTAACTCCCCCGACGTATAGTATCAGTCAAAAGTTTGGACCCTTTCTCTCATCATATTAATTGAGAAAATGTGTGAACTGTATTGTTTACAACATGACTTTCTCGATCATTATTGTTTAAAGGTCTGGAATCTGGATAGGGATGCCTATCTCGTGGCTTGGACTCACAGTTTTGATGACCACGGACTCGACTTGACAATATCGTCAAAAACATGCAACTCTACTTGGACTTTGACATCAATGACTCGGGACTTGACTCAGACCTTATCTGATGACTCGAAAATACTTGAGATTTTCAGTACGTGTGTTGGGCAAAATGATGTGTCCCCACTCAAAGTATTAACGTGAGTGTTATGTCATTTCCCACAGAATCTGCGTCATTTAATGCATCTATTAACGTCCAATCAAGTATAGGCAAAAAATTCTCATGACTGCACTTAACTCTGCTTATGACTTGTAGGGACTGGAAAATGTCAAGCTTGTGACTTCAGAGTTGACTGGACCTGTCTTGTCTTGACTTGGGATTAAAGACTTACAGGAGACTTGCAAAACACATTGACCTGGTATTTTTGTTTCCCCTCCATAAAGTCTTAGATATGGATTATATGGATATATGGCTTTAGATATTCATCCAAGCAAACCACAATGCGGTGCCAAAAGATTAATGTTGTCTTTTATTCTGGCCGAGGTCAGTACAGTAAATCTGGTGTGTGGCTTTGATATGATCAATTGCTTAAAGACACTGTTAGTTATTGGCACCAAATGTACTTTTTCTAACCAAAAAACATAAGAACAAAACCAACCACCACATACATGCCCGTAGCTCATGCACATACACAAACGCAGTCCAAGAGAGAAGCCTAAAATGATAGTCATGCTGTTATGTACATTGATAGTGCTAGTAACTAAACTTGACCAAATTGGTATCATTAGCTGATAACAAACATCTGTATTGCGTGTGTGTTACGTGAGGCATGGCTTACATGCTGGGATCAGGAAGAGGGTGAGATATAATGCTTGCAGCATCACCATTGTAGTCGTTTTAATGTTTGATATCATACAAATCGGGATCAACTCGTTCTGTTTCCATGATGCAATATGGCGGTTTTCATACATAACGTGGTTTATTCTCGAATGGGCGATTCTGCAAATTTTGGTAACAATTCCAAGTAAATACGGGACAAATTTTTCCGATACAGATACCCTTTACTTTATTTCTTTGAATGATTTTGTGGTTTTGCCTTTTAATTTATTATAATCCGAATAAATATTGTGCCTCTTACACTTGTCTTCTCCATATCCTTGTCATGTCAGCCACGTGCTGTTAAAGCAAAACAGAGCAGAAGAGGAGGAGTCGCTCCCGCTAACATTCTCTCCTCCTCCAGCCTGTTTCCTGTGTCCTGCGGCGAGTTGTTTTTCTTTTTTTTAAAATTTGAAGCAGCCCTGCATCTGCGCCGGCTGACAGTTGAATTCCACCGGGAGAAAGCGTGAGAGAGAGAGAGAGGGGAGGAGGAGTAGGAAGGACAAGACTGGGAGAGAGAGAGTGGGCGGGAGGGTTGTTTGCTGGTCATACGTCAGAAAGCCAGCGTCAGGGAAGCAGAGCGACTGAACATATTTCACAGGACAGGATTTTATGATTGGGCGAGTGCTGTGCAGTGCGTGAGGCGTGCTGAGGAGAGTGGGAGGACGTTGCCCTCGCCTCCTTCCTGCCTCTTCCTCACGCCTTAGAGAACAGACATGCAATTGTGCAAGCAGCAGTGTGAGTATCTGTGTGTGCGCGTGTGAAAAAGCCAGTGTGAACGGGAATGTGAAGGCACTTATTGAAGTCTGTCATGCACGCACACACACACACACACACACACACTGATCCATCTGGGGTCTGTTTTGCGTTGTGTTTAGGACGTACTGGAAGGCCTGCAGAGCGCCGAGCCCATGGCAGAGAAGTTGAAAAGTCAACTGAACGAGCTGGCGCGATACTCCGGGGACTTGGGCTCCCAGTCTGACCGAGTCACAGCTCTTATCAAGCAACACAACAGGTGAGAAGACTTTCGTGTGCAGATGAAGGTGGGATATTTGTGCATGACGTGTACATCGGAGAAATGAGCAGTTACGTCGCTCGAAAGGGATGTATCCTATGAAAGTGTACAGTCTAGAGGAATTAGCAACAGTCTGACTAATTTCTGATGTACAAGCTCCCGTGGGAACGCTGTAGCCTTTATCCAGCGTCTGCAAATTCTTTATACATTGAAGATTAATTGGTTTGTCACTAATAGTACCTGGGCCTTCAGTGGGGACTTCACTGACTTAATCCACCTCTTAATGCCCTGACTATCATATCACATTCATAAAAACACATACAGTGGGGCAAAAAAGTATTTAGTCAACCACCACTTAAGTCCTGGAGTGGACTTGCCAGTCTCCAAATCTCAACCACATAGAACATCTTTGGAGAGAGTTGAAAATCCATGTTGCCCAGCGACCGCTCCAAACCAGCACTGCTCTAGTGGAGATCTGCATGGAGGATTGGGCCAAACTACCAGCAACGGTGTGTAAAAACCTTGTGGAGACTTACATAAAACGTTTGACATCTTTGCCAACAAAGGTTATACAGTATAACAAAGTCTTGGGATTGAACTTTTGTTATTGACGAAATACTTAATTTCCACCATAACTTGCTAATAAATAATTTAAAATCAAACAATGTGGTTTTCTGGATTTTTCCTCTTTCTCTCTCTCATAGCTGAAGTGTACCTATGATGGAAATTACAGGCCTCTCATCTTTTTAAGTGGGAGAACTTGCACAATTGGTGGCTGACTAAATACTTTTTTGCCCAAATGTACAAGCAAGCAAAATATATAACAACTTTTTTTTTTTAGTTTTACACATCATACACACATACGTGAGACCTAAACACACGTTTTTCTCTTTTCTGTGCGTAATAAAGATGCAAGGACACAGGTAATAAATGCATGTAATAGGACACACCTGTTCCACCTACCACAGCGCTGACACCGTGTGAGCGAGTGTGCGGCGAAGCTAGTAGGTATAAACAAGCAAGAAACTCAGTCAGTGCATTGTTGCCAATATGCCTGGCATACATTTCTGCAAGTAACTTCAATCTTACGTTCCGGTGCCTGGAAATTAAGCACTCAGCCAAATGTAACGAGCGCCAAAGTAACAGTTCAGTGAGGGGTTTAAACAATTCAGATCCTCTACACCACAATATTATTTGGAGTAGTTTACATTGAATATGTACAAAAACATACAGCTTTTAAATCAGATACATCTACTCACCAAAGATGTTGAATAGTTTTGCACACCTCGTAGCAGGACAGGTACCTGGCCCTGTGTGGCGCTCCAAAATAAAGATAACAAACTGCTGGTAATGAATTAATGCAATTTTGTGGAACAGATACTAGAATGTAGGTCATAAATGTAAAAGTTGCAAATGTAGGTCAATGGTGTTTGCTGGCCCTGAGCACCACCACAGCTAAAATTCAATAGTGTACCCTTATGCAGCTCTACTGCTTTGCCCGTGTATACGGTGTCGGGAGTCATGGCGGTGTAGCATAGTAAACTGTACCTCTGAGAATATAATATGCCTATTCCTGGCAAAAATTATTTCGCCTTGAAACGTAACAAAGGTTATTTGTTACTTTGTTTTTCAAGCTGCTGCACCTCGGATGAAGTCCTCTGGCACCTCCCACTTTGAAAACCCTGATGTAAAGTTGACCATTATTGCAATATTCAACCCGCAACATTGCACATGGTGACCATATGGCTGCAATTTATAGTCTTTAGTATATATGTACTCCCAACATTGTAGTCACTGTAATCACAGTAAAGAATGGCTGTGTTGTTGCTTGATCCTGCCAGAACTGGGTCAACATTTTTTTTTTTGAAAACCACTCTACGAGATTTATAGCTGCGTGTGAATAATTGATCGTATACCGTATCCTCAAATAGTGGCCTTGGTTCTAATAAACATGAGACAGTTCCACATTCCTTCCTCACCTTAACATGAAAGTAACGTTTTCCCAGCTGTCCTGTCAATGGACACCAGAATGTCTATCTCCCCCTTTGCAAAGGCCTTCTCTCAAAGATATGCCTTTAAATAAGCGCCTGCTACTCTCTGCAGTTGAGCAAAGAAACGTCCCACGTCATTTGAACATACAATTTATAGACACTTTCCGTTTCCCTTTTAGCAAATACAGCGCACCTGTGCATCAAATCAAAAAGCCTGTGAATGGCATATTCATTGTTTTGCATACATTTGCAAAATTTACCAAAATGCTCCACTGTCTGCAAATATCAATATATGCTTATTATTCGCTGTCGAGGGGACTGCTTGCCGCACATGATGGGACGCTGTAGAACATCCTCATTCCTGCCAAGGCAATGACTCGCAGAGGCACAACAGTTGGCGTGAGTGGGCAGCGTTGATTTAGATCTTTGTGATTAACCATTTGATTTTAGGTTACGATACGATTCCAACAATATAAATTTAAAAAACAGAATCAGGTTTGATTCAACGGTTAATGCTTGTTGATGTAGACCAGCGGTCACCAACCTTTTTGAATTTAAGATCCCTGGTCTTGGCTGTGGACCTGCGCATGGTCGATTGTATCGCGATACCCGGTGCATGTCTTCACAATCGATGAATCTAAAGATTTACGCTGTAATCTTACTGATACCGGAGCCTTCTACCGGCGCAGTATCCGGTTGCATCGGTTTATCATTCACAACCTTAGTGGGCAGGATTTATAAAGCCCAAGGTGTTTGTAAGCGGAGCAACGATGCTTAAGTTGTAACATGTTTCAGGCAAAGACGAAGGTGAAAGTTGTCCGAGACACCAGTTGTTAGCGACATATCATCTCATCTAATTTGCCTGTTGTTTTGGCTTGTGTCCCTCTCTGCTTTCATTTGGGTGGATGCATGCATTTTTTTTGCTTGCTTGAATGGGAATATACGTTACACAAGTCTTTTTAGGTATCATACCACAATCACTTATAATACGTTTGCCTCTGGAGATATAGTTTGCAGAAGTGCAGTGTCCCTGTCATATTTTGACTTAGTGCGTACACAGTATTATACTAATAACAGCAGTCCAATGTGACTAACCAGATGAATCACTGGTATTAGTATGTTTTTGTTGCTACATGGCAAACAAGTCAAAAAACAGCAGGTGCAGTAGATTGTCAGAGAACAAACAAGAGCCAGCATTCATGATATGCGCTCTTTAGGCTGTGCAATTGGGCAATCAGTTGGTAACTTGTTTGCCATGTAGCAATAAAAATATATATTAATAACAGTGATTCATCTGGTAAGTCACATTGGACTGCTACTATAACACTACTGTATAGCTGAGTGATTGGACACAATCAGTAAAATAAATAAGGATGGTTAGAAAAATATGCTGCAGTTTGGATCACATCTGTTGTTTAGAGGCTTGGCAAATTTCTCCTTAAAACAGATGTTGTTTTTTCTTCCTCCTGCAGTTTACTTACTGACACACAAGGAATTGCTAATCAGTCTCCTCACTTCTTTTAGAACAAAACACCCACTCTTCTTTTGACCTTCCCACTTATGCATATGCATGAGCAGCAAAAGTCTTCTCCATGCTGCCCTTTTGTGACAGACACTGACAACACTATGTGTGGTGTATTGTGTACATACAATATTGTGTACCACCTTTTTTTTTATTATGAACTGCAGAAAGGACATTTTAATAGGTGGATACATCGCCGTAGAATTTGTGTTTATGTAGCGTAGCCTCTCTGTTAAATATGGCTGTCATGTTGCCTTTACGTCACCCTTTTCCCTCACAGCATTGACCCGTCATCCGTCTCATGCAGTATTATCACCTCGTGAACTCTTGCCCTGCTCAAATGTTGTCTCCATCCACCACTGTACCCAAAACTCTTTGCTTCCACTTCACCCACTTTTTCCCCCATCTCTCCACCTGCCTGCTTCTCATTCTCACATCCTCCCCCATAACGCTGTACACTGCCTCACTATCTGTATTGATGACAGTGGGCACATCCTCCTTTAGTTCCTTTACCAAAGTTTTCACCCATTTCGTCTTTCCTCTTTCAGCCTCATTCTCCGTGCATCCAGGGAGTGTCAAAATAAGGAGCGCCTCCTGGAGCAACGGTTCCGTGCCGCCCTCAGGGACTGCCAGCAGTGGTTGGTCAACGCCAAAATCTGCACCGCCAAATGTTTCGACGTACCACAGAGCATGGCAGAGGCCTCCACTGCACTGCAAAAAATACAGGTACGATGTTTTGCAGAATTTTAACTACTGGATATTGCAAATCGCTGCAATGTGACCTTCATCTGTCTTTAATCGCTACAGTGTGACCTTCATCTATTTGTTTTTTTTTTAAATTTTTGATTTGAGGGCAGTGGATTTAAGGTTCTATACTTTTTTTATCCACAGCTTCACCCTCAGTGTTTCAAGGAAATTAGTTTTCTAGTCGTTGATTAATCCAGCAAGCAAATAAAACATGACATTTATGCCACTTGTGCATATTTGAAAACATATTAGAGTGGTGAAATATATACTGCTGTGTGTACATTTCATTGACTAAATATGTGCTATAATACCTTCATCTTTTGTTCACAATTAGCTACTTGTCACAGATAACTGACACCACTTCCTTCCCATTCATCTATGCAGACGCTGGGCGTCTACTGACTCGGAGTAAATGGGGTAAATTATTGGTAAACGTAGAGTGGACAGTCATTGTATAAATGCTGGGCTTTGTACCGCCCATCAGACGGTTCAGCATCTCTGGGGTTCAATGGGGCAGTGTGCTTGCCCCTACGCTCGGCTTCTGCAAGATGATTGGATTAACTGAGGCGGAATCCTTTTTTGATTGACAGTGAAATGAGCGAATCAGCACTATTGAAGTATAAACCTCCACCCGAGCATTTCCCAAGTTTTTAAGTCGGTTATTCTGAACTGATCTGGGGACTTTACCAATCCCCAGTGAGCAGCGGAGAAGACACCTAGTTGATATGATGGGGTGATCAGATCATTTTCTTGGGAATGGAGGGTAAAATTTACATATAAAAAAATGAACACACTTATGATGTGGGTTGGAAAAAAACAAGCCTCCCCTTCTTGATTGACCAGCAGCCGCCAATGATTTAGACCAAACATGGACATACATTTTGCAGACGTTTTTTAAACGTTTAACATTGAAACTGTAGGCAGCAAATAGGATTTGCACTGCAATTTTTTAATTATTGTAATCTTAAACTATGGAAATTGTTCCAATGGTTTATGAAGCGAGTGACTGCAATTTTTTGTGATATTCGGGTCATTACATTAATCATAAGCACACCAGCTCCAGCCTGTGTGAAGGGAAGGATCTGAGAAGCAAGTTTTTAGGCAAAGTTATGCAGAAAAGTGATTTTTTTTAAATTTATTTTATGGGTGTTTTTTTATTCTTTGTTTTTGTGAGAGACTGCACTTCATCGCAATGTACGGCTCATTAAGGTAATCATAGCTTCAACCCGCACACTTTTTCAGGCAGAGTTCTGCAAAAAAGTGATATATTATATTTGTATACCTTTTTATTTATTTAGTGGTTTCGCAGTGTCGTTTGTCGCTTTTTTTGCTGTGTCTTTGCTTTGTTACAAAACATCCATCCATTTTCTATGTTGCTGGAGCCTGTCCCAGCTGACTTCGGGCGAGAGGCAGGGTACACCCTGGTCACTGGTCAGTCACAGTTCAAGGAGTGACGGTCTGTTATTACATCATTTTTGCGTGTGGTAATGCAAAGCAACCTGCAGATGGTTAAAATACAGTACCATACAGCAGATTGTACAGCTAATGTACAATGTAATCTTTTTTTTTAACCCAATGTGGCCTGCAAGGTAAAAAGTAAAAATACGTTTTTATCCATAATAAGTGTACCTTTTACACAAATCTACAAGAGACTGGATGATATGTTTGCTTTATGCAATTTTGTGTTTCTTAAACATTCTGTATTTTTTAAACAGCTCAACACACGACAAACCTCAGTGTAAAAAAACAGACTGTCCATCACTCACATATCATTCTCTTCTATCTCCCAAAATGTAATCGTGACTACCACTACAAATAAATGTTTGCAAACTAAGTGAAATTAAAGCAGGGTGTTATAAAAATTAAAAATGACAATTTATTTAAAAAAAAAAAATAGAGTACTCCAGAACAGTCGGTAGTATACAGAGCTAGGACCCCACCCATACATATATCCAAATACTCATGTGCACTAACACATACTCTTTTACACACACACACACGTTATCGCACTTTTCTTAGTCTGGTGACTCCAACGACATGGAAATATGACAGTGCGGGTCTTTTAACACGTAACTTTGACACAAACAGCAATTAAATAAACTCCTTTGCAAGCCTTTACTGCCATCTCAATGAGCGCATTCAGTTTGATGTAAGGACAAATTGAACTGAAAATGGGACATGTACCTCTGCCTGTGAACATACTCATTCATCAAGGTCATTGTATTATCAGGGCGTTCAATTGATCTTTTCTTCTGCCCCGAGAAGACACGTAACTCTTGTTTTTATACCGAACCATTGCGTCTTCCAGTGCAGCTGTAGCAGTACTATCCAATCCTGTTTTTTTTTTTAAACACAGGATTAGGTTTTACTTGGCAACATCGTATCTCTTTGGCGGCTGCGAAGCACCGTCACTGTTCTGTGCGCTGAGGCAGTACCAAAACATTTTATACAGATGAAAAGTGCTTGGTCAATACGGAGGTTTACTTTTTGGTCAGTGTGGATTTAACTTTTACGGCCTAAAACAAATCGATTGTTTATGATCCTTTTGTGACTACCAAAAATAAAATCTGAACTGAGAAATGTATACATTTATTTTATGAATTTATATTTGAATTTTTACCTATTTTCCGAACTTTTCCCCGCTTTACGGCACCACTGGCTGTAACAGCACTGTGCTGTTTTCGAAAGCCAGCCTGCAAGGAATGGATTTTATAGCCGACCTCTAGGGATATCCTCGATTAATGTAAAACCCTGAGAGCTAAACAAGCCAATAAACAAGATTGTTTGGCATTAGAGGTATATTTTCACGGCATTTCAACAGGGATTGATTAAAGAGACTTTTGCGATTTTGCTTGGAGATTTCTCTCTGCTTGCCTGTGTTGGACTGCAGGCTTGCACGTAGCCAAAAGAGACACAAGAGACCTCCACAGTGTGTTTCTCTTTTGGAAATATCTCTTCTAAGGTTGGCCTCTGAGAAGCTGGCAACCTCTTTGGAGTACCCCAGGCCTTTTGAAAAGAGGCTGGTTCTTTCTGGTTCAGGTAGATGTCTCATTATTGTTACACTGGGTTATTAATTGACTGTTAGACATTTATTAGTAGTCAGATTAGCATTAAATATGTGGAGAGTTCTATTTTTGTCCCATTGTCAGCAAGGATTTTAAAGACGGGAGGAAGTTGCTGCTGTTGCCCTGTGAGGATGAGAGGGATTGTCACCGAGTGTACGGCAGCCCAGAGAAGAGTCATGTTTTATTTATCATTGACCCGGTGAGGAATGTGGAACAATGTTTCCACATGGCCGACCTCCAGGAGGACTGGCGTGCGAGGGTGTGTGTGTGTGTGTGTGTGGGGGGGGGGGGCTGGGAGTTTTCATATACACGCTGGTGTGTCACCCTTAATTGGTGGTGTACATTTACTTGCATGAGAGGGAGAATAGAGAAGAAGCGAGTGGTTAAAAAAACAGAAATGCGACTGTGTGTGTGTGTGAGATGCACAGATGGTGGAGTGGTGCCTGCTGTGCTGCTGTCATCTTCTGGGCTCTGAAGGAGGGGGGGTGGGGGGTTATGTGTACTGTACATACGTGTGTGTGTGTGTGTGTATGTAAAAAAAACAAAAAAACTCGTTGACTTCTCTAATCTGCCTACGCGGGTCAAGCCCCACCTTGCGCCCACGCCTAGGGAATTCATAATGGCTCTAATTGCATCTGATTGTGTAAAGTGTCCATCATTGTGTTGAATTACCCATAAGCGCAACAATGGAAGACAAAAAGTAAGTCACTTGGTTGTCGCTCGGTCTCTTTCACATTTCCCTCCTGTTATTTTTACAGTACTTATACTGTACATGTGTGTGTTAAACAGCTCCTTTGTCTTTGTGTTTTGGTGCACCCACCCCCCAGGACTTCTTGAGTGACAAGGAGCACGGCCAGGCCAAGCTGAGTACAGTAGGAGCCAGCGGGGAGCTGCTGATGGCGGTGGTGTCCAAAGACAGAGTGGAGGGGATCAAGGCCAAAGTAGCAACCGCGAGGGAGGACTGGAAGAGCCTGATGAGTAACCTGCAGTTGAGAGAGGATGCACTCAAGGTGGGGTTTTTCTTTTGTTTAGCGTTTTAAAGTCACGTTTACCATGGAAGCAGTTAGTGTCTTTAGGTTGGCTTAAAAAAAAAAAAATCAAGGTTTACAGCAGCTAAGGTACAAGAGCGCACAAAAGTGTCAAATCAAGGTAATATTAGTTATATAAACTATTTATAGCTGTGTACATGTTCAACAAGCCACAGGTTTATTGCACGGTCATTGTACAGGATTTTGTTGGAGCACTTTTTGTTATAGAGTCGGATAGCTACAAATACCTCTCTTTCACACACTTTGGATGCATCATCCTCCATATAAGAAGGCCCGCTCCCATAAAACAGATAGGATAAGATAACAATGTATGACATCCAACATTGGGTGTTCTTTCATCCCGGCATATGGCTGTTTATTACAAGAACAACAAAAGCTTGGTTTTGGAAATGTTTGCGTAGTCTTCTCCATCCATCCATCCATTTTCCACCGCTTATCCGGGTCCGGGTCGCGGGGGCAGCAGCTTCAGTAGGGAAGTCCAAACTTCCCGGTCCCCAGCGACCTCTTCCAGCTCCATCGGGAGGACACCAAGGCGTTCCCAGGCCAGCTGTGAGACATAGTCCCTCCAGCGTGTCCTAGGTCTTCCCGGGGGCTTTCTCCCGACCGGGCATGCGCGAAACACCTCACCAGGGAGGCGCCCGGGAGGCATCCGGAATAGATGCCCGAGCCACCTCACCTGGCTCCTCTCCATGTGAAGGAGCAGCGGCTCTACTCTGAGCTCCTCCCGGATGGCCGAGCTCCTCACCCTAGTCTTCTCCATTCCGTTCCAATTGTCAAAAACAAACAAAAAATAGATGATTGTTTGTCGACCAATTAAAGACCACAACGGTGCACCCACTTCCTGTGGGTTTTTTGTAGTGTAAATGCTGGTCTGCGTTGCTTTGTGGAAGAAGTGCACACGAGACAGCAATGCAGTATGCTAACTGTGTGATTTTGCTGATGAGTCAGGTCATTGTCTTTGTTTTTCTTTGTTTGTTTTTGTAACGGAGCCCATCTTTGTCGGGAGTCAACTTTGTCCATCTTTTAATCTCCGTCATACACTAATCGTGATTTTGTTGTATTTTCCAGAGCTCGTATTGTCAGATGACAGAGTTTGAAGCCAGCGCACAACCTCTGGAAGTGTGGCTCAACAGCGCCGGGGTCAAAGTTCAGGAGAGCAGTGCTCGGCTAAACGACCTATCGGCCAAGAAACAAGAGCTCAGCAAACTCCAGGTAGGCGCTATGTTGTCGTACCGCCTTCAAAAGCTATGTTGCACTCCAACTGCAATTTAGTGGAATTTTGCCCACCATCCACAATCCTTTTGTGAAGCATAAGCACACGTCTTTCTCTTTTTTGTGCGTTCTGAAGATATAAAAACAGCTAAAAAGTTGAACACGTTCAACAAAGTTTAATGGTTTTATATCCATGCTGCGAGCATGTAGTAAAAGGCACATTCATGGCAATACGTAATACTTACAGCATTTTACCGTATTTTGGTCATTTTAAGCATCTTCCCGGGCGCATTGATTTGACGTCGCAACGTAGAAAGGAACACTACATGTAGCGTTAACTTTACCAAACTCCGAAATCAAAACAGCAGCAGAGGCAGCAGCTTAAATATGTAGTGTTATATTTCGGGAGAGGCCTGAGGCCATTGTGAGCAACCAAACACCCGACACATCGCCTCGGTGTGGCGAGGTGTCACTACGCCATTGATGTAGTTCTTGGGCGTAACAATGTTAATAACAATAATAAAAACAATGTGTAACTGGGTTTTGCAGGTTTTTTCAGAAGGCTTTCCTAGGCGGAATAGGTGCGTCCCATTACATGCGTTCTCAGCTGCCTCTTTTTGTTTTAAATTAGTTTTTATAGCATTAGAATGCACAGAAAAAAGAACGAATGTGTGGTCGTTTCTCACATAAGGATTGTGGATGATGGCCAAAAGTCCAAAAGGGTGCAGATTTCTGTTAAGATAAAGTACAGTATATGAATCATTTAGGACAATGTGCAGTAATACAACTTCTATTTTTCCTTTGTCTTCACATCAATTGACAACTGAGTTGATTTTTCAAGGGCACCAAATACTGTACTCATGGCTTTTAATCAGATAAGCATCCCCAAAGTGTAATCTGAAATCAGATGAGAACAGAAGACCTAATTACATTTGTCGAGCACCACTGGATCAAAATAGAGCAGCGGCTTGACATAATAGTCAGAGGCGAAGTCGGGGAAACTAATTAAATCCCCCTTCTGTCAAAACCCCGTTTTTCCAGGATGTGATAACAAGATCTGTCATGTCTGGGAGAGACAAAAAAAGAGAGGAACGCTAAAAAGATAAAGGCGACAAAGGAGGGGGAAAATATATCAAGCCTGTCGCGAAGCTCTGCCCTTATCATTGTTGGTATTTTTCGTATGTACTCCGTCGCCTTTGTCTGGCCCTGCAAGCAATTACATGCTTCCCCTCAGCACCTCAAGTACAATACCATACAGGCAGCATAAATCCTCTTTTCATGTTTAGACCTTCTGCACTTCCAACGATCCACCAAACTCGTCGCTTCTTTTTGCCTGTGCTTTGCTTAAAGGTCTGCGATTTTGCAATATTGTTTTTTGATGACGTGAGAACAGTAACGTGTGTCCCTAGCGCCTCAGTGAAGGATGGTCGCTTTTGAAATTTCAGGTTTTCATGACGTGATGGAGGAAAAACCGCCCTCCTCATCTGACTCACCCCTAGCTAGATGAGCCCACCCCGTGTGTACACCACACCGCTTTGTAAAAAAAAGCAGGCTTTCCTGCACGTCTTAAAAACAAGCTGTCAGTCAGTGTGAGTGTAATGTTGGCACTCTAGCTCACATCCTTTACTGTATGTTATGTTGTTGTATGTGACATCTATTACATTGGACTAGTTCAAAGATACAGTGTACAGCTGTCCCCCTTTTACTGCATTTAATTGGTTCCAGACCCAACCACCATAAGTGAATTTCCGTGAAGTATGATTTGATTTTAATAAATAGATTTTTTTATGTAGTTAGAGCCTAGAATACTGGTTTATGACCTTCTAAATGTTTTTTTTCATCATGATTACAGCCCTCTATACATGAAATAACGCCCCTACAGTCACCTTTACACTTGTATTACCCAATTGGGTAGATATAATAATAGGAAATAAGCAATCATAGACATAAATAAGGTCTCATACGTTAGCATTGACAGCATTCTTTTTTGGTGGTTATTGTCTCATCAATGTAACATTACTGACACCTTAAGGCTTGTGTAAAATACTACTCTACTGCGGCTGTTTATGGTAAAGGAAAGACTCACGATGCATTTTCAATGGCTTTATTAACATGCAGAGAACACACGCAGTGAACGTTCACACAGGAGCTGCTGTCGGCCAGTCTCTACACTGCAAATCTGCTGCTGGCACTCAGCTAACAGTCAGCTCTACCTAGCTGACGTCACACACACTCTGCTTCTTGAAGGTGTACACAACAAGTCACAGATACTATATTATACTTCATATCATGTCTTTTCACTGCCTTGTATGTGTTTTTAACTGCTTAATTTAGGCCACACGTAGAATTTGATTAAAGAGCGATATATTTTTTTGTAATAATAGACCATATTCCACCACAAAACAGCAATCATTTATTAAGTCATTCTTTTTTGAAGAAAATATGTAAAAAGTGGATAAAGTCTGAAAAGGAAATATCAATAATACAAAAATATACAAATGTAGTCATATTCTTTTTCCATTTTGTCTTGGTTTTTCTGTATTGTCTTTGTTCCTGAGTTTCCTGATTTTTCTTTGTCTTTTCCATGTGCTTTTTCTCATTGAATTTACCAGGTGGCTCAAGCTAGTAGCAAAAAGCAAAGGATCCTTTGGGTGGGTCCTTCTGCCAGGGTGACTAATCCATACCCGATCACACTATTCCTGCTTGCAGTGGCTATGTAGTAGCCATGCGTAAATGTAGCGCCTAGCACGGGTAACCGGAAGAAATGTCACGGACAGTAAGTAACGTCACTGTCACGCCACCATGCACATACGTTGCACGAACGTCTCATGCAATTGGAGTCCATATTGAAGCTGCTGAGAGAAGCGGCTAACAGGCTGAATGGGACTAATCACCCTGGCAAAAGCCGTGGGCGGGTTCTTCTATTGCCTTTGCTTTTTTGTCGCTAGCTTGAGCCATCCGGCAAAGACCGTACGACAATACAGAAAAAGCAAAGACAAAATGGAAAAAGAATATGACCACCTTTGTATATTTTTGTATCAGCTTTTGTATTTTTGTAGCTAATTCCACAAATTAACCCTCATCTGTGCATCTTACTCTTACAACTCCTACAAATGGGACACCAGAGTGTTCTGCAGGAGATGTCCAGTCGTGACGCAGAACTGGGCCATCTCCGAGAGAGAGCTCATCGTCTCTGGGAGGGACAGGCTGCGGGCAAGGGCTTCGTTCATCGAGTGTCGCAGCTGTCGGCGCAGTACTTGGCTCTCAGCAACTTGACCAAGGTAAAACCGCGTCAGCTTGCCTGAGGACTCTGGTGTCCATCTCTCTGTGCTTGTGCCTCGCTACTGTATCCGCCCTGTGTAATTGTTCTCACTGTCTCAAAACCCCTCTCCAAAAAGAGAGGTTCTGCAGCCACATCATCACAAGAAAGGGCAAAAGCTCTATTAGCCTACCTTCATCTTTTATCTGAAAATGCCATCTTTGATACCCGTAGGTGCTGCAGCAGCTGACCTTTTGCAAACGCTCATTAAATGTGTCCACTCTATCTCCTATTTGATGAATTTAACACAAAACTCTACAATAGCTGCATAAGGGTGTCCTGAGACACTAGTTTCACAATACACGACATTGCGCGAGCGGAGATTGTAACATTACTTTTAGAAAACGTACAACGCAGAAATAGGTCAAAATTCTCTGACAATGTATTGCAAAGGCTGCACGGTGGTCGAGTGGGTAGCACATTGGCCTCACAGTCAGGAGGTTCAGGTCAGGAGGTCCCTAATGAGGATAAGCGGGATAGAAAATGAATGAATGTATTGCAAACTCCTACACACGTGGACAAAATTGTTGGTATCTAGGCCTGTCACGATAACAAAATATACTGGACGATAATTGTTCTACAAATTATTGTCGATAATTGATATTGACAACATTTTTGAGACTTTTTTTTCATGAATCATATGGCATAATAATGTAGTAATAAAGTATATCATGTCAAAAGCGATACAATTGAATTTCTTAAATGTATTTCACTTTTAAATAAAGCACACAAACAGTTTTAGTAGCAATGGCATGCGCCACAATTTTTATTTTTTTTATCAATTAATATTAATCTGCGATTGGCTGGCGATCAGTCCAGGGTGTACCCCGCCTCTCGCCCAAAGTCAGCTGGGATAGGCTCCAGCATCCCCGCGACCCTAATGAGGACAAGCGGTATAGAAAATGAATGAATATTAATTGGTTTTTTTATTGTGGTTCAATATAATGATTTAGAAAAATAAACTTTTGAAACAGGCTTGGACATAAATGATGGTACCCTTAGCGGCCCCAGAACATGTTTCACAGTAGGGACACAGTTCTTTTCTTGGAATGCTTCATTTCTACATTTGTGAACACAGAGATGATGTGCCTTGCCAAAAAGTTCCCGTTTTGGCTCGTCTGTCCATAAGACATTCTCCCAGAAATTCCAATCTCGCTTCCTATGATAGGTTTTCATTATTAGGGTCCTCCTTGGTCGTGTCCCGTGACAATGAGTTGCCGTTCCGTTCCGTTTTCCTCCGCTTATCTGGGTCTGGGTCGCGGAGCAGCAGTTTCAGTAGGGAAGTCCAGACTTCCCGGTCCCCGGCGACCTCTTCCAGCTCCACCGGGAGGACACCAAGGTGTTCCCAGGCCAGCTGTGAGACATAGTCCCTCCAGCGTGTCCTAGGTCTTCCCGGGGGCCTTCTCCCGACTGGGCATGCCCGAAACACCTCACCAGGGAGGCGCCCGGGAGGCATCCGGACTAGATGCCCGAGCCACCTCAACTGGCTCCTCTCGATGTGAAGGAGCAGCGGCTCTACTCTGAGCTCCTCCCGGATGGCCGAGCTCCTCACCCTATCTCTTAGGGTGAGTCCAGCCACCCTACGGAGGAAACTCATTTCCGCCGCTTGTATCCGCGATCTCATTCTTTCGGTCATGACCCATAACTCATGACCATAGGTGAGGGTGGGAACGTAGATCGATCGGTAAACAGAGAGCTTTGCCTTCCGGCTCAGCTCTCTCTTCACCACGACGGTCCGGTACAGCGACCGCATTACTGCAGATGCTGCACCGATCCGTCTGTCGATCTCACGCTCCAACCTTCCCTCACTCGTGAACAAGAACCCGAGATACTTGAACTCCTCCACCTGAGGCAAGACCTCACTCCCAACCCGGAGGGTACAGTCCACCCGTTTCCGACTGAGAACCATGGCCTCGGATTTGGAGGTGCTGAGTCTCATCCCAGAAGCTTCACACTCAGCTGCAAACCGCTCCAGTAAACGCTGAAGGTCACAGCCTGATGAGGCCATAAGGACCACATCGTCTGCAAATAGCAGAGACGAGATCCTAAGGTCACCAAGCTGGACTCCCTCAACACCTTGACTGCGCCTAGAAATTCTGTCCATGAAGATTATGAACAGAATCGGTGACAAAGGGCAGCCTTGGCGGAGGCCAACGTTCACCGGAAACAAGCTCGACTTACTGCTGGCAATGCGAACCAGGCTCCTGCTTCGATTGTACAAGGACCGAATGGCACGTAGAAGCGGACCATCAATCCCGTACTCCCGGAGCACCCCCCACAGGACACCACGAGGGACACGGTCGAATGCCTTTTCCAGGTCTACAAAGCACATGTAGACTGGTTGGGCAAACTCCCACATACCCTCGAGTACCCTTGCAAGGGTGTAGAGCTGGTCCAGTGTTCCGCGACCGGGACGAAAACCACATTGCAGCTCCTCTAACCGAGGTTCGACTAACGGTCGTACCCTTCTCTCCAGCACCCTGGAGTAGACTTTCCCAGGAAGGCTGAGGAGTGTGATCCCCCTATAGTTGGAACACACCCTCCGGTCACCCTTTTTAAAAATGGGGACCACCACCCCGGTCTGCCAGTCCAGAGGTACTGTTCCTGACTTCCATGCAATGTTGTAGAGGCGTGTCAACCAACACAGTCCTCCAACATCCAGAGCCTTGAGAAATTCTGAGCGGAACTCGTCTACCCCCGGAGCCTTGCCACTGGGGAGTGATTTGACTACCCCAATTACCTCAGCCACGGTGATAGAACTGTCCACGTACGTATCCTCAGACTCTGCTTCCTCTACGGAAGGCATGTCAGTGGGATTGAGAAGGGCCTCGAAGTATTCCTTCCACCGACCAACTATATCCACAGTCGAGGTCAGCAAGCCCCCGTCCGCACTGTA
The DNA here is from genome assembly GCA_024372805.1 of Oostethus manadensis. NCBI lineage: Eukaryota > Metazoa > Chordata > Actinopteri > Syngnathiformes > Syngnathidae > Oostethus > Oostethus manadensis. The sequence continues at coordinate 1,946,807 of QODF01000068.1, read as the reverse complement.
AACAGTGTGAACTGAGGGCTGCTTCCCCTTTCTGAGGTGTCGGACGGTTTGCCAGAACCTCTTTGAGGCCGAAAGTCGTGCTCCATATCCTCACCTAACTCCTTCCACACCCGAGTTTTTGCCTCGACCACGGCTGAGGCCGCGTGCCGCTTGGCCTGCCGGTACCTGTCAGCTGCTTCGGGAGTCCCGCAAGCCATCCATGCTTGATAGGACTCCTTGTTCAGCTTGACAGCAGCCCTAACCCCCGGTGTCCACCATTGGGTTCGGGGCTTGCCACCACGACTGGCACCGACCACCTTGCGGCCGCAACTACAACTGACTGCCTCAGCAATAGAGGCACGGAATACGGCCCATTTCGGACTCAATATCCCGGCCCTTTCTCGAGTTGCAGGCAAAGCTCTGCCGGAGATGAGAGTTGAAGACTCGACGAACGGGAGACTCTGCCAGACGTTCCCAGCATACCCTCACTACGCGTTTGGGTCTACCAGGTCTGTCCGGCATCTTTCCCCGCCATCTAATCCAACTCCTCACCAGGTGGTGGTCAGTTGACAGCTCAGCCCCTCTCTTCACCCGCGTGTCCAGAACATGCGGGCGCAGGTCTGATGATACGACCACAAAGTCGATCATAGACCTGCGACCTAGGGTGTCCTGGTGCCAAGTGCACTTACGGGACATCCTTATGTTCAAACATGGTGTTTGTTATGGACAAACTGTGGTTCGCACAGAAGTCCAGCAACAACACACCACACGGGTTCAGGTCAGGGAGGCCATTCCTCTCAACCACGCCCCTCCAAGTAACACTGTCATTGCCCACATGGGTCCCCCAGTAGAACTATGGAGTCACCAGCTGGGGTGCTCTCCAGCACCCCTCTGATAGACTCCAAGAAGGCTGGGTACTCTAAACTGCCATTTGGCGCGTACCCACAAATCACAGTCAGGACCGTTCACACAGGAGTTGCCTGGAGGTTTTATTTTGAAGATGACTAATCTTCTGTCAGAATTTTGGAGATAAAATGATTTTCAGTCCCCCACCCCCAGCACAGCACTCACAGTGAAAACCTGTCACTGTGAGTGAAATAATGAGGCTTAATCGTTGGTTACAAGTATTTTTGGATTTCGGATACTGCTTTATTATGATTGTTAAACTCTCTGCTGCAATTTAGTATTAAATTAATATGGCGACTTGAACCATAGCCAACCTGACTGGCTATTCAGGCCATACAGAGGGAAGGATGCAACATCAGACTGGAATAAAAGCTATGTAGGATGATTACTCAAATACACATTTTTGACCTGGAATTACTATAACATTAATTAACCAATTAATTGTGTTCAGTATTTCAAGTGAATTAAGATAAAAAGGTTTATATTTATATATGCAGGAGTGGATTAAACAAGGTTGAAACGGAGGTAACAGGCGGGTATTTCCCTGAGGCACCAAAATAATACACCAGTTCCACATCCATGTGGAATTATGATAATGCAACGAAAACCAACTCAGAACCAGTCAAAGTTGAAAAGGGATGCTAGCGGCTCCGCCCCCACCAACCGGAACAAAGAGACTATAGGGCTCACTTCGTTCATGCCGTTGATCTACCAAGGTGCCAAAACCAATCCACAGAGTGAATCCTCTTCCTGCCTGTTTGTAGGTGGTAGACGAGGAAATAAGACACACATGCACATGGCAATATAACGAGGCGGCTAAATGATCGAGTTGGTTTTTTCACATTACATTGTGATTCATTTATTATCGTCTCCCACGAGACAATGCCCACGAGACATTTTCTGAACGAGAAATCTTCGCGAGGTCTTATGACAGCCCTTTGGCTGCTTCATTCTTCTACTGTAGGACTTGGGCGAGTTTTGGCACTTCCTTTCTTGTCTTGTTTAAAACTGTCGATTATTATTGCATCTCTGTCTTGCCCGTGCAAGTGGGCAGATATTAAATATGCATGACTGATAACTGCAGACAAAATTACCAATGTTTTTGTGGTAATGTGGGGGTTGGGCTTGTGAGCTACGGAGAGGACAAAACACAACAGAACTGAATTACTGTGATCGTGATCAAGAGGAAACAGCCATGTGAAGTGCACACGTTGACTTTTTACCGTCACTCTTTTCTGAAGGACAAGGTCTCCAGGGTTGAGCGTATCGTAGGGGAGCACCGCCTCTTCTCTCAGGGTTTAACAGAGCTCCAGGAATGGGTGTGCGAAGCTCTCAGGGTCCTCGGCACTTGCATCTCTACCGCCTCTGATAAAGCTGTGCTGGACGACCGCATGTTCCAGCTGGAAGTAAGGAGGGACAAGACTTCTTCAGGACTCATAGATGTAGCTTAACGACCTGATGTTTAATTAGCTGATTTCCCTGTGTGTGCAGGCTTTGCTCGCCGCACGTCAGGAGCGGGAGATCCAACTGAAGATGTTGCTTACCAGGGGGGAAGCAGTCCAGAGAAACACTTCGGCCGAGGGTGTCCCGGTGATCCGCAAACAGATCCAGGACCTCAAGGACTCGTGGGACTCCTTGCTTTCTGCGTCCATCAAGTGCAAGAGGTTGTGGAAGATGTCGGATTTAAATGTATTTGTTTTATCTGATTAAGCGCTAACATCAGCTGGTGGGTATTGACAGCCAACTAGAGGGTAATTTGTCGCAGTGGACCAGCTACCAGGAGGATGTCGGCCACTTTGTGCTTTGGATGGACCTCGTTGAGGAGATACTGAGCTGCTCGGACAGACAGTACTCTGAGATGAGAGACAAGACTGCCAACCTGGGAAAGACTAAGGTGCTCTTAAAATTAAAAAAATGGGTATCTGACAGTTGGCAGATCCGCAGGCTTTATTTTAAGATGTGTAGCAAAGCCTTTTTTAATTTGTAATTTTTTACAAAGCGGTGAACACATACATGGGGCTCACATTCTCAAACTGCCTCAGGGGCTTGGGGACCTACAACGATTGTATGCGTGTGTTGTCATTCCAGCTTCTGTATGAGGAAGTGCTGAGTCACATCTGTCCTCTGGAGACCATAGCAACAAAGGGGGCCAACATGGCGGAGCACTGCACTACCCAGCAGGAAGTCAAGCAGCTACAGAACAGATACACCGCCCTCAAAGAAAAGACCAAGGTATGTGAATGCGTTTGTTTCCCACTACTTTTATCCTGTAGAGTGATTTGAGGCTTGCTTTCCAGAACACAGTCAGCAAGGCGAAGGGGTTGGTGCTGATCCACCAGGACTATCAGCGCGGACTGCATATGTTTGAAGATTGGTTGGAGCAAGAACAGGCCGCTCTTGCGTCATCATCGCATCTGGAGGGAAACGTGCATACACTTGAGGAAACCCTGAAGCAACTCCAGGTATCCATACTGAGCCTCCTTGACACTTACAAGCCTCTTAAAGGTCCACTTTCTCAGGTTCTTACCTCTTACGTTCATCTTAGCATCTGCAAGAGCGCTGCTCAGACGGCCAGTCGCTGCTGTCGTCAGTCCTGACCAGCAGAGAGAAGGTCATCCCATGGGGTGTACCCCAGATTGAGGACAGAACCCTTGACACTGCGAAACAGGAGTGGGTGGCCTACCAGGACCGTTTGGAAGAGACCCAGTCTCAGCTGAAGTCCACCTTGGCCAGATTGAAAGAGTTGGACCAGAAGTTCCTCACCTTAGCTCAGTGGCTTGAGGAGATGGAGAAAAGGGCAAACCTGAGACCTCATAGGAGGTCAGACAGAGGCACCAAAAAGACTCAGCTGTCAAAACTCAAAGTTAGTCCTCACTTCTTTATAATAATAATATATACAATGTAATAATCTCCTATCTTCTCTGTGTTGCTTGTGAGCAGTCGTGTCTTCAGGCGGCGCTGACACGGCAGGGAGAAGTGGATGGCCTCTCCTCGCTATCCCAGCAGATTTTGGAAGAAGCCTACATCAGTGGTCATGTTAGCATCACGACAATGCAGCTTACTGCCCGCTACCACTCTCTGCTGCTCAGCATACAGGCTAGTCACTCTTCTGCTGAACAACGTTTACAATAAGTCAGTCTTTGGTATTTTCTAAAACCTGTTGGAAACTTGTCATCTATTTGTTTTTAAAAAAAAGAGTGCTCTGACCATTTTTTTGTGGCGCTATGTGCACAAATGCTGAATCTCACAATGTTAAAGAATCCTTGAAAAAGATTCCTGGATCCAGATGGTGATTCGGATCACCCCCAATATTTCATCAGTTTTTCAACATATCATTTCTGACAATTCCTGAAAATGTAATCCAGACAAGTTGTTTTGAACACAAACAGGCAAAGAAAACAAAAACATAATCCCTGTGCTTGTTAACAACAAACTAATCTGTTAAATTGAAAAAATCACTTGTTTATTCTTTTATCCCTATTAACCATGTTCCCTTTTAGGGCTTGTATTATTTTATTGGAGATTGTAAATTACTCTGTACTATAATAAATAAATACATTCATAAACCACAACGCAGTATATATACCCTTGCTCCATCGCAGTTCCAACTGTGGTCCCGTACTGTATCACATTTTTCCAAAACTGACTCGTTGATGGCGACCTATAATTAGGGGTGTCGTGCGATCTCGGCACAAGTTCTTGGCTTATTACTTCGTCCTTCTCCCTACTCTGTTTGAAACACTTAAGTAAGAAATAAGTAAATTGGAGATTACTTTTCAGAAATTCATTTTCAAATTCACTGTCGGGGCTGGAACCAATCTACCCCGATAAACTAGGGATGACTGTAACCACGTTCCCTTTTAGGGCTCTTATTATTTAATTAAAGGTTGTAAATAACTCTTTTCTATATCAGTCAACTCGTAAATCACAGTGTGACTTTTTATACTTACACTATTATCGCCCTCGTTTTTTGTTACTCAGCATTCAGTAGCATTTTTTTAAATTAAAAAAACTGCCGATTCTTTACCACACAAACACGTCATTAACCAAAAGTCCGTAATCATTTCTAAATACGTGGAGTAATATGTACAGCATACATAAAGCTCACAATGTTAACATGTTGGTGTCTTAGTGCTTCACTGTTAATGTTTTTTTGTTTTTTTGGGCGGCGCTTAAATGCACCATACTGTACTTGTGTGGCGTGTAACGGTGTAGTGTACTGTATAGTGTGAAGTGGCTTGTACATTTAATACTTTAAAAGCATTTAACAATTGTGTGAGGCATATTTAGGACTTAAACGAGTGAGCAATGGCAATTGAAGAGAGAAGGGGACAATTCTGGAGCTGAATTTAATTCCAAAATTTACAACAGTCACTTTTATTGCAAATGTTACTTTTACCCACAATTTGCTGGTGGTCCCAGAAGGTAACCCTTGTTAAAGGTCAGGATCTTCAGTATTGTTTAAAAGGGCCATTGAAGCAGATTTGAGAGCCTGTGTGCTGCTCTTGTGTACTCAGATCTAGCCTCTCCGTGTGTTGCCTGCTCTTTTTATGGGGGTTCTTTAAAGAGAAATTGATGGGGCACAGCATCTGGAGCGAAAATGCTACACACTCACTTGATTGATTTTTACACCTTCAGTGACACATCATACATAGCACACACACGTCTCACCGTCTTTCCACACTCTCAAACTTACTCCAGCATCAACACTGGGGGGACTGTGATTGCCCTCTCAGAAAAAGGTGTGCACTCTGCATTATCAGCTAATTTGAGCTTCTCACTGCAGAATTAGGATGTGGAGTGAATAATGTGTCAAAGCAACAAAGAAAGCCTCGCCATCCTGATGGCGTTATTGACTCAAAATCTCTGTCAAGTGGATAATGCACCTCCACCCACCCCCTCGCTCCACCCTCCTCTTGTATGAAAAGGGGGTAGCGGGGACTGAATATTTTTTTGTTTTGATGACTGTTCATAGAGCTTTTGCTCCTCGGTGGTTAAAGCCTGCTGGGGTGCAACTTTAAAAGAGGAGATGAGGGTTATACTAGAAATACTAAGAGAAACAACCTGCAGGCTGTGGTTGTTTTGTATGAAATGGACAAATAATGGAAACTGAATGATGACGGATTCACATGGGGTTGCACAAGCAGACGAGCGACAATGTACAACATTGTTTAGTTTCTGTTCTTACATTTAATTTAAACCTATTTTCTCATCGAATGCTCTTGCAGGACTCCATCAAGCAATTACAGGAGGAGCTGAAGAGTATAGAAGAGGCTGAAAACCTTTGCATGTCCTTCACGGAATGGCTCAGCTCGACGCAGAGAAGCTTCACGGAAGTAACAGACACCTCTGAACCCATGGACCGCAACACAATGGACAAAAAGCTGAAGAAATTAGAGGTACTGGTCCAATGAAAAGTACACGTCATGAAGGGCATGAACGTTAGGGGCATCAACATTTGTGATATTTTATCTGACCTCCTTTCTGCATTTGGGTGGGAGGGTTAGCGCTTGATATTTGAGAAGTGAAATTAGGTTTTTAGGATTTACAGATTACAGATGTACAGACTAAGAGTGATTCAGAAGACCCCTATGAAAAAACACAAGAGGAGTGACCGCACCTCGCCCGGACGTGGGATACCGGGGCCTCACCCTGGAGCCAGGCCTGGGGGAGGGGCTCGCAGGCCTGGTGGCCAGGTCTTCACCCGTGGGACCTCGCCGGGCCTAGCCCGAAGAAGCCACACGGGAACTCCACCCCGCAGACCCACCACCTGCAGGGGCAAGCATAAGGGTCTGGTGCTTTGTGATTTGGGCAGTGGTCGAGGGCGGGTGTCCGGGCGACCTGGTCTTCGGCGGCCAAATCTGGTTCTTGGGACATGGATCGTCACAACTCTGGTGGGGAAGGAGGTTGAGCTTGTGGAAGAGGCGGAGAGATTCCGACTAGATATAGTGGGACTCACCTCAACCCACAGTTTGGGCTCTGGAACCAAATTCCTTGAGAGGGGCTGGACCTTGTTTTTCTCTGGAGTTGCCGCAGGGGAGAGGCAGCGAGCTGGTTTGGGCTTATTGTTAGCCCCCCGCCTTGGTGCCTCTGTGTTGGAGTCATCCCCAGTAAACGAGAGGGTTATTTCCCTACGCCTAAGGGCTAGGGAAAGGGTCCTGACTGTGGTTTGTGCTTATGCGCCAAATGGCAGTACAGAGTACCCAGCCTTCTTGGAGTCTATCAGAGGGGTTCTGGAGAGCACCCCAGCTAGTGACTCCATAGTTTTGCTGGGAGACTTCAGCGCCCATGTGGGCAATGAGTGTGACTTGGAGGGGCGTGGTGCCAGTCCAGTACCTCTGGACTGGCAGACCGGGGTGGTGGTCCCCATTTTTTAAAAAGGGTGACCGGAGTGTGTGTTCCAACTAATGGGGGATCACACTCCTCAGCCTCCCTGGTAAAGTCTACTTCAGGGTGCTGGAGAGAAGGGCACGACTGTTAGTCGAACCTCAGTTACAGGAGCTGCAATGTGGTTTTCGTCCCGGTCGCGGAACACTGGACCAGCTCTACACCCTTGCAAGGGTATTGGAGGGTATGTGGGAGTTTGCTTAACCTGTCTACATGTGCTTTGTAGACCTGAAAAAGGCATTCAACCATGTCCCTCGTGGTGTCCTGTGGGGGGTGCTCCGGGAGTACGGGATTGGTGGCCATTTGGTCCTTGTACAATCGAAGCAGGAGCCTGGTTAGCATTGCCAGCAGTAAGTCGAGCTTGTTTCCGGTGAACCTTGGCCTCCGCCAAGGCTGCCCTTTGTCACCGATTCTGTTCATAATCTTCATGGACAGAATTTCTAGGCGCAGTCAAGGTCTTGAGGGAGTCCAGCTTGGTGACCTTAGGATCTTGTCTCTGCTATTTGCAGATGATGTGGTCCTTATGGCCTCATCAGGCTGTGACCTTCAGCGTTTACTGGAGCGGTTTGCAGCTGAGTGTGCAGCTTCTGGGATGAGACTCAGCACCTCCAAATCCGAAGCCATGGTTCTCAGTCGGAAGCGGGTGGACTGTACCCTCTGGGTTGGGAGTAGTCTTTCCTCAGGTGGAGGAGTTCAAGCATCTCGAGTTCTTGTTCAGGAGTGAGGGAAGCTTGGACCGTGAGATCGACAGACGGATCGGTGCAGCATCTGCAGCAATGCTGTCACTGTACGGGACCGTCGTGGTGAAGAGAGAGCTGAGCCTTTTCTCTGTTTACCGATCGATCTACGTTCCCACCCTCACCTATGGTCATGAGTTATGGGTCATGACCGAAAGAGTGAGATCGCGGATACAAGCGGCGGAAATGAGTTTCCTTCGTAGGGTGGCTGGACTCACCCTAAGAGATAGGGTAAGGAGCTCGACCATCCGGGAGGAGCTCAGAGTAGAGCCGCTGCTCCTTCACATCGAGAGGAGCCAGTTGAGGTGGCTCGGGCATCTAGTCCGGGTGCTTCCCAGGCGCCTCCCTGGTGAGGTGTTTTGGGCATGCCCAGTCGGGAGAAGGCCCCCAGGAAGACCTAGGACACGCTGGAGGGACTATGTCTCACAGCTGGCCTGGGAACGCCTTGGTGTCCTCCCGATGGAGCTGGAAGAGGTCGCTGGGGACCGGGAAGTCTGGACTTCCTTACTGAAGCTGCTGCCCCGCGACCCAGACCCGGATGAGCGCAGGAAAATGGATGGATGGATGGATTTACAGAAAGTGTGCAATAATTATTTAAACGTAATAATTAGGCAGGTGCATGAATTTGGGCACCCCGACAGAAATATTACATCAATATGAAGTTAGTCCTTCCTTTGCAGAAATAACTGCCTTTAAACACTTGGGTGTTGATGAGGGTCTGGATTCTGGTTGACAATACTTTTGACCGATCTTTTTTTACAAAACAGTCACGTTTGATGTTTTCTGAGCATGGACAGCCCGCTTTAAATCACACCACAGATTTTCAATAATTTTCAGGTCTGGGGACTGAGATTAATTCCAGAATGTTGTACTTGTTCCTCTGCATGGATGCCTCCATAGAAGTTGAGCAATGTTTAGGGTTGTTGTCTTGTTGAAGTTTCCAGCCCGGTCCAACTTCAACTTTGTCACTGATTCTTGAACATTGTTGACAAGAATCTGCTGATACTGACTGGAATCCATGCAACCTTCAATTTGAACAAGAATTGCCTGTTTCTGTGCTGGCCACACAGCCCCAGAGCATGATGGAGCCACCACCAAATGTTACCGTGGATAGCGTTGTGTTTGTCTTGAAATGCTGTGTTCTTCATCCGGCATGCACCGTCCCTTGTTAGGTCCAAATAACTCTTTTAGTTTTATCAGTCCACAGCACATTCTTCCAAAATGAAGCCGGCTTGTCCACGTGTGCTTTAGAATACCTCATGTGACTCCGTTTGTGGCATGTGCGCAGAATTTGCTTCTTCCTTATACAACATCCCCTTGTGCAAAGTGCACTGAATTGTTGACTGATGAACAGTGACGCCATCTACAGCAAGATCATGTTGTAGGTCTTTGGAGCTAGTCTGTGGGTTGAGTGTTCTCCCCATCCTTTGCCTCTGCTTTTCTGAGATTTTTCTTGACCTGCCACTGCGGGCCCTAAACAGAACTGTGATTGTGGTCTTTCATTCCCCCACTATGTTCCTCACAGTGGAAACTGACTGCTGGAATTTCTGAGCTAGCTTTTTGTATCCGTCCCCCAAACCATGATGTTTGACATTTGATGATGTCATTTGACAGTTGTTTTGAGGCTCCCATGTTGCCACACAAGATGCAAGAAGAACAACTTGCCACCTTAAATACCCTTTCTCATGATTGGCTTCACCCTGGTATTTAGGTCAAGGGTCAATGAGCTTACCAACCAAATTTTGTGTTCCAATAATTAGTGCTAGAGGTATTCAAATCAATAAAACAACAACAGTAGTTACTATTGTGACCTAATAGTAACACCATATTGGCGTTTAATGTTAGTGTGCTCAAGTGTAGAATTGGCTTTAGGCTGTAAAGTGTTAGTTTTAGTGGAAGATTTTGAGCAGGAGACAATATAGAATATTTGCTTACGTAGCTATACAGCTACTCTTTGGCAGCTTCAACATGCTTGGCCAAGAAAAATGTGTGATATCTGCACATTTTCTGTGCTTTTTAGCACAAATGGCCACTTTTGGCTTGGAGACCCAGCTCTTGCTTGCTTTAAAGTATTTTCCACAAATGTGATACAGCCTGGATCACAATGTTCGTATTGATCGGCTCTTTATGGCTGCTTTAGAAGAAAAGCAGGGTGCGACGCCCCGCTGTGGAGGCGAGGATGAAGAAGCAGCACCATTGTCAGGTGCCTGCTGGCTCAGACTCCATAATTGATGTAGCACACTTACTGCTTCACAACACTGTCATTTTCAGACTATCAGCTGATAAGCCCTTATAAATTGCATGCAGACGCTCACACTTTCAGTAAATATTCACGTGTTTTTTTTGAAATAGTAATAACTAGTTCATTTCCAGACTTGAGTGTGATGAGTGAATTTCTGCAAAGTAGGATTATTAGTTAATAAGGTCTTTTTTTTGTTAGAGCATAGAACCTATTTGACTTTCTAAATACAGGTTTGTGTAGACATCAAATAACAACCCAATAGTCACTTTGACATTCTTATTATTGTTTGCATTCTTTTTTTACATTGTCACGTTGCAGGCTATGGGATCACTGCATAAAAGACTGCCGCCGCAAGCATAGCAAACCAACTACTTAGTCTCTCTAATTTACCTAATGTTAACCACTTCCACTTACCACTTCCACACAAAATGAGAGGAGAACGTTTTTTTCACTTGATCTCAGCCATGGCATGTCGGCTCAGCTTTGCTGACTCAGTAGCCAGTCTGCATGCAATGTGAAAGGAAATATAATCGTCATGTCTGATAACATCACTGACGTCTAACCTGTAGAGGTCTGTGCGTCCTTCCAGGATATGCCTCCCCTGACCATCACTGACCCACCACCAAACCGAATGATGTTGCAGACGACATAACGTACTCCATGGCATCTCCAGACCCTTTCACGTCTGTCACGATGAACCTGCTCTCATCGTTGAAGAGCACAGGGCGCCATTTGCCAATCGAGCTCTGCGGTGTTGGGCAGTGAGCACAGGGCCCACTACAGGATGTTGGGCCGTCAGGCCACCCTTATGGAGCCTGATTCTGATTGTTTGGTCAGAAACATTCACACCAGTGGTCTGCTGGAGGTCATTTTGTAGGGCTCTGGCAGTGTTCATCCTGTTCCTCCTTGCACAAAGGAGCAGACACCAATAGGACAGGTTAGATAATGGCACCCTGACTGCTATTAGGTATCGGGATGAAATCCTTGGACCCATGTCAGAACCTACGCTGGTGCAGTGGGACCTGGGTTCCTCCTGGTCCACGACAATGCCTGACCTTATGTGGCTAGAGTATGCAGGCAGTTTCAGGAGGATGAAGGAATTGATATTATTGACTGGGCCCCACGTTCACCTGACCTAAACCGAATAGAACACCTTTGGGACATTATGTTTCGGTCCATCCGGCGCCGCCAGGTTGCTCCTCAGACTATCCAGGAGCTCAGTGATGCCCTGGTCTAGATCTGGGAGGAGATCCCCCAGGACACCATCCGTGGTCTCATTAGGAGCATGCCCCAATGTTGTCAGGCATGCGTACAAGCACGTGGGGGTCACACAAACTACTGAGAAGCATTTGGAGTTGCTACAATGACATTTTGGCTAAAAGGACCAGTCTGCTGCATCATTTTTTTACTTTCATTTTTGGGGTGTCTTTGAGTTCCCCCCTCTAAGGTGATCATTTTCATTTCTATCAAATTATGTGGCATCATTTTGTTACTAATACATCTTCTACTTATTATCAGGAAAGATATTCAAGATCATTTTCCGCCCGTTTAGATCTGATGTGTTTTCAAAATGTACCTTTTTTTTTTTTAGCTTTGTGTGTATGTGGGTGTGTGCGTGTGGGTGTTGCACATAGTGGAATACAGTGAAATGTGATGCAGACAGAATGTTGACAAAAGACTTTGAATAATTAATGTTTAAATGTTAAAGGGCACACAGTGTGCAGGACCTCATAAATATGTTCAGCAGACTCTTAACGTATGCTACTTTATCAGCGTTAATGAATGAGTGCGGCTCCTAAATGCACCATATGGACGCTCGGATCTTGAAAGGCTGGCAGCTGATTACACAGACACTTGATGCGCGCTGGGAGGTTAGAGGAGAATGGGAAGTGGGCATAATCTGACATGGGCGGTTGAGCAATTACAGCAGACGTTTCTTGTTTTAGTTCAGGTTGTGTGATATGTGGATGTCTTATTGAGGTCGTAAAGAAGGAACAACGGTGGGTCATTGGGATGGTTAGGTGTCATGGTACGCAGAAAACACGAACGTGTGTAGGCAGACACATCATATCATTAGCAGCCATAGCTGGAGATATCTCCTGGCATAGCGTAGCACAGCTCCACTCAAGCAGTAATACACTCATGATGAAAGCTAGAAGGCGTCCCATGGAGCTTGTTTTGCGGTTACCCTGGAAACCCCTGTGGCTCCTTCTGCCTGTTAAGGGCTTCTTATAATTGGTTCCTCCTTTCATATTATTTGCTGTGGTTCCGCCAAGCCGTGACCTGTCAGCCTAAAGGCTACAAAGCCTTTTTACACACTACCAGAAGGTGACAGTCCTAATAAAGTTATAGGTTATTCATTTGGTACCAAAATACAGGCTTTGTTTTGATAGTGCAATTAAGTAAAAGGGGACTTTAATTATACAAATGGGAGAACCCCTTTCTGATTGTTTTCAACTCCTGTTTCCTTGCCAGTGTTGCTATAAAATTAATGATGATTAATTTACTCCATCATCCAGATTCTGCAGGCTGATCTCCATCACGGTCACAGTTTCCTGAAGTCTCTGAGGGAGACGGCCGAACGGGCAGCAGGATTCCTAGACGAGGCCGGAGCAGAGCGCTTAGGAGGTGAGGTGGAAGCCCGTCTTTCCCAGCTGGAGGAGCTCGCAGGCTGGCTCAGACAGGAACACAGCTTCCTGGAGCGTGCATTTCTGCTGGCTAAGGAGTTCCAGGACCGCTACAAATCTCAGGCCCAGTGGCTGGTGGAGACCAAGGCTTTACTCAGCTCTCCCTTGGAGCCCAAGGCCGAACTATACCAACGGCGGGCACAGCTCGCCAAGTACAAGGTTAAAGTCCTACATTTTACATTTCAATCATGAGTAAGAGGCAAGAATTTAAGCATCATTCATGAGATGGATTATAGTGATCTTTTTGTTCTCCCCACCCAGGCTCTGTTACAGATGGTCCAGTCCCATGATGGATCCATCAGGTCAGTGGTGGAGAAGGGCGACACTCTGCTGGCATCTGTCCATTACCCCTCAGTCAGAGACAAGATGAACAGGCTGCAAAAGGACTACACTGATCTCTGCAGTGTAGCCAAGGTAAGAAAACACGTAGGGGACTTCTTCTCACGATCGTCCGTCACGCATTATTTTCCAATGTTAAGGCCCATGTGGAGCATCTTAAGGGCCAGGTGAAGGAACAGGAGGTGTACCACAACGAGCTCCAGGAGGCTGAGCGATGGCTCCTGCAGATGTCCAGTAGAATGGTGACACCTGACCCCAGCGTGAACCAAAGTTTGGAGGCAGCCACTCAACAATTGGCCAGGCACAAGGTGACCAAAGCGTAGGACGTTCCTAATGCAGTTGATGTGTCACATGTAGACACATGGGCTTCATTTGATATAAACACACACGATGTCTCAACAGCACTGCATATAAACTAATCGATAAATATATATTTTACATTACGTAGTAGTGTCCTTAACCTTCAAACTGGATCCCTTCATGGCTGTCTAATAATTAGTCCGCAAGTGTGTGCCATCAGTCTGTTGTGACCTCCTGTGTCATTGACCAGCCTGACATATTTTATTTATTTTTTAAATTTCACTCTGTCCCTTTGTCCTCCACAGGCCATCATGGAGGAGATAGCAGGCTTTGAGGATCGCTTGGCAGGCTTGAAGCAGCGAGGGGACCACCTGGTGCACGGCTGTGACGAGCGCGTGCAGAGTCGGCTGAGACAGCAGGTCCAGGCTCACCAGCAAGGCACCAGTGACAGCTACTCTGCCATCTGTAGCACAGCGCAGAGAGTGAGTAAAGACAGGAGGAGGAGGCGGCCATCATTGTTTTTGTTGTTTTATTTACCTTCACAGTAGTCATTTTGACATAATTAAGTAAAGTAATAGGTAAATATTAGGCAGCGATGACGTTCCTGCACCTGTTTGAGGCCTTTAATATTACTTTGTGCCTTAATTATGTGTACTTTATACGAAATAATTCATGCAGAAAAAAGTGCAGAAATGGTCCATTTCACTGCATTTTATACAAGTATAACTGTGATACAATTAAGTGTAATATAAGGACAATAACATAATATTATTTGCTTCGTATGCGTTCTACAAATGTATTCTGTTTTTGGTGAGGTATTTTTTAAGGAAATGCTCCAATCAGTGCCTCTATTCAGTTTATCACAGCATGTCCCACGGTCACTGGATGCGTGGTCAACATCATCACATTATCAACAGGGACTTAGCACCTGGTCAAAAAAACTTTGGCATGAATAGCACTGGGTTGTGGGGGTGTGTGTGTGATCACCGGGGTGGGGGGGGCAACCCATGGGCCCCCCAAGGGCGCCTGGCTCTGGCATCAGGGTGGGCGATGGCCCACGTAAGTTGGTGTCTGGGGCGGCCTGGTCTCCCGGGGTGTTGGGTGGGGTCATCTGGATTGTCATTGTTCATGAGGTTATGTTTATTAGTAGTATTGTGTGTGTGTGTGTGTGTGTGTGTGCGTATCTTTTGTTTTTATGTTTTTGTTTGGGGTTTTTCACCTTTTTTCCTGTCTTTTTGCCCATTTTGCTCTGTCACTGTTCTGATTGTTGTTGATATTGTGGTTATCATGGTTGTTATTTATGGTTGTTGTTTATAATATTGTTGAAATATGTTTGTGAGGTTCCTCTGCACCCTTTTATGGTCCCCCACCCTATTCTTTCATGTCAGGTCCGGCATCGAAATGTGGTTCAACACAGTTGATAATAAAAGACAGTGAAATGTCAGGGGAGCCTAATATAGATTATGAAGTTTCACTTGGCAAAGCAGTTTAGCTCATCACTTAAAGGCAGCTTGACTCCCTTTCAGCTGGCATGATGCTGGACAAGACACACACACAGAAAAAAAGCCTGTTGTGCTGCTCAGCTGTCGATGTGATACTCATGCGTGTTGCACTCGTCATACCATTGTTTACAAAGCACTCACTGCTGACTGTTCTAATGTATTAAAGCTGGCTGAGCAGTTTGAGAACACTGGTTCTGTTGCTGTTAAGTTTTGCAGTACAATGAGAGAGCAATGTTTCCCTTTCCACTAACCTCCATTACTGGGGTTAAAAACATGTAGCAGTTAGTGGGTGGAGGCGGGGCTGCTAGCATACACACAGTGCAGAAGAGCAAATAGTTTATTATGGCCTCGTCAAAACAACAACTCTCATGGTGGCCTAATACTTTTGCACACTACGGGATGTAATTTAAAGCAGATGAAGTTATTGTTGCACACTTAAAATGGACGAGTAAACATTTTTCCATACGTACATGTGGATGCCAAATAAGGCCACACGTGCACAGTTGCACTCGGCCAACATGCCAATGTCATTGACGTTCCAGCCGCCAAGGCGACCACTTAATCTTAACCCAATTGACACCTAAACAGTCTCTTAACGAAAGTCCTTCACGGCCAGCCTAGAGGGCATGGCGGCGGCTGCCAGGTGTAGCCCACCGGAAACCGCTTTTCGGCGAACCCTCCATGCCAAAGCCAATCCCACCATATTAATCTCCAGTGTATCCCCCTGTCAACTCCACAGTTTCATGCCTGTGCCACTATTTGGGAAGCCCTTTTAATCCAGCGCCACTCTGTCATTCTGGCATCTTCCACTCTTGTCATCATTGCTCCCATCCTGAGACGCCATCATTTTTTTCACCTCTGCCAATCTGGCATTATGTGATCCAGCCACACTTTTCCGCCACGCTGCTGGCTTCCCCTTTAGTTGCACCAGTGGCTGCCAACTGCATCCCAATGTAAGCTCTAATATCCTGCCTGCCACTTTGCACTGTGCCAGCTACTAAGCCTTTGCCAGAAACGCAGGTTAGTGTGCCAACAGACGCCCCCCCTTCTTCTGTCTTTAGAGCATTTGTATTAAGATTGTCAGTCAGGCATTCCTTTTTCGCCCTCCCGTAGAGGCCACCTCCACGTTTAACACCTGTCAAATACACCGCTGCACAATGTTCGATTCATTTTTCTGAATGCACAACAATATATTCTTTGTCAAAAATGGTTAAAACAACAATTATGATATCTTTTAGGTATATCAAAGCCTGGACCATGAGCTCCAGAGACACGTGAGTCTCCAAGACACCCTGCAACAATGCAAGACTTGGCTGATCTCTGTCTCGGAGCAGCCAGAGCCTCCTGCACAGACCCCTCTGAGCCTGGATGAGGCGCTACAGCAGGTCAGGCATACTCTAACCCAGGGGTGTCAAACTCATGACATGGAGGGCCGAGACCCTGCAGGTTTTCTTTCCGGTCGGTCAGTACAGTAGGTGATTTTTAATGATCAACACCTCCTTCAATTTGGGGGAAAGGCGCTTATCAATTAAGGCAACCTGCAGTGTCTCAGCCCTCCATGCCACAAGTCTGAGACCCCCGCTCTAACCGGTTATCTTCCCAATACATTTTGGAAAATTATGTGCTTCCATCTTTGTGAGAATTGGGAAATTGAAAATAATCCAAAATTGTTACCTTGTTTTGTCAGGTGAAGCGGGAGCGGGCCCTCCGGGAACAGGCCAGCACTTACCTCCAGCTGGTGTGCTCCTCCTGTGACCTCTCACTGCTAAGAGTGCAGGAGGTGGCTGCCGCTATCCAGCAGGTCAAACTCCAGGTCAGTCGGCTACAACGAGAGAAAAAGTCTTATATTCATTACAAGTGTTGCAAAAGTTCATTGTTTAGTGATTTGTTTCTAGATCGAGGAGCGCATGCTGCTTTATGGCGAGGTTGCAGATAGCTGGAGGGACGTCGAAGAGCAGAGAGCACATCTGGAGGTCCAGCTGAGAGAAACGGAGCCGCAGCACGAGAACCTCATTAGATGTCCTGCAGAGCTTGAGCCCAGACTTGCACAGAACCAGCTGGACAAAGCACAGGTGTGCATTAATTTTGTTACTTATTCAAACCCAAAGTTCATTGAATGCATTTGAATTTCTACAGCAAGGAAAATCCCTGTTTTGTCACTGCAGGAGTTCCTCCAGCACGTGAGGGCGAAGCAACTTGAGGTGAGCCGTCTCAATGAGACCATCACTCGATTGACGGGGGCACAGGACTGTCCCGCCTTGGACGACCTGTGGAAACTGAGGAGCAGCTGGATAGAAATGGGCCAGCTTGCCGAAGAGCTAGAAGTGGAGCGAGGGGACGACATGCAGCGAAGCGGCGAGTACCAGGAGAGCGTGGTTGCCGTGGAGGAGCTTTTCCATCAAATATCCAGGGAATGGGACTACCTCGCCAGGTACTAATCTACTAAACCATTACCTTGGTATTAAGACCACATATTCCTCAAGTGATGTTTGTGTGTGCACAGGGCCGACACTGAATGTACAAGTGAACATCTAGAAGCTCTGAGGAAGTTGTCCAGTGACCTTCTGGAGCAAAAATCAACTCTAGAAGATCTGCGAGACCAGAAACAACGTATCCTATCTCGAATAAGCCTGCTAGACAAGGAACTGGTCAAACAACAGGTTAGTAATTGAGAGCTGTTTGAAAAATTCTTCCTTAAACCTACATTCCCCCTTTAATTAGGTGGCTCACCTGGAGCAACGCTGGGCTCAGCTTGAGACTCTTATCCAGCAGAAGATCCTGGACTCGACACAAACACTAGAGGACCTGGCACAGGTCAAAGCCCAGCTTAGGGATGCCCGCGAGTGGGTGGAAGAGCAGCGACCCGCGCTCACTTCTGCTCTGAAAACTAGCCCGCCACCTGATCTGGCCCAGAGTTTCCTATTTGACCATTTGAGCGTGTGCGTGGAGCTGGAGGCCCGTCAGCAGCTGCTGGAACGAGCTTTAAGCGAAGCACAAAGTGTCGCTTCCAGGCTGGGGTTGAGCGAGAAGAGAAGTCTGCAGGAGCTTGTTGAGCAAGCCCAGGCTGAAGTTCTGGCTTTGGAGGCGCAAGTGGCCCAAAGGAGAAAATACCTCAGCAAGGTAAACAGGCGGCAATTCCTGCAGGATGCCAAAAATCTTTTACAAAATCTACATTTTGGAATTTGTTGTGATTGTTGCACACCGTTGATTGCAGAACAACTAGACTAGGCATTCATATAATGATATATTTTTTCTCAGGCCTTCACAGAGAGGACTCAGTTCCTTCAGGGTCTGGGGAGAGCACAGTCGTGGGTACAACAGCAAGAGAGGAAGGTTCTCATAGATGACCATATTGCGCTCCTCCCAGAAGACCTCGCCAAACAGGCGTCTGCGTGTCGCAGCATCCAGAGCAGCCTTCAAGCCTACCAGAGGGAGTTGGCATCTGTTTGGGTTCAAGGTCGGGAGCTCGAAAGGGACGCCACAGACAAAGAGAGAGAAGAAACCTTGGCAAAACTCGAGGAGCTGCAGGCGGTGTTCGAAGCATCTCTCCAGACAACCAGCCAGCGTGTAACAATCTTGGACAAAGCCTTCACATCAAGAAAGTACTTCCAGATGGACCTGAGCAAAACTTGTCACTGGCTGAGACACGCAGAGGACGTCACCTTCCCGGAAATCAGTCTCAGCCACGTTGACGATACCTCAGAACTGCAAGAACATCTATCCACCTTTCAAAGAGTCCTGGAACAAGCGTCGGAAAACGAGAACCTCCTTCTGATCGTGCAAAGGATAGGCCAGGAGATCCTTCCTACTCTGAACGTGATTGACCATTGCTACCTGGACGAGCGGCTCAACGCCCTCCCCCAACAGTACAACAGCATCCTGGTCCTGGCCAAAGAGAAAAAAGAAAGGGTTCAGCACATAATCAACGAGAGGAAAGAATTCAGCACTTTGTTTGACATGACTCGAAGGACGGTGGAGAACCTTCAGGAGCAGCTTGACAATCTGGAGAAGAAGACTATCGATAGCAGTGAAGAGGGGCTTGTTTGTCTAAGAAGTGACTATCAGAGAATAGACGAAGGTTTATCCCAAATCAGCCGTGAGATAAGAGAACTTCAGGGTAAAAATGAGGCGTTTCTCAGTATGGGCCACACACACAGAGCTGAGGAAACACGTCAGCTAGTGTGCCTTCACAACACACTGAGAAGAAGAAATAATCAGAAGCGTGGAGATTTGGATGATGCCTTGAAGGTACTAGAGGAGCACAACAGACTCACAAACAGCTTAGGCCAGGAACTGAAGTCTGCCAAAGACAATCTGGTTAGACTCAAGTCAGATAAAGACCTAGATGCCACACATAAAATTGCAGCTCTTTATGGGTTACTTGAACGTCTGGATCATGTGTCTTTAGAGGCCAAAGAATGTAGCCAACGGACGGAAAGCCTCTGCTTAAGGTTTGACCCCACTGCCTTTCAAGAGATGACATCCCTGTGTGACTCCCTGCAGTCTTTACGTTTGGATGTGAAATGTTGCACTGAAGAAAGCCAAAAGGACATCTCACAAGACTTCTCAAGGCAGATAAAGACGATGTCAGAATGGCTGAAGAATGTTAAAGCCGCACTCTGGGAGCCCATACGCTTAATGGACGCCAAAGTTGAGAGTGTGCAGGAGAAAATGTGCAAACTGAGAATCACGGAAGAGGAGGTGAAGAGCAGATTGTGTAAGGTAGATGCCTTGTATAGGCAGGAAGTGCAAATATATTGCAGTAGAAAGGAAAGTATTCCAACTCATGTGGAGGTAAAAGGAGAGGAGCTAAGGATGCTGGGAGCTGAAGTTCTAAAGGAAATTAACCAAAAGCAGGTACGTGTACAGTCACACCTCTTTTGAGGTGGCCACCGAAAATGCTGTAATACACACTCATACATTAATATACAATGAATAATCATTTGAAGTGCATGAAAAAGTACAACTACACAACAGTATGGCGAGTGTAACACACAGGAGTTTCACTCCAACAGCCAAATAGTGCAACCGACATTTTAAAGTGCATGTAGAGGCAGAAAGCTATGCAGGGTACTTCAAATGCATATTCAAATGTGCATGCACACAGCTTGTGTGTTGTGATAATAAAAACATGCACGAGGAGCTGTTAAATCCAATGTTTTTGACCTTGACAATTATCTATTATTTCCAGACCCGACAATGATAAGTACATTTCAGCGAAGTAGTATTAGATTTTAATAAATGGAATATTTTTGTTGTTATGGTACAGAAAAGCTGTTGGCAATATTCTAAACATGGTTTTTAACATTATTAGATCCCTCTAGACATTAAATAACACCCCTATAATCACCTTCACATTTGAGAAAATCATGATTATTATGACCAAGACTATTTAAACTTGCATTAAATGCTTTTTCTGGTAAATTACATCTGGCGCTTGTCTCATCAAATTCCGACACCCAGTGGCCAATATCGAATACTAGTCACAATCAGAATGTTTCATCCACCTTGCTGAATTTAGGTCAACCATAAGTACAATTTACTTAAACATGCAATTTCTTAAACTGATAATAGACTTTACTCCACAACCGCAAAACTGTGAACATTTACTTTGCGAAAGACCAAGATGGAGTGAGGGCGCCCTGTTTGAACCTCGACATGGCGAGGAACGACTGTATAGGAGAATCTGTGGTTCACTGAATGGACGCATGAATTGAAGCGCTGCCTCATTACAAAAAAGAAGTTTGATTTAATTCTGTATTTTATAGCTGACTCTGGAGCCTGCTCTGAGTGTGGTCCAGAGGCACCACTTATCTCTGCAGTCCATGCAGAAACACCTGGATCATGCAGCGAATCGCCTTCAGAGTGCCGGCGTCAGAGTGGAACTTGAGCACCACACAGACTGGATTCTGAACCTGGAAGAAATTGCAGCGCAAGAAAAGAACTTTACGTCTGTCTTGGAGGAGATCAGGACAACATTGGAACCCCTGTTGGGGGATGCTGCGATGAACCAACTCACGGGGGAAGCCGAAGCCATGCAGCTGAGGAGCACAGAAATCAAACAGCAGATGGAAGCCTGCAGAGACGTTCATGAAAGGTGTTGATTTATTCTCATGTGAAATGTTTGATGCGTCTGAAAATTCACACCACGTTGATGTTTAATGCCGTTAAACAAAGCGGTTTGTGCTTCGTACAACTATCTTTCTTAGGTCTGCGTCTCTATGGGCCTCCATCCAATATGACAGAGACCGGCTGGTTGAACAGATGAACGATGTAGAGAGCAAGATGGCCGCGTTCTCCACCGCTAAAGCGGACAGTCTCCAGCAGGCAGAGGACAAATGTGAGAATTACAAGGTGGGAGAAAATAAAGTGTTATCTACTACACTTTGAAAGCACACCACTCTGTCGTCATCGTAACGTAAGTCTCTTACTTTCTGTTGTCATATTTTCCAGTCTTTGATGTCTCAAGCTGACCTTCAGGAGTTTGCTCTCAACGCTTTGAAAGAGAAGGGGGCTGACTTAGAGTTGCTTGTCGCCAATTCCGGTTCGGCCGTCGTGGTCAACCATGCTCTTTCGTCACTACGGCAACGATGGACCAAACTTCTCAGTGTAGCGAGAACCCAAGAGAGGGCACTGGAGGACACTGCCAGGGAATGGAGGAGCTTTACACAAAGGGTAAGAAGAATATATAAGCGTACATACAGGGTGATTAAAAGTAACTCCCCATTTTATAAATCATTATTTATTCATATGTTATCATTTATAATTTTTTGTATGATGTACGGGCAAGTCTATTCTACCAAACCAAAGACTTTGGAAGAACTTGAAGGGCAAATACAAGAAGTTATGTCTTCCATCTCACAAGAGTTAATACGGTTCCCAGGCGGCTTGAGAATCTGGTGGCGAATGGTGGCACCCATATCGAATTTTAAATGAAACTCCATGCAATACACGTTCTTCTCATGTTCATTTCTTGTAAGAGTTATAGTTCAGAAATAAATTACAAGTACTTAAAAATAGGGAGTTACTTTTCAATCACCCTGTGTATGGGATAATGTATTAGACATGATTGGAAAATAACATGTTGGTTGTTGCAGTTTTCTTAATATTTATCAAGTTGCAGTCCCATTTTAGGACATTGGCCCATGTACTCTTTTCCATTTTTGTTCCATATTCCAATCTTTTTCCGACGGCACTATGGCAGCAGGCAGACTGTGCTAAACTGCTCCTCTTTGTGCAGATATGGGTCAAATACTGTAACTCCAAAATAGTTGGAGGTCTGTGACGTAACTCAAGGCTTCAGACCGCTGGTTTCCCCTCTCTGTGCCAAAATTCTGTCACGCAGCCTCTTTTCCCGCGCTATTTTGAGTGTGACCACATCAGCTCTCAAGAATTCCCACCGAGCGCTCCTGTATGCCTACACAAGGAAATGAGGTCGTCGTGTGGGAATGGCCACTTCCTGATATGTGGCACTATCCGGCTGTCCACTGCTTTTCTATGGTGATGATGACTTCGTTGGCTGCAGTCTGACCTCGTTTGTGTCATCACTATGACGTTCGAATGCAATAGATACTATTTGTTAATAGTTACATCTATGCAAACTGCAGTATCTCATTGACACACATATTGATGAAAACGTATCTTCATTTCTGCCCCTCAGATGGAGAAGGTGCGCTCCGTGTCCGCGGACCTCCACAGTCGCGTCCCTGACAGTACGGTTGAGAAGGCAGCCACCAGGGCGGCGCTCCAGAGCCTCCTGGAGTACCACGACTCTTTCACCCTGGAGGTGGAGAGGGAGCAGTCCATCCTGGCTCTGTTGGGGCAACACATCTGCAGCCTCAGAGGAGATGACGAGGACAACGAGAATGGCCATCAGGAAACAGGGTGCCTTCAGGAGATCAAAAACATGCAGGGCCAGTATGACAGGTGGGGTAGATGCATCCTTGGAAAGAAGACTGGATTTCTCTTGTTTGTATTGTCTGGTCCCAAGTGGGCCGAACTAATTTTATCCCTTGTTTTGCCTATTCTAGCTTGGTGTTACAGGTCCGTGCTAGTAGGGCTCAAGTGCACCAAGAGTTGAGGGAGCGAGAGGACATTGAGAAGGAGCTGGGCTTGGTCAAAGGTTGGATTCAAGACACCCGAGGCTTGCTCCTGAGTCCCACCGCAGACCTGGACACTCTTTTGCAAGAGCTGGAGGTACGGATGGCACCATCGCATGCACACTAAAGCGGCAAAAATCCGTAGGCGTCACAAATGTTTGTACCGCAGAATGCACACGGTGAGGTCATCAGTCGTCGTCAGAGTGTGGAGCGTATGACAGAGCTGCAGCAGTCCAAGTACCAGGACCTCCATGCGGGGCTGCCGTCAGAGCTCAGCATGCAGCTGGCTGAGGTGGCTCTGGCTCTGGGTTCTGCTGAGGACCAGGTAAAGACTGGCTACAACCTAGCCAGTTAACATTTAACATTCTAAATGGGAATACGGTTGAAAAAATAAGTTCACCACCGGTCATTGTTAATCATCCGAGAAAGCAATAAATCAGTGTACCTTAGCTTTGATGACAATCCTGTTTTTGTGCCATGTGGTCCAGGTCCAGGCTCGAGAACGTGAGGTGCAGCAGACTCGAGACTTAAAAGAAGACTTCAGCTCCAGACTGCAGGACATCGAGGCCAAGCTGAGGGTCATCACGTCGAGGTTTGAAATGAAGGGAGCCAACCTGGAGGCGGCCAAAGAGGAAACCAGGGTAATCAAACTGACTGATTTGAATAATTAGCAAGCAATTAACTCCTGGTAAATTAGCTATGCATTGGACAGATGTTGGGGTTAATGAGTGTACAAAAGTTCCTCAAAAGTGACCTAGCATTCCAGACGGTCTGAGCTTCATGTACTCCTTCTAACGTTTCCCCTTGCAATGATTCCTCGTCAGACTCTTCGGGAGGAGTGTGAATGCTGCGCTCACACCTTGGCGGAGTTAGCAGCGGCCGTTCAGGAGTTTAGTGAGCAGAACCATCTCCTGTGCAAGCAGCTGGGCGACGCCGTGGCCAAAATGGCCCAGGTGCAGCGCCACACCACACAGCAGGTCCAGGACAGAAGCAACAAAATTAAGAAGGTGGGAACTCCAACCTCCACGTCACTGTGCTGGAAATACTTGCACACCTTCAATGTTGTTTTCTTTCTAAACTGAACAGGCAGAGAAGCAGATGCAGGAATATCACAGCATGAAGGAATTTATTTTCAGTTGGATTGAAAAAGCGGAGACTCTGGTGACTGGTAACATCATCTGGAACCCAATATCCCAGCTTCAAGAGCAAATCAGAGCATATCAGGTGAGTCTTCACATATCTTCTGCGTTAATATCAGAACAGCCCGCAAATGTGGAACTAATTAGTCCCTCTCATTTCCAGCTGAATGTGTGACAACCCGGAAGGCTCTTCCCCCTTTTTTCTTTCCTCTTGTAATTTATGCTCTCATGTTGATAGGCGTTGCTGCGGGAGTGTCGAGGTCTCCATGGTGACTTGGAGGCCATGGCAGAGAGGGAGGTGCAGTTGGGGGAGGTGTTGACTACTAAAGGGTGGAGACAGCAGGTGAAACACCTAAGCAGACGCACTGAGGAGCTTCAGCTCTCGGCCAAGACTCGGCTGCAGAGTCTGCAGGATGCGGCCAAGGTAAATGATGGTCACATTGGAGTAGAGTCACACCACACTAATACTCTCAACCATTTTTTTAATGTAGGTTTTATTATTAACAACAGAAGAAAATCTGCACACATCCATATCTAATGTCAACAGTGCCACCCTCTGGTCATTGCAAATACTACATCTGTTAGTATTACATTTTTGTGCCACTTGTCCTTAATAGGGTATGCCTGATATGCTAGCATATGCTGTAGCATATCCCAGATGACTTTGGGTGTGAGGTGGGGTACACCCTCGACTGATTGCCAGCCAATCACAGGGCACATATACACAAACACATTCACACCTTATTTAGAGGCACAAAACATGCTTATTTTTGGAATGTGGGAGGAAGCCGGAGAACTCAGAACATGCATACAGATATGTTTTGACTGTGTGGCCAACATGCTAACCACTAGGCAACCGTGCAGCCCGCAGCATTTAATCTACACTAATCTTCCAAACAACCGGCTGGTTCCTTCTGGCGTATTTGCATTGTAATGACACCGTGGCCCATCACTATAGAAGAGGGTCAATCTGGTCGTGTCCTGAAGAATCTCACAAATGTCCTTGCTTTAGCCTCACTGATGGGCAGTTTTTGACCCTTCTGAACAGAGCATCTGCTTTGAGTTTTCAAATGAAAAGCTTCTCACTGTGTCAGTTTAGGTTGAGACCCTTCTTTCCCTTGCCAGGTATTTTAGCCCTATTTGTTCTTCCTATTACGCACCTCCTGATGTTTTCACAGGATCTGTTGCGTCTGGAGGCCGAGGTAAAGAGTCTCCACGCTGCAGTGGAGCAGATCCAAGTCACGCTGGCCTCCCCGGATCTCAACAGGCTGAGTTTGAGAGAGCAGCTCACTCAGAGACAAGTAAAAGACGGCACGTACGTTAAGCACAGCACTGTCAGACACACTTGGTTTAATACACATTTCTGTCCAACTCTCCTCCCCAAGCGTCTGTTGGCGGAGATGGATGGCTTCCAACGGCAGGTGGCGGCTGTACAGCAAGGTCACAGCGCCCTCCGGCTTCCAGAGGAAGTAGTGGCAGGTCTTCCTTTGTGCCGCACAGCGCAGAGCTTGCAGCAAGAGACCAGCCAGCTGCAGCATACAACCATCCAGCAGTGCAATATCCTGCAGGTAGGGGGCAGTGAAATACACAATTTAGTGAAACGCAATGACTCGTTATTACTCTTTCTTGATCATTGCTGCTCTATTAGGATGGCTTCATTGTGTGTCAAAAGTGAAATTCCTGTCTATGTCAAAGGTTGCAGAGGGGCTCACAGACATATTTTGTTTATGAAAGATGCTAAAAAGCAATCCACTGTAGGTGAATATATGTTTAATTTGTCAATATTATACATATCACTTTGTTATAGGAGACGGTGCAAATAGTTATTGGTGTGATTTCTAATATTATGTTATTAATAATGACTCAATTCAATTTCAGAATATGTGAAGAGACAGGGCCGATAAAAAATTAGCCGTGGGCTGATAATGGCCCCCGGATTTCCCTCTTCTTGTTATGCCTTGAATGATGTTGATGTTTCCCTGCATGTCTTTCCAGGAATACTTGGGTCTGTTTTCAAGCCCTTTCAGACTGGTATTATCCTCCAATCCTCTAGTTCTGGGCTGATTTGCTTTTAAGCTCATTCTTGCAAAGATTAGTCATTAAAGGATGTGCCCTTGGAGACGGCGCAGAGGACCACCTAAACTACATCACATACGTGCATCATCCTGCTTCCCCTATTCATACCATCTTGCTATTACATGCTAGGAGGCTGTGGTGCAGTATGAACAGTATGAAGTGGAGGTGAAGAACCTGCAGAGGTTGATAGAAGAAGCCCACCACATCATTCAGGACCGACCTGTGTGCACCAGCAACATTCTAGAGCTTCAGACTCAGATACAGCACCATGAGGTAAGACCCTGTTTGCTCTTGATGGTTTATATTCATATAAATTGGATGCACAGCTCTCAATATGATGTTGTACATCACTACAAAGCACAACGATAGACATTGTCACATGGACATGTTGTTGGCTGTCAGTTAGTGACAGATAGAGAAGTGCAGGAAATGTGTGACCTCTCCACTTCCTCTTCGACATCTATCAGGATGTAGAGACGGTAAATGCATTGCACATCGAGACAGCATCTATACAATCACGGCCGCATTGAGGTTCAGATGCTACCTCCTCACATGATTTTTTTTCACTGTGCCTTTGTAAGCCCAACCAGCACTTTATCTGATGTGCAGGATCCAGTTTGGCGCAGGGTGCATGCTTCAGTTCAACTGCAGTATTTTATCCCCAACTAACTTTAAAGGGGCGGAGTGCAGTGTGTGTGCTCAGCAAACTGAGGCAGGGAATCTGACAAAGACTAAAAAGAGCCTCCAGGGACCAAATTCCCTGGAAGTGTGTTATTGTTGTGTTTTGTTAGTTTCAGCCTGGCTTACTTGGGACTGAAATCTCCCCATCCCCGCATAGCGTGGATGTCTGTGGCCGGGCCTCTTAAGCTGAGCATGTAGCCACTACTCCGCTGGCCTAGTTAGTCACATGACCTGATTCTATGTGCATTGACCATCTGCAGCGCTCAGGGAGGAGGAGGAGGAGAAGGAAGAGGTGGAGGTTCGTACCATGGCTGAAATCTGACACCATCTCTGTCACTCCTCCAAACACTCCCTCTCTCCTTGCTGCTCTCTTTTGTCAGAAGAAATCTGCCCAGATGATTGGGGGAGAAGGGAAGGGAGGAGGGGTATAGGCTGTGACGTCACTTCCTGTTTGTCCTTGCACTTTTGCCTCTGTGGAAGAGAAGGCGGATCTGAAGGATTTTGAACTGAATTTACAAGAGTATCCCTTTTTCTCAAGCGAAACCTCCTTCCTGTTAGCCCGACCGCCACTCTGAGTCATCCGCCCGCTCCCTGCTCTGATTGGCGGAGAGACACAGAGGAGAAGGAGAGAGAGAGAGGAATGGGGAGGGAGGCAGAGCTATTCTCTTTCTGTGCGCACACTGTGTGAAGCCCAAAGCTAAAGAGGGACTGGGCCGAAAGGAGAATGCTACGTTTGCTCTTCGCATACCGACGCCTCATTCGACGTGGAGCCGACTCCGCCAGACGCGTTTTGTTAACCAGGAACCGCTGCTCATCCGTCGTGGACTGAACCACCGTCTCTGACCCCGGCGGGGTGGTTCTCCCCTGTTGTGTTTATGTTGTGACAGGAGCTAGCACGGAAGATCCGCGGCTACCAGGAGCAAATCGCCTCGCTCCACTCCAAGTGCAAGATGCTGACGGTGAAGGCCAAGCACGCCACCATGCTGCTGACGGTCAGCGAGGTGGATGGCCACTTGGACGGCGTGGACGAGCTGAGCGACGAGGAGCTGCCGAGCGCCGGAGCCAGCGACGGGCAGCTTCCCGCGCACCCCTCCGTCGTCATGGTGAGTGGCCGAGCCCGTCCTCGCGCGTGCGCGTGCACTGTGGCAGTCGCTCCCGAGGATGTATGCAGCCTCTTGGACTTGATAGAAAAAGTGAAGCTTCAATTCACCCTATTGAAACTGAAGGACTCCAACACACCACTGCTACAGTATATATCTAGACCTACTGCCCATTTCTAACTCTGTTTAATGCCTTTTTTTTTTATGACTCCAGAGCACTATGAAAAGCACCATGGACGGTTAAGAAATTACTTTATTTAGTTGAATTTTGACATGCAAGTTTAATAACAGTGAAAAACAAGAATTGTAAAATGTTACCCAATAAGTTTATAGTAACTGAACAATATTTCAGTATTTGTATGTTTTAAATGCATTTCCTTTGTTTTCATTTTATGTTTTATATTGGTAAAACATATATATATATTTATTTATATTTAAGAAAAAAAAACATACCCGATTGTGAGGTA
The DNA here is from genome assembly GCA_024372805.1 of Oostethus manadensis. Classification (NCBI taxonomy): domain Eukaryota; kingdom Metazoa; phylum Chordata; class Actinopteri; order Syngnathiformes; family Syngnathidae; genus Oostethus; species Oostethus manadensis. The sequence goes on along the minus strand of QODF01000068.1, from coordinate 1,918,166 downwards.
GTGACTGTGTTTTTATTTTATTTACAGTATATTTCTTTTTGTTGGTTATTTTTTGGCTGTGTCATTTATTAGTCTGGTAACCCCCCCCCCCCCCCCCTTACCGCAGTGGAGGGGTTTGAGTGCCCGAGTAATCCTAAATTGTCGGGGGCTTTATGCCCCTGGTAGGGTCTCCCAAGGCAAACAGGTTCTAGGTGACAAGATAGACTAAGAGTGATTCAGAAGACCCCTATGAAAAAACACAAGAGGAGTGACAGCACCTCGCCCGGATGTGGGATACCGGGGCCTTACCCTGGAGCCAGGGCTGGGGGAGGGGCTCGCAGGCGAGCGCCTGGTGGCCAGGTCTTCACCCGTGGGACCTGGGGTCCGGTGCTTTGTGATTTGGGCAGTGGTCGAGGGCGGGTATCTGGGCGACCTTGTCTTCGGCGGCCAAATCTGGTTCTTGGGACATGGAATGTCACTTCTCTGGTGGGAAGGAGCCCGAGCTTGTGGAAGAGGCGGAGAGATTCCGACTAGATATAGTGGGACTCACCTCAACCCACAGTTTGGGCTCTGGAACCAAATTCCTTGAGAGGGGCTGGACCTTGTTCTTCTCTGGAGTTGCCACAGGGGAGAAGCGGCGAGCTGGTGTGGGCCTATTGTTAGCCCCCCGGCTTGGTGCCTCTGTGTTGGAGTCATCCCCAGTAAACGAGAGGGTTATTTCCCTACGCCTTAGGGCAGGGGAAAGGGTCCTGACTGTGGTTTGTGCGTATGCGCCGAACGGCAGTACAGAGTACCCAGCCTTCTTGGAGTCTATCAGAGGGGTTCTGGAGAGCACCCCAGCTGGTGACTCCATAGTTCTGCTGGGAGACTTCAACGCCCATGTGGCCAATGACAGTGTTACTTGGAGGGGCGTGGTTGGGAGGAACGGCCTCCCTGACCTGAACCCATGCGGTGTGTTGTTGCTGGACTTCTGTGCGAATTACAGTTTGTCCATAACAAACACCATGTTCGAACATAAGGATGTCCATAAGTGCACTTGGCACCAGGACACCCTAGGTCGCAGGTCTATGATCGACTTTGTGGTCGTATCATCAGACCTGCGTCCGTATGTTCTGGACACGCGGGTGAAGAGAGGGGCTGAGCTGTCAACTGACCACCACCTGGTGATGAGTTGGATTAGATGGCGGGGAAGGATGCCGGACAGACCTGGCAGACCCAAACGCGTAGTGAGGGTGTGCTGGGAACGTCTGGCAGAATCTCCCGTTCGTCGAGTCTTCAACTCTCATCTCCGGCAGAGCTTCGCCTGCATTTCGAGGGAGGACCGGGATATTGAGTCCGAATGGGCCGTATTCCGTGCCTCTATTGCTGAGGCAGCCAGTTGTGGTTGCGGCCGCAAGGTGGTCGGTGCCAGTCGTGGTGGCAAGCCCCGAACCCGATGGTGGACACCGGGGGTTAGGGCTGCCGTCAAGCTGAAAAAGGAGTCCTATCGAGCATGGATGGCTTGCGGGACTCCCGAAGCAGCTGACAGGTACCGGCAGGCCAAGCGGCACGCGGCTTCGGCGGTGGTCGAGGCAAAAACTCGGGTGTGGGAGGAGTTCGGTGAGGCTATGGAGCACGACTTTCGGTCGGCCTCGAAGAGGTTCTGGCAAACCGTCCGACACCTCAGAAAGGGGAAGCAGCCCCCAGTTCACACTGTTTACAGTGCGGACGGGGGCTTGCTGACCACGACTGTGGATATAGTTGGTCGGTGGAAGGAATACTTCGAGGCCCTTCTCAATCCCACTGACATGCCTTCCATAGAGGAAGCAGAGTCTGAGGATACGTACGTGGACAGTTCTATCACCGTGGCTGAGGTAATTGGGGTAGTCAAATCACTCCCCAGTGGCAAGGCTCCGGGGGTAGACGAGTTCCGCTCAGAATTTCTCAAGGCTCTGGATGTTGGAGGACTGTGTTGGTTGACACGCCTCTACAACATTGCATGGAAGTCAGGAACAGTACCTCTGGACTGGCAGACCGGGGTGGTGGTCCCCATTTTTAAAAAGGGTGACCGGAGGGTGTGTTCCAACTATAGGGGGATCACACTCCTCAGCCTTCCTGGGAAAGTCTACTCCAGGGTGCTGGAGAGAAGGGTACGACCGTTAGTCGAACCTCGGTTAGAGGAGCTGCAATGTGGTTTTCGTCCCGGTCGCGGAACACTGGACCAGCTCTACACCCTTGCAAGGGTACTCGAGGGTATGTGGGAGTTTGCCCAACCAGTCTACATGTGCTTTGTGGACCTGGAAAAGGCATTCGACCGTGTCCCTCGTGGTGTCCTGTGGGGGGTGCTCCGGGAGTACGGGATTGATGGTCCGCTTCTACGTGCCATTCGGTCCTTGTACAATCGAAGCAGGAGCCTGGTTCGCATTGCCAGCAGTAAGTCGAGCTTGTTTCCGGTGAACGTTGGCCTCCGCCAAGGCTGCCCTTTGTCACCGATTCTGTTCATAATCTTCATGGACAGAATTTCTAGGCGCAGTCAAGGTGTTGAGGGAGTCCAGCTTGGTGACCTTAGGATCTCGTCTCTGCTATTTGCAGACGATGTGGTCCTTATGGCCTCATCAGGCTGTGACCTTCAGCGTTTACTGGAGCGGTTTGCAGCTGAGTGTGAAGCTTCTGGGATGAGACTCAGCACCTCCAAATCCGAGGCCATGGTTCTCAGTCGGAAACGGGTGGACTGTACCCTCCGGGTTGGGAGTGAGGTCTTGCCTCAGGTGGAGGAGTTCAAGTATCTCGGGTTCTTGTTCACGAGTGAGGGAAGGTTGGAGCGTGAGATCGACAGACGGATCGGTGCAGCATCTGCAGTAATGCGGTCGCTGTACCGGACCGTCGTGGTGAAGAGAGAGCTGAGCCGGAAGGCAAAGCTCTCTGTTTACCGATCGATCTACGTTCCCACCCTCACCTATGGTCATGAGTTATGGGTCATGACCGAAAGAATGAGATCGCGAATACAAGCGGCGGAAATTAGTTTCCTCCGTAGGATGGCTGGACTCACCCTAAGAGATAGGGTGAGGAGCTCGGCCATCGGGGAGGAGCTCAGGGTAGAGTCGCTGCTCCTTCACATGGAGAGGAGCCAGTTGAGGTGGCTCGGGCATCTAGTCCGGATGCCTCCCGGGCGCCTCCCTGGTGTGGTGTTTCGGGCATGCCCAGTCGGGAGAAGGCCCCCTGGAAGACCTAGGACACGCTGGAGGGACTATGTCTCACAGCTGGCTTGGGAACGCCTCGGTGTCCTCCCGATGGAGCTGGAAGAGGTCGCTGGGGACCGGGAAGTCTGGATTTCCCTACTGAAGCTGCCCCCGCGACCCGGACCCGGATAAGCGGAGGAAAATGGATGGATGGATTTATTAGTCTGGTGTGTTTATACATCTATTTTCTCCGATTCCATCATCCTGTCACTTTTTGCTGTTTGTGGTGTTTTTGGCGCCCGTCAACAAAATATGACAAAACAAGTGTGTGTGTGTGTGTATCTAAGTGCCAGCTTTAGGATCGTCTGACTTTGACCTAGTGACCGTGCCGCTGCGGAGCTAACTTTTTTTTTTTTCTGTGCACTCCACATGCCAATGTCCTTCATTGCACTGTATTGCATCATAAAACCCAGGAAAGCACATTTTTAGCAAGGGTCTGATTGACTTTAGCTAAGGTGTGTGTGTGTGTGTGTGTGCGCGCGTGTGTGTGTGTGCGTGTGTGACGTGCCAAGAAGCAACACAGTAGAGTTTGGCTCACCTTTCAGCTCACAGACAACTGGGACACTTCTAGGACAGTTGATGTCATGATTTGATTGTGTACTGTTTCAGTGTGTTGCTGTTAGTCATTTTTTTATTCTTTTTGGTGTGTTTTCACTGCACCCAATTATTAAACAATGTGCCCGCTGCAACCTGCTTAACCTGCAAACCCGCTTTTTTTGAATGCCTATTGTTGCACTTCCTTTCCTTACTCTCTTCTGTTGTCTTGCTCTTTTCATTCGACCCTTTTTTTCCTGTTTGTTTCCGTCCTGTCCCCCCCTCCCCATCAACGTTACTCCTGCTTCTTGTGGTGTGGTGTGCTGTGGCCAGATGACAGCAGGCCGCTGCCACACGCTCCTCTCCCCTGTGACCGAGGAGTCAGGGGAGGAGGGCACCAACAGCGAGGTCTCCTCTCCCCCTGCCTGCCGCTCCCCCTCCCCTGGGGCTAACGCTGACGTTCCTTTTAACCAGGTACTTCCTAACCCACGCCCCGGTAACCACCTTTACCCTGCTTGGCCTGACAGCTCTTCATATCTTCACCCTTAAGTAGGGATGGGCATAATAATCTATTGCTGGGGAGTTAACAGGTTGCTGATGAATCAATAAAATGGAGTGCAATAATTGTCTGCAACCAACAGAGGCATGGGAAGTTAGTGTTAAAAAATATGATTATAAAATAATTAATTGTTGTTAATTTTCCCAATTAATGACTCAATGAAATTTAGTCCAGTGTCCATCCTTACACTACAATTTATTTTTCACCTCATTCCCATTTAGTTCAACATTTTTGAACCCAAGAAAATTTTTATATTACCTTCTGTATTTTTTTTTACCATACTAACTTTTTAACAAATATTAATAACTTACAGTAATGAGATATGATCATTAATCATTTATGTTGGATCTTTTTAAGACTGCGAGGTCGACTGAAAGTGTTTGTTAAAACTAAGCTAACGAGTCCTTAGACGCTACACAAGCCAAAACAACAGTACTGAGATGAGACGAGTTCTCGCTCAAAGTATGCAGGACTAAGATGGCTTAAATGGAACAGTTAGTTGAGATCCGCGCTTGTGCAGTCTGTACTCACTGTGTCCTTGTGCCACAGGGTCGAGGCGGTCTAAGTCGAGTCCCCCTGCAGGAACTCTACGACCCATCTATGGGGAGCAGCGCTGCTAACCTGGATGACCTGCAGAGATCTTGGGAAACGCTCAAGAACGTGGTACGTTTGATCCACCACGAGCGGGTCACATCAAATCCACCCATTTGCGTAACTTTTTTAAAGATTCACCGCCCCCCTCGTGTTTAGATAAGTGAGAAGCAGAAGAGTCTGTATGAAGCTCTGGAGCGACAGCAGCATTACCAGGAGTCCCTCCAGTCCATTTCTGCCAAAATGGAGTCCATTGAGGCAGTACTCAGTGAAGGCCTGGAGCCCAACAAAAGCCCCGAGAGCCAGATGGCGACACATCAGGTGAGAAATGGTTGCAATGGGGCGTCATTACTAACAGGTGGTTTTGTTTTATTGTTTCGTTACTGGTAGTTACACGTCTCATCTCAATGTTCCTTCAGGCTCTGATGGACGAGATCCTGATGCTGCAAGATGAGATCAGCACACTGCAGTCGTGTTTCTCGGAGGAGCTGGCAGATGGGGACAGTGACGCGGAGGCTGCTGACCAGCTAGTCCTGCAGTCCACACTTACTGTACTGGGGGAGAGAATGGCCACCATTAGAATGAAGGCTTCTGGAAAGCGCCAGCTGCTGGAGGCGAGCGGTGGTCTATGATCAACCTGCTTGCAGATTTATTCAGCACCATCCCTCCTCATCTTCTGTCACTTTGTTGCGCAGGAGAAGCTCAGCGAGCAGCTTGAGGAGCAGCGACAGGAACAGGCCTTGCAGCGTTACCACAGTGAGGCCGAGGAGCTCGACCACTGGCTGCTCAGCACTCGTGCCACCCTCAGCTCTGCACTTCAGCTTCAAAACAAAGACCTGGGCATGGAGGAGCAGCTTATCGACTGCCAGGTGACATATTTGCATTGCATTGACCTGAATGCAGCTAAACACAGTGCAAGCATGCTATTGATAGGCCTGTCACATTGATCAGTAAATCAATTAAGCGCATGATGAATAGAAATAATCTTGAATTTTGCTGCTCACCTGGGCGGGTTGGTTCTGTTCTATAGCAGGATGGACAGAATGACAGTCTTTGTCATAGGAAAGACGCGCTTGCGATGGCACTACTGGCTTGCTGTGTGTGTCGTCTCCTACATGATCAAATACTTTCTTGGTGCCTGTTTTTGTATAAAAACCTGATTTCAATTTTAGCCCATTTGCGCATAGTCAGTTTGTGACATGAAAGGGTTTGTGACAAAATCAATTAAATATACGATACAAAACGGGGGGACTTGCCTTTCAGTGATTTACAAAGTATAAAACCTCAAAGTGCACCAAACGCCTTTTGCTGCATCCAAAATATGTACCAAATATGACCAACCTCCAACACGCGTAAACGGCGTATTCCACACCATGTTGCTAAAAGGGAACAGGGATATGCAAATAAGTTGATGTCGACACAATGTGAACTTGAGACTATTTCCAGGTTATTTCTCCATTTTTTCTCCAAATTGCTTGGTTACAGTAGCTCACTTGTAGAACAAATAAAAAATTTTTAATGTAATATGAATAAATTTATATATAATATTTATATAGAATATTACATTCATATATACAAGTATAATAAAATAAAAATATTCTAAGGAGTAGAGAATATCGAGGGTCCTGGAATTTTTTTAGAGATTCTTTTTTTTTTTTACAAGAAGGCTGTTTTTGGCATTTGCACATATAACACCAAAAAAAATACAGGACGAGTTCTACGAAGGTTCTACAAAATCTGTAGATTATTTTGGTGTGAATCACAATATGGGGGGCATAACATGGTGCTTTGCGGAGGTCTGCGCTCTCCGAGTGCTAATTATTCAACAGTTAAACCTCAAAGTCATTCATAAAAGCACTTCTCTTGGTTCTTCTCCAGAACATGCTGTTCGAGATTGAGCAGAAGGTGTCGTATCTCTCTGAGCTGTCGGTGCACAGCGAGAGCTTACTTTTGGAGGGACGGGCCGAGACCAAGGGTGAGGCTGAGCAGCTCACTTTCAAACTGCGCTCTCTGAAAGACAGCCTGTTGGAGCTGCAGCAGATGCTGCAGGACAAACAGGTGGACATACAGGTCAGCTGTTACCATGTGTCACAGTTATGTTAGAAAAATGTCCTCGGCTGTTTAATTCATTTAAATCCCCTTCTGTCTGTGTGCTGTGCCCTTTAAATTATGCTGTGTTGCAGCATCAATGCCTGCATTGTAGAATTACGAAAGGTTGCACTCCCGGCATAAATATGTAGTTTTACACTGTGGATCATCAACAAGAGCTTGTGCTCTTCATAAAGGGCCTCTCAGACAGTGGGATGCTAGCTCATGTTAAAGCAAAAACACTGCATGCTACTTTGACTTTGTTGCTGGCCGTTCATATTTGAATGAATACATGACAGTTGGTGGGCACGTTACTATTTGCTTCAATAAACGTGCTAGAAATAGCTCCCCTTCATCTCCTCTTGACACGTGTGTGGCTTTTGTCCCAGGGTTCTTTGCAGGAGCAGGATGACAGTGAGCCAGACTCAACGCTTTCGCAGAGCCCTAACGTGCAGGATTGGCTGTCTCAGGCCCGCTCATCACGCACACAGCAACATCATGACAACCTGCTCCGCCAGAGAGTAAGAGGATGCTGGCCTATGCTTTTTAATGATTGATGATTCCATCACTTTTCATCACTTGCCTTTTGCATTGCATGAGAAATTCCAGACGATATACATTGTGGTTGTCAACATCCTCACATTTCTTTTTTGTGCTCATAGGAGCTGCAAGAGCATGTTGCTGAGCAGAGGAGGTTGCTTCAGTCTGTAGCCAGTGTTGGGGAAAACCTACTCAGCCAACAGATCACACCAAATGGTGACAGGTAGAGTATCTCTTTCATTGTAGAGTAATCCCTCATTTATTGCGCTTTATTGGTTCCACACCCGACCGTGACTGAATTTCTGCCAAGTAGGATTCCTTAATCCTAAATGGAATATTTTTGAAGTTAGAACAAAGAAAACCTGGTTACAATGTGCTAAATGTTTTTTTAGCATTATTAGAGCCCTCTGACATGAAATAGCACCCCAAAAGTTACCTATACAATTGTATTAACCAAGCCATAAGCCATAAATTAGACCTTTGCTGGTGTGTGTTGCTATAAATGTGTTCCCTAGGGACATCCATTTTCTATACCGCTTATCTTCATTAGGGTCGCAGGTATGCTGGAGCCTATGCCAGCTGGCTTTGGGCAGGAGGCGGGTTACACCCTGAAGTGGTCGCCAGTCAATCGCAGGGCAGACATACAACAATTCACTCTCACATTCATACCTATGGACAATTTAGAGTCGGCAATTAACCTAACATGCATGTTTTTGGAATGTGGGAGCAAACCGGAATACCTGGAGAAATCCCACGCACGCACGATGAGAACATGCAAACTCCACACAGAGATGCCCAACGGAGATTTGAACCCTGATCTCCTGACTGTGAGGCCAACATGCTACCCATTCAGTCACAGTGTGGAACCCAGTTTTTATTATGAATTTAAATTATGAATTAATAATTTTGAAAACCCAGGTAGATTCAAGCCTCAAAATTTAAACCGCGACACTTCGAGGGACAACCGTATTCAACAATTTCAACCAATAGTCTGGTAGTCTGTCGTTTTCCTTCCTTCTGCAGCGAGGTGTCTCTTCCCGGGGGAGTGTTACTGGAGACGGAGAGCTTGTCTCCCGTGGACCACTTGAGACAACGTTGGGAGAACCTGAACAAAGATCAGAGTACCAAGCTGCAGCTCTCGCTCAACACACTGGAACAGGACCAGTTTAGCCTGGTACTTTCCATTGCATGTGTCCAACCTTTATATGTGGTGTGTAAGCGTAATTGGTAATGACATTTTTGTGTGCAGATCGTCCACCGGTCCCGTCTGACTAGTCCCAGCATGGTGTTCAGGGGCGAGTCCAACAGCCAGGTCTCTCACTCGCCGACGGCTTTATTTGAGGCTTGCAGTCAGACCCTGGAAAGAATTGCTGAGGAGGTATAGCCTTGATTTCTAACCCGTGTAGAATTCCTGATGGGGCTTTGATGCACGAGTGAATCTTTTTTGTTCTTCTTGCAGGCAGAGAGCGGCGCTGACAAAAATATGGTACTCTCCACAGTGGGAACCACACTCCAACAGACGCTGTACACTGCCGTGTCAGCAGCCTCCACCTGGTTGGATGCCGCTGAGAATGACATGCTCTCCGGACCTGTGCTGCTGTCTCAAGACACAGAGACGCAGCTCACCAGTCTGGAGGTAACATAGACATGCTTAAAAGTCATTGATTAGATTAGCAAAGCGTTTGCAAAATGGTAATGCTGACGTTCATCTGTGCAGTGCACAAATAAAGATCTAAAGGACATGAGCAGAGAGGTGAACCAGTGCAGAGACCTGCTGGGTGGGGGAGCAGGCCGCCTGTGCGGAGGGGAGGAGCGAGCCTTAATGGAGGACACTCTTGATGGTCTGCAGGAGAGGATGGGGCTGCTGGACTCCACCCTTGAACAGCACTGTGACACCATGAGGGACAGACTCCAGGAGCACTTAAACTTCCAGGTAATATGTTTTATTATTAGGCATGCTTCAATTATGGGCTTTTGCTGCCAGTTCTGATATTGATCATCCATGAGTGAAATCAGGCCATACCAATCACATGGATAATTGATTTAAAAAATAGCTAATTAATAATACAATATAAAATTAATTAATTCATTTAATTCTCATTCATTCATTCAATTAATTCAATTATTTTCCGGGTTACTAGCTTAGCCTTCTGACTTGTTTTGGCTGAACGATCAGAGCAACCCTACTTATTGTGTGTGTGTGTGTGTGTGTGTGTGTGTGTGTGTGAATGTGTGTATAACAGTGTGTGTGTGTGTGTGTGTGTGTGAATGTGTGTATAACAGTGTGTGTGAATGTGTGTGTGAATGTGTGTGTGAATGTGTGTATAACAGTGTGTGTGAATGTGTGTGTGAATGTGTGTATAACAGTGTGTGTGAATGTGTGTATAACAGTGTGTGTGAATGTGTGTGTGAATGTATGTATAACAGTGTGTGTGAATGTGTGTGTACATGTATGTATAACAGTGTGTGTGAATGTGTGTGTACATGTATGTATAACAGTGTGTGTGAATGTGTGTGTACATGTATGTATAACAGTGTGTGTGAATGTGTGTGTACATGTATGTACAACAGTGTGTGTGAATGTGTGTGTACATGTCCCATTTCAACACTGCTTGTTCTCCTTGGTGCTAGAATGAACTCCGGATGCTGTTCACAGCGTTGAGCGGGAGTAAAGATGTGCTGCTACAGAAGATGGCTTCTACAGTGGAGCGGCCTGCTGCCAAGCAGTACGAGGTTCGATCTCAATACAGAAAAATATTTTTATAAAATGCTAATGCATCATTTAGTTGAAAGCATCTGCCCAGTTGTCCAACTCACATATTTTCACCAGCCAAATCATTGGGTATATCTGCATTCTCTTTGAGAGCTGTTAATTTAAAAATATACAAATTATTGGGGCTGTAGTTTTCAGTGGTTATTTTGTTAAATGAGAATAAATGTGATGCAGTACAGTCCTATACCACATACACACATCTAACATATTCAATTAATTACCATCGTTTGTATTGTTTTTTGTGTGTCTTGATTGTGCAGGTGTTTCTAATGAAGTGTCCAGCTCTATTCAAATGCTAAAATGGAGGTGTTATTTTTCCAGACGTTATCAGAGGTCGAGGACAGTCTGAGGGAGTTTGAGCAGAGAGTGACCGAGCTGAAAACCAAGGCTGAGGGACTCCAGTCTGACCGAATCTCTCATCAGGAACTTCTCAAATTACAGGTGAGACAACATAATTAAGAGCCGGGGTGTTTGATTACCGAAACCGCAACGAGAATGAGGTGTTAATTGAGGCATTTACGGTAATCAACTTTGATGACATGACGGCTGTGTGCAGGATGCATATGAAGAACTGCTGCTGATGGTGGGCTCCAGGCGCAGCGGCCTGAATCGAGCCTTGTCGCTGAAGGCCCAGTACGAAGCTGCACTCCGTGACCTCTCAGATCTGGTGGACACGGCTCAAGACAAGATGGCTGCTGACCAGAAGATGATGGTAGCCTCTGTAATCGAAGTCCAAATGTTACTGGACAAACACAAAGTAAGCTGAAATGTTTCCTCGCACTAATTTTAACCCCCATGTCGGTCCCATTAATGTTTTTGCTTTCCCTGCAGGACTTCTTCCAGAGTCTTGAATGCCATATGATCCTGACCCAGACCTTTTACAGTAAAGTGTCAGGTCTTGTGACACAGCGGGAAAGCCAAGCACTGGAGGAGACCATGTCTTTAGCCCACAGTGTCCTCAAACAGGCTCACAGGAGGGGGGTGGAACTGGAGGGCATACAGGAGGTGGGAAGGAAGTTCACCACTTCTGCATCAGTTCATAGAAATGTGGTTGAATACAAATAGAGAGAGATAGAGATAGATACTTTATTAATCTCCAAGATAAATTTAGGTTTCAAGCAGTTCTCCAAGAATGCCATGTTATAAACTTAATGACTTGATCACAGAGTAACACAAATATGGGAAATAGAATAGAAAGATAAATAATACATAACTAAATAAAAATAAATAATATAAATCAATAAATAATCATTCATAGTAATATATTATGTATACATATATGTACTGTATATATGTATGTATGTATGTATGTATGTATATATATATATGTGCATATATATACTGTATGTGTGTGTGTATATATATATAAAACAATAATAATATATATAATAATATGATTGTTAATGTTGTTTGAATGTTTTTTTTCCTGTATTAGTCATGGAGTAGGCTTGTAGAAGACTACCAGGCTCTGTGTAGGCAGCTGGAGGCTGTGGAGTGCAGCATCCCCACTTTGGGCCTTGTGGAGGAGACGGAGGAGAGGCTCCTTGAGAGGATCAGTCTCTACCAGGTAAGAACAACACCCATCCACAATATGGTCACAATATGGTCAGTAATAATAATTTATCCCAGAAGTGGTTTCAAGGGGTTGAGGTGAGAGTTCTTCCACAGCAAACACATCAAAATGCGTCATTATGGGTGCTACATACAATTAATATGTAATTATTATTCCAATGCAGTTTTAAAGTTTTTAAAACAAATGATGTCAGTTGTTTAGTATTATTTGCAAGTGCATATTTGTTAATGTCCTCACTTACATGTGCTTTGTTTGGTCTTCTAGCGTCTGAAGGCCAGTTTGACTGAGCATCAGCCCCAACTGTATCAGGTTCTGGAGGAGGGCAAGAGACTTCTCCTGTCTGTCAGCTGTCTCGACTTGGAGAACCAGCTGACCCAGCTGGGAGAACACTGGCTCTCATCTACCACCAAAGTCAACAAGGAGCTCCACCGCCTTGACTCCACGCTCAAACACTGGAGCAGGTAATGTTTTGGCAAAGTGAATATTTACACCTATTTTCTTTCGTTTTTAAATCTTTTGTTTCCTCCCAGATACCAAAGGGAGTCTGCAGAGTTGAGCCACTGGTTGCATTTAGCTCTAGACAGATTGGAGTTTTGGACAACCCAGTCGGTCACTGTGCCTCAGGAACTGGAAACAGTCAGAGATCACCTCTGTGCTTTCCTTGTAGGTGCTCATATTAAACCAGCATAATTTCAAAAACATATTATTGTGATTTTACTGCACTGCATCCTACTTACAGTCACTTGTTCCTCTTGCAGGAGTTTTCCAAGGAGGTGGATGCCAAGTCTTCCCTGCATTCATCCGTCCTGAGCACGGGCAACCAGCTGCTGAGGCTAAAGAGAGTAGACACAGCTAGTCTGAGAACAGCACTAGGCCACACCGACGCTCAGTGGGCCGAGCTGCTCACACGCATTCCCATTGTCCAAGAGAAACTCCATCAGGTGCACAGAGCCGATGCTCCTCCACTGTGTCTGATACCATTGTAACCAATCACCTTTTGTCCATCACAGCTGCAGATGGAGAAGCTGGCGTCAAGGCACGCCATAGCGGAGCTGATAAGCTGGATCTCACTCATGGAGACCATCATCGATGAAGATCAGGACAAAATAGCTGCAGCTGTGGGCTCCGAGGTTGTCCAAAACTTCTTGCAAAAGTACAAGGTAAACTGCAAATACAACACCTTTTAACTCCCGTTTCTTAGCTGCTACTGTACCTCCCCTGCTTATTTCCCGACGGTCTTTCACAGGGATTCCGCATCGACCTGACCTGCAAGCAACTAACTGTGGACTTTGTGAACCAGTCAGTGCTGCAGATCAGCAGTCAGGACGTGGAAGGAAAACGGAGCGATAAAACAGACTTTGCAGAGCGGCTGGGAGCCATGAATAGACGATGGCAGATACTGCAAGGGCTCATCACGGAAAAAGTAAGCAGACTTTTGTCGTCTTGTGTCCACTGCGCTCTCTTGCTGTCTGAATTGTGTTTGTTTTTCTTTTTAGATTCAGCTTTTGGAAGGACTTTTGGAAAGTTGGTTTGAGCATGAAAATGGAGTGCAGGCCTTGAAATCATGGCTGACACTCCAGGAGGAGAAATTAAAGAAGAGACACAGGATTGAGGACGTAGCATCAGTGCAGAATGCACTTAAGGATTGTCAGGTAGGTTTCCTAGGTTTCCATGGCCTTGAATGTCACACAAAACCTACAACATGTATGATTGTATGGAACCTCTAGAAGGGTGCCACATACATTTTTAACAATAGTTTGCTTGCATGGGGGCCAGTCCAAGAGATTGGTTTTGTGGTAGCTGTAGCAACAAAAAGCTGTCTTCCACAAGCTGTGGTTGAATCTGATTTGTGAGATTTTGTCCACAGTCAACTAATAGTAGATTTTTTTGGTTTAAGAGCACCGCAAATGGCCATCCCTACAAATCAACATATCTTATTTGCGAGTTTTTCCTCCTCAAAGAAAACGATTTAAACAACGAGACAAACATGTTAGGTGTGCTTTATTTAGTTCGTGACACAAAAAGCGCCTTTGGTCTTGCCTGTTTCAGACGCTGTTCTATCAGCCTAAACTTTGTGGTGGTCGGCTAGCTCGATAGCATTGTCTGGTACTCCGTTTATACTGTGGGTGATGTGGAGTCTGGCTCGTCCGTTTTGTTCTTACGTTAGAGAGAAAAATGCTCTGTAAGAAGGCTTTTGCGGCATTAGCTTGAGTATAGCTCGTGTTCCTCTGCGCCTTCCTCCCCTTTCTTTATGTTCTCGCTGCTTGCAAGTGCTTTTGCCTGGCTGGGTGTTGTGTATTGACTCCAGTACTCTGGAGATCAAACGGATGAGTCGATGGTGCTGTGAAATCCAATATCCAAAAGCTCTCCAACCAAACCCAATACGAGAAAAATTATAACTACAAAACTGCAAATCGGGAAGAGACGCTGGGCTTTGCCTTGTGTAAGTATAGGTCTTCTTTTCAATTTTCATCCCATAGGTACAATCTAGATCATATGACATTTTCAAATGATTTAACTGCGGCATTGGTAGTCGAATCAGACCCAATATAGTCTCTTAAGGATCAGTGACAGAATCGCTCAGTGCCGTTCTAGCTGTTTGTTTGTTCCTTCAGATAAGTTGTTCTTCTTTCAGGAGTTGGAGGAATTAGTAAAGGAGAAAGAGAAGGTTCTAGAGAAGGCGGAGGAACGAGGAAAAGTTCTCCTCCATGATAAGAAAGGAGAGGCCTGCTCTGTCGTCAAGGAGACCCTCAAGGGACTGAGCCAGTCCCGGGCCCATTTGGACCACATGGTAAGCGTGCTACTGGTAAACCAATCAATGATGACTCGTCATTTAGTGATAAAATAACAGGTTGCCTGTCATTTGCTATCAGATAAGTCAGATGAAAGTCAGTTTGCGGTCGGTCCTGGAACAGTGGACCTTGTACAGACGAGCTTCAGAGGAGATTATAGGCTACCTGATGGAGGGGAGGTACTGTGTGTCCAGGCTTCACCTTGTTAGTGGTTCTCTGGAGGCTGTGCAGCAGCAGGTGGAGAGTCTGGAGGTCAGTCCATAAACTTCAACAAACTTTACTATGAAAGTTGTCATATGTGATATTTTACTGTTTTTTTTTTGTCGTTCAAGAACCTGCAAGAGGAAATGGACAAGCAGGAGAGCAGTCTGCGCAAGTTTGGCTCTGTAACACAGCAGCTCCTCACAGAGTGCCATCCGTGTGTGGCAGAAACACTTAACAGGGCGCTGCGGGATGTCAACATGAGGTAACATTGAAGAAACTCTGGGTTTAAGAATCAAACTTGCCAAAAGTAATTTTTTATGTCACCTTACTTAAGGTGGAACGACCTACTAGAACAGATCTCGGAGCAGCTGAGAAGCAGTAAGGCCTTGCTGGGGCTGTGGCAGCAATATAAAGAACTGTATGGTAGTTGTGTGAAAGCAGTGCAGAGGCAGGAGGAGCGTGCTGACCTTCTACTCAAGAGCGCCACCGACAAGGACATCACTGAAGAGGAGAGCGGTTCCTGGATAAAGGACTGCGATGTGAGTGTTGGAAGCCACTGTTTTAATACGTTTGTGTCTGCAAACTCATTTGCATCTCGTTTGTTGGAAACGAGACGATATTGTGATGTGATTTACACATCACAATATTTTTGGGTTTAGCATTACAACGTTTAGCATTCTGCCCCTCTGCAAAATGTTAAATTGCACCCCTTCTCTTTTAATGTGCTCGAATGGCCCCTGAATTACACCACAGGGGTCGTGCCCCAGTGGGCTTAAGGAGCCGTGCTGGGAAATGTCTCTTGGAATGCTTGCCCTAATACTCTTCCTAGACTTTGTAATTTAGGAATCTATTGTATTGGCTTTTCTCTTTTTTACAGCCCACCTATATACAAACAATAGTCACTGTGGCTTGTAATAAAGTATAAAATGAACTGTGTAAATGTAATATTTAATAAGAATACCAACCTCACTTCTAATGATGTCACTGGTGTTGCAGGAGTGTCTTGGTGAGCAAGAATCTGTGCAGCATTCTCTCCAGCAGCTGCAAGCATTGGGAGAGCAGCTGAGGGCCAAAGTGGATCCCTCTTCCTTTGCAGCCCTCCAGTCAGACCACATGTCTCTGAGGCATCGACTGTTAGCACTGACACACGCCCTCCACAGGCAGCAAGAGGTGCTGCAGGTAGGTAGCGTGCAGAGGTATATGGTAATCCCTCATATATCGCGGTTAATTAGTTAGTTAGACCCAACCACAATACTTGGATTTTGGATTTAATTTCAATATTTAATCCATCTATCCATCCATTTTCTTCCGCTTATCCGAGGTCGGGTTGCGGGGGTAGCAGCCTAAGCAGGGAAGCCTAGGCGTCCCTCGTCCAGCTCTTCTCGGCGGATGCCGCGGCGTTTTCAGGCTGAAAGACATAGTTTCTCCAGCGTGTCCTGGGTCTTCCCCGATGCCTCCTACCGGTTGGACGTGCCCTGAACACCTCCCCAGGGAGGCGTCTGGGAGGCATCATAACCGGATGCCCGAGCCACCTCATCTGGCTCCTCTCAGTGCGGAGGAGCAGCTGTTCTACTCCGAGTCTCTCCCGGATGTCAGTGCTTCTGCCACCCTGCGGAAAAAACGTATTTCGGCCGCTTGTACCCGCGATCTTGTCCTTTCGGTCAATACCCAAAGCTCATGAATATAGGTCATAGGTCTCTTCGCCTGAGCCACCATCCTAGGAGCTAAGTTGTCGGGGGCTGTCATGTCATGGTAGGGTCATCCATGACTAACCAGACAGGGACCAGACAGAGAGTGGCTCAAAAGACCCTGATGATGATTAAAAACATTGGACTTCGTTTTCCCATCGCCCGGATGCGGATCACCGGAGTCCCCCTCTGGAGCCAGGCCTGGAGGTGGGGCACAATGGCGAGCGTCTGGTGGCCGGGCCTGCACCCATGGGGCCCAGTCGGGCACAGCCCGAAAAGGTAACATGGGTCCCCCCTCCCATGAGCTCACCACTCGTAGGTGGGGCCAAAGGGGTCGGGTGCTAAGTGAGCTGGGTGGCGGCCAGAGGCGTACGCCTTGGCGGTCCGATCCTCGGCTACAGAAGCTAAGTAATATTTAATATTATATATATTTTCATGTATACAGTATACATTTTAATATTGTTGTAGTTGGAGCATTTTCTAATTTCGTATTTTAATTATTTGAGCCCTGTAGACGGAAATAACACCCGATAGTCACTTTTAAATGCTGTTATTCTTCAACGCAGTGGGAAAGACGAACAAAGAAGCCAAAAACACACCACTTCCACACAAAATGAGAGGAAAACCTTATTTCCCCTACTCGATCTCAGCCATGGCATGTCTCAAAACATTACAGATGCCTTTCAGTAATAATAATAATAATTAATAACAGGCCATAGTCAACCACAAAACGGTCATTATTTATTCATTAATTATTTTTTTGAAAAACAGACATAATGAATGAGCGATGAACCGTGATATAGTGAGGGACGACTGTAGTCACAATGAGACTTATGACATAAGAGTTATGATGGTTGTTTGTTGACTAGATTGGATGCCGGGCCTGCGAGGGATTCAGGGAACAATTGGACACACTAGTTCATACAGCTGCTGAGGCTGCAGAAGCGTTGAAGGAGTCTGACCATCTCGGCTTGCCAGTGCTTAGTGAGATACAGACACGCATGAGCAAACTGAAGGTACAAAATACACCTCTGTTTTATGTTCTCGCATGCTCTCTTTGGTTACCGAGACATCTGGACTGACGACTGTCCGTTTGTTGTTCCCAGGCTCCACTCTCCAAGCTGAGCAGCCTCTCTCCAGACCTGGAGCGTGTCAACATGCTCATGTACAGACTGCCAGTTAGCGACAGAGATCTGAAGCATCTGCAGAGTCTGAACAGAGCGTGGGCGTCCCACTCGGCTCACCTCAGCGAGAGGTTCAGGTACATGACTGCTTGATGCTAATCACTACTTACACTGGCCCCGTCACCAAAACATGCACCCAACTCCAGTAAACTGCAGGCGGTGCTACTCCTGCACCAGAGCTTCTTGCAGAAGTGCGAAGCCTGGATGGACTTCCTGTCTCAGACTGAGAAAAAACTGGCTGGGGAGATTTCAGGCAACCATGAAAGTTTGCTGGAGCAGCAGCGAGACCATGAGGTCAGAGAGGCGCTGTTTGGTTGTTGCGTGCTAAATGTGACCGACGGCGTTATCATGCCGCATATTTTTTACATTTGTAGTTGTTCCAGGCAGAGATGTTCAGCCAACAGCAGATTCTTTACTCTATTATCAGCGATGGCCATCGTATGCTGGACCAAGGACAAGTGGATGATGGGTAACCTAAAAACCCATAACATTACTTCATGAGATCATCACCTCCTGTATCTACTTTTAATGTGACGTTCTTGTTGGCCCTCTTAACAGAGATGACTTCAGTGTTAAGCTGGCCTTGCTGGCAAATCAGTGGCAGGGGGTGGTGAGACGGGCTCAGCAACGAAGAGGCATTATTGACAGTCTGGTCCACCAGTGGCAGAACTACCATGAGATGTCCGAAAAGCTGCTATGCTGGCTGCAGGAAGTGTCTCGTGACCTGGACGTGCGTCAACCAGGAGGAGAACCAGTCCCTCTGCAGCAGGCTAGAAACCTTCTTGATCAGATACAAGTATGTAATAATAATTACATGTAGGAAAAGTAATTCTTAACTAATGCCCTGCTGATAAACCTTCACCCCATCCCTAACCGTAGACTCCCTTAGTTAACCTCTTCCCCCTTGGTCCAATCTCCTTGTTCTCACTCCTGCAGCTGAGAGAGCGCGTCCTCCAGAGGCAGCAAGGAGGCTACATCGTGACGGTTGAGGCTGCTAGAAGCCTGCTGCTGTCGGCCGACGCCCAGGCTGAGTCCATGCTGCAGACGGAACTGATGGACATCCAGGAGAGGTGGAGACACGCCCACCAACGCTTGGACCAGCAGAGGAAGGAGCTGCATGGTCTGCTCAAGGTCAGACTCAAGTGGACCCGTCATCATTTCTTGTGCAGATGAACATTTTACACACACTTTATTGCTATTTGTTACTGTTTGCTTCTGCTGATTACCATTAATATTTATGACACATTTTAATGCATAAAAGTCATGCAATCTTAAGAGACATAAAAAATTGTAATATAAAGCAACTGACAAACGATGTAGACAAAAAAAGCCATGTTTTTCTCCATCTCTAATTAGATTGTACAAGTGGACCTAATGTGTAATGTCCATAAAATTTGCTTTGCTACAGCATTCCTTGCCCGTTTGTCCCATGCACTAAAATAATCATAACCTGCAGAAGCCCCCCCAAAATTCTTCCAGCTGAGAATTGTCATTTTTGTGTGTGTTGTGAATGTAGAATTGGGAGCGATGCGAGAAAGGCATCGACGCCTCGCTGGAGAAGCTGAGGGTCTTCAAGAGGAAGGTGTCTGCTGCTTTACCTGACCATCATGAAGAGCTGCACTCAGAGCAGATGAGATGCAAGGTGATTATAACGGCACCTTATATGCTGTTAATAATGCACAGCCATGGGATAAACCATTTTGGGGTAAAATGATCCTTATTTGGTAGAATTGTTTGACCTGCTAAGGCATCGATAGTGAAGCTTTTATTTGACTCAAAATAGTCTAATGAGGATGCTTCAAGGCAAAAACGCTATTGCTCAGATGTGATGCTTTTATCATATCCAGCATCCTTTCATCATATCCAGCAGTGGCCCCATCTGAGAGTTCACATCATAGCCATTCATGGTAGTACATAATTACTGGACGTGGTTCATGCATTCATGTTTCATGCACATCCTCGACCCCTCGGGGGAGGAGCAGGGCTGCACATGAGAGGGAAGCAAGGGCGGGCGGGTGGATGTAAAAGTGTGCATGCGCAGTGAGAGGATGTAAGTGATGGGGTTGCATGTATGCATACATCTGAGAAGAGGAGGAAGACATGCAAGATGATAATGTAGCTGGTAAATTGTTAGGCGATGTACTACTTTGCTCTTATTGTAGTCTTTGTATTAGACAATTGCATCCTCGCTTGTGTTTTTCTCCGTGCTTTTCTTGTGGTTATTTGACCTTCACTTTTGAACGCCATCTTCGTGTCATGTCATGTCATGTGCATGCAGGAGCTGGAGAGCAGTGTAGAGGGCTGGAGCGATGACCTCACTTCCCTGTTCCTCCTGAGGGACTCCTTGGTGGGCGTGGTGGGCAACGATGACATCTCTGTCCTTCAGGAACGCCTCCAGCTTCTTCAGCGCCAGTGGGAGGAGGTGTGCCATCAGGTGAGGTCAATATTCAACATCAAGTTATATACATTGGTAAACAACATTTTGGGCACTCCTGATAATTTTAAAGATTTTCCTTTATAAATCATTAGTTTGGATGAGCAATATCAGTTAAATATATCATATAGCAGACAAACACAGTGATATTTGAGAAGTGAAGTGATATATTGGGGACCCTTGTTTTATTGATAGGAATACCTTTAGCACTAATTATTGAAACAGAAAAATGTTTTTAGTAAGCCCATTGACTCTTGACCTACATACACAGGTCATGGCAGTCATGAAAAAGGGTATTTAAGGTGGCCAATTGCATGTTGTTCTCCTCTTTGCATCTTCTCTGAAGTGTGGCAACATGGGAGCCTCAAAACAATGGTCAAATGACCTGAAAACAAAGATCAAAAACCTACCTCAGAGATTCCAGCTGGCGGTTTCCACTGTGGGGAGCGTAGCGGGGAATGGAGGACCACAAGCACAGTTCTGGTGAAGGCCCAGTGTGGCAGGCCAAGAAAAATCTGAGACAAGCAGAGGCAGGGATGGTGAGAACAGTCAAACTCAAGCCACGGACCAGGTCCAAAGACCTACAACATAATTAAACTAAAATAGTTATTTGGACGTAACAAGGGGCGGTGCATGGCGGATGAAGAACACAGCATTCCAAGATAAACACAACGCTATCCTCAGTAAAATTTGGTGCTGGCTCCATCATGCTGTGGGGCTGTGTGGCCAGTACAGGTACTGCCAATCTTCTTCAAATTGAAGGTTGCATGGATTCCAGTCAGTATGAGCAGATTCTTGTGAACAATGTTCAAGGATCAGTGACAAAGTTGAAGTTGGGCCGGGGCTGGATACTTCAACAGGACAACGCATCTCAGTCCCCAGACCTCAATATGATTGACCACTTCTGTGGTGTGATTTAAAGCGGACTGTCCATGCTCGGAAACCATCAAACCTGACTGTTTAGTAAAAAAGAATGGTCAAAGATACTGTCAACCAGAATCCAAACGCTCATTGGAAGTGTTTAGAGGTTGTTATTTCTGAGGATCTACTAAATATTGATGTAATTTTTCTGTTGGGGTGCCCACGTTTATGCACCTGCCTAATTTTGTTTAAATAATGATTGCACACTTTCTGTAAATACTAAAAACTTGATTTCACTTCTCAAATATCACTTTGTTTGTCTTCTATATGATATATTGAACTGAAACTGCTGATTAAAACAACTAACGATTTAAAAAGGAAAATCTTGAAAAACTGTATAATACTTTTATTCAACCACATAATATAATGCAGTATTTTTGTATTCATAGTCTATTTCTATATATTTGCGCTTTGTGGCCTCAGCTCTCCCTGCGCCAGCAGCAGGTAAGCCAGAAGTTGAACGAGTGGGCAGTGTTCAGTGAGAAGAACAAAGAGCTGTGCGAGTGGCTCACGCAGATGGAGAGCAAAGTCTCTCAAAATGGGGAGATCGGCATCGAGGAGATGATTGAAAAGCTGCGCAAGGTGATCTTAAGCACCCACACCGCATGTTACATAGTACGCTCCATGCACTAAACCAGGGGTGGGCAAACTTTTTGCTCACGGGCCACATTGGGTTAAAGAATTTAGCCGAGGGGGCCGTCTATATTTAGGTGGTTATTAAACAGAACAACACACTTAACGGTGCAACGAAACAACACAACACATCCACAGCATCTCAAAAGTAGTTAGCACCTAAATCAACTGTTGCTACCATGTGGGTAATAAACGGCCAAGAGCTAAACATAACATGACTTAGTTACAAGTACCCGCGGGGCATGCTGGGTAGTCCTGTGGCAACAACAATGTAATCTACTGTATGAAGGATAAAACATTGGATATCAGGAGTATGTGAACATCTCTCCTTATTTACTTTCTTGACGACCTCAGGATGTTTTGCGATTAAGCAAAAATGTGATAGACGTGTCAACATATACGCCAAGTGCGACAAGAAACCCAGCATGCCCTGCGGCGGAAATATATGGGTGTAATTTTGGCATGGGTGTTGTGTGTAGACATTTTTTTGTATGCCCACATGGTGCTGTAGGTGAGCTACATTGTGTGTTGTGCTGTTGTTCGCTTTTTTTGTACATGCTACTGATTTGATAAAAAGTAATTTGGAAATGCCTGGTGGGCTGAATAAAGATGTTTGGTGGGCCGTAAGTGGCCCTCGAGCCGCAGTCTGCCCACCCCTGTGCTAACCTGCCTTTGACTCTCCACCAGGATTACCAGGAAGAGATTGGTGTTGCTCAGGAGAATAAGCAGCAGTTGCAGCTCATGGGAGAGCGCTTGGCCCAGGCCAGTCCGGACGGCAGAGCAGCGGACATTCAACACAAACTCAACAAAGTCAGCGAGCGCTGGCAACACCTGCTGGACCTCATCGCCGCCAGGTAGGTTAACCCTAAAAAGACCTCCTGTTGTGTCTTCTCTGAGACAGTGGTGATATGACATTTAATTTGGATAAATTAATGGCCATTAATAGGACAACAGAGTGGTATCTAAAACGCAATCGTTCTGCAACCCTTAGTGTATCCACTAAAATCCTCAACTTAGTCCCCCACCGCCCTCTACTATCATCCGGCTGTTGCCCTCTGGGACTGTACAGGAGGAGGAAGCAGGGGAGGACACGCTGACCTCAAACAGAGGGCTGCATTCTTTGCTGTTGTTTGCTAAACTTAAACAACAACATAACAAGGGCATTTTAGTTGAATGCTATAACTTTTAGCCTGTGCTTGTGTGTGTTTGCTTTGTGTTGTTAATCGCCCAGCATGGCCACATGCCTCTGACTGTACGTCTGCTTTTAGAAACACCAGTACTTGTCACTCTCCGGCACGCGCACATTAAACCGCCCACACTCAGGCCTATTTTTTTTTTACCCCCCAACAGTTGATAAGTCACAATTGTGCCACCTCACAAATACCAGCTGCCTCCACCCCCCCACACCTCATTGCACAGACTCTTGTAGGGAGAAGGTCCCATACGAAGACAAAAGAGAAGACGGTTTGCATGCCGACGAGTAACGCTTTCTTGTTAACTTTGTCGCTGGGAATCTTGCACCCCCATGGTTTTGGATTTAGGCGGGGATAAGATGGCAGACAGCCCGGGCCAGGATCTGCCACAGTGTGACTGCGATGTTAACAGGCAGGACAATCTTTTGAGAAGCATTTCTCTACTTTGTCTTTTAACCACAGTTTGTTGTCTCTACTTAGAGCTTAAATGAATTTTGGATGGTGATCAAATGATATGGCTGAATGCAAGCAGTGTATTTATATTGCAGAAAATGGCAGCTGTACGAGTATTGTTGTTATAGGAGACATGTTTGTGTTTTTCACAAAGCTTTGCATCAAAAACATGCGAGTGAATGATAATGTAAGAACTAGAAAAGCACTTTGAGAGCGCAGACCTCCCAGGCCAAGTGCCATATCTCCCCTTATATTGTGATTTACACCATAAATATTAGGCCTTCCTTTATTTTATATACATATTTAGATTTTTTTGACCATGAAAACATACAATTTGTAACAATGTCAATACTAGTTTAGTAGTTATTCCCGCAAATTTTCACGAAAGTTTTCTTCTGGACCTGATGATTCCATAATAATGATTCCATTATTTGGATCAGTCTTTGATATTTTGAAGAACCTGTTGGATACCTGCAATGTTGTTGCAATGAAATCTCGCAATGTTATGGAATTCTATAAAAAAATTAATGGATCCAGATGGTGATCTGGATCACCCCCAGAATGTAATGACTTCTTCCGTATTCAATTTCCAAGTTATTTTGAACACAAACAAGATAAACGCCAGCAAAAACATAACCTTGTTAGCGGAACTAATATACCATAAATCAGGGGTACGGAACCTGTGGCTCAGGAGCTAGATGTGGCTTTTATAGATAAATAAATAGATAGTTCCTCCTAGAGAAATTCATGATAGGATAGAGTAAATTGCATAAAAGAGGATAGTAAGAGAATGCAGAGAGCAATACATATGGCTCCTAACATTCTTAACACCATAACATTTATTTATTTTCGTTTAGTTTTTTCTGAAAATATATGTGACATATCTGTCTTACAACACGGATGTTCGAAGTGCAGTCAGTGTGATTTATTGGCCCGCAGCACATTATAAAAATACAACTTAACATAGAACTTTAAGGAAACAGCAAAAATCAGCAGTAATTGTACAAAAATAAAGTCAAAATATTAGGAGAAAATTATGTAGTCTAACCAAAAAAAAGTAATCATTTTTGGAAAATTTGGTTGCGGAAAAGGTTATATTAGGAGAATAACGTCAAAATATTACAGGTCATAATTAGGAGAAAAGTAAAAAAACAAAACTTGGCAAATAAAAAAAAAACAGCAGAAACTGAAAAACAAATGCTGTAGTTTTTATAAGTAGAAAATCAAAATATTAAGTGAAAAAGTCACAATTTTACAAGAATAAATTTGTAATGTTACAAGTAAAAATAATGTGTAAAAATAATATAATTTTTTATTTTAGTTATTTAAAAAAAAATTTATGTAATATTACGAGAAACATAAAACAAAGTTGTAATTTTTGGAATATTAGGTTGGGGGGAAAATTAATATGGGAATAAAGTTAAATAATTGTGGGAATACAGTCATATTATGATTAAATATATAATTTTTGTTTTATAATATTTTGTGTAATGTTTTTTTTGCTGACATTTTAAAAACATGACGGAAATCTGTGTTAAAAATAACATACAAATATAAAACCTTCTCAGCACTATTATATTCTAAAATTGTTGGTCTTGCTTAAAAATGCACACTTTTAGTTGTAATCAATGTTTAAAAAAATAGGATATAGTTCTCACGGAAATGCATTTGAAAATATGTGACTTTCATGACTCTCTTAGCCCAAAAGGTTCCCGACCCCTGCCCTTAATGCTCCTTTTAATGCCTCTATTTAGTTAACTTCAGCTCACTTCTCCTGGCCAAAACCATAGTCTACAAAAGCAAATAACTTCAAATACAGCTACTGAAATCTTGATGAGTTAATAAAAAATGATTTTTTTTTTTACCTTTACATTGAAGTATCACGAGTGGTCTGGATCCAGCTGCTTTATCTACCTCTGCATGCACTTTACAAAATGCGGTAGCTCTACTCAGCTGTTGATGTGAAACTCTTGCTTTTTACTAGAGCTGTCTCCGACTCAGAATTTTCATAGTCAAATCTGATTTCATTTAACACTCAACAAACATTGTAGATGTGCAACAACAGTTATTTACTTATTTGACACAAAAAGCAAGACAAACAAAATCGTAACAGAAAAGTGCACATAGAATAGAAACAACATGGCTTGGAAAAACATGCCTCGCCAATACTGTGCTTGCAGCCGCATTTCTGGCTTTAAAATTTACTGGCGGGATATTAAAAAAGTTGCCGTAACAGCCTTACCTGCTATAAATGATATTCAATAATGTTCAGTAAGAATCCAATCATGTTGTTGGTTGTCATGTGACATGTAAGAAACGGGTGACACAAGTTGTACTTCACATTCTGGATGGATGGATGGTTGGACAAAACAATTGATAGTCCCAAACCCATTGATTCCACTAAGTCACCCTGACAATGCACACTGTGATTTATTTTTACCTCATGAAGCTCATAGTCTATCCAAAAATATTGAAGACATAAAAAATATGACTAAAATATGACATATTTAGTTATTTCTCACCTTTTTGTTAAGTACTTAATTCCACATATGTTCATTCATAGTTTTGAGAATCTACCGTGTAAATACTCATGAAAATGACTGCACTGAATGAGGTGTGTCAACTTTTGGCCTGTACTGTAGGTTAAATGCAATCAAATAACTGTAATATTATGACCATCTAGTATACTTGTTGTGCTTCTGAGTGCCTGTAAATAAAACACAATAGTGCCTTGAATGAAGTCATTAACGTCAGACTCAAACCAAACTCTAACCAAAGCAAATTTCCCCACAGAAAATAATGTTAATCCAATAAATCTGTTTCAGACACCCAAAAATGTTTACACAAAACACATTGTTATAGACAGTAATTATAGTTGGACATGCAGAAAATGATGGAAAATAATTATAAATGACAAATGAACTGAACACTTAACATCTCTTTTAGCTAGGTTTGTTGGGGGGAAAAACACAAAACCATCACTTGACAAAAGAACACAATCCTAAACACATTATTTGCAAAAATGAAAAATAAAATTTCTCTTTTGTGAATATCCATGTTTATGTCGTGCATCTCTACAACTCCAATGTAAACAACCTATAATGGCGTGTAAGTATCGCGAGATTTCAACATGTGCACGTCACCAAAACGTGTAAACGAAGTGGTTGTTAACCGAGAAACGCGCTAACCAAAGCGGATGTTAAACAGGGTACCATTGTATCTTGGATGAAGTGCATCTCGTAGTGTTTCCAGTTGTGTAACGTCCCTCTCTCCTTTTGCTTCCCTGCCAGGGTGAAGAAACTGAGGGAGACCCTCGTGGCGGTGCAGCAGTTGGACAAAAACATGAGCGGACTGCGCTCCTGGCTGGCTCACATCGAGACCGAGCTATCCAGGCCTATCGTGTACGACACCTGCGATGACCAGGAGATCCAGAGGAAGCTCAACCGGCAGCAGGCAAGATAAACAAAATTGCAGCACAACTCATGCGAGCTTGAGCTTCTTTTGCATAATTGCTTTGTATATGAGCATAAGACTTGTACCTCCTTTCTCAGGAGCTGCAGAGGGACATTGAGAGACACAGTACAGGCGTGGCTTCTGTGCTGAACTTGTGCGAAGTGCTCCTGCACGATTGTGATGCCTGCTCCACCGAGACCGAGTGTGACTCCATCCAGCAGGCCACCAGGGGCCTGGACCGACGCTGGAGGAACATCTGCGCTATGTCCATGGAAAGGAGGCTGAAGTCAGTGAGGCGCTGGTTGACATGCCGGGTTGACGTGCTCATTAGAGATGGCAAGTCATGCATGGACCTTTTCTATGCAGGATTGAGGAGACATGGAGGTTGTGGGAGAAGTTTTTAGACGACTACTCACGCTTTGAAGAGTGGCTGAAGACTTCAGAGAGAACAGCCGCCATGCCCAAATCCTCTGGCGTCCTCTACACTGTTGGAAAAGAGGAACTCAAAAAGTTTGAGGTGGGTTTACTGGGGATTTATGAGCATGGCAGCAGTAAAAGGACAACGCTTTATTTGCTGTTTTGCATGCAAGTAAAACAGTATGAGGACAGGGAGACACTGCTGGCTTAAGGAAACGGAAAGTGTCAAATTACACAAGCTTGCCTGAGCTGGTCTGCTCAGCTGCTGCAGTCCATCATAGTACACATGCACACTGCTTCTTACTGCTCCCTAAATTTTATCTGCCAGCCTCGGCTCTCATCTTAAGCATGCACAAAGCCTCATGGACCTTTCAATGTGCTTTAACAACACTTATATCAATTTCAGGCCTTCCAGCGCCAAGTTCAAGAGTGTCTCACCCAGCTGGAGCTGATCAACAAGCAGTATCGGCGCCTGGCCCGCGAGAACCGCACCGACTCGTCCTACCGTCTCAAAGAAATGGTGCATGACGGGAACAGGCGATGGGACAATCTTCAGAAAAGGGTGGCGGCCATCCTGCGGCGACTCAAGGTAGAGACGGCAAATGACACAAACCTCGTTATGTACTACAAGGGTTGAAATATTCGGGTAATCTAGTTCTGTCAGTGAAGGATTCACATGTGGGCTCTGTTCCCGCAGCACTTCATCAGCCAGAGGGAGGAGTTTGAGACTGCTCGGGACAGCATCCTGGTGTGGCTGACCGAGATGGACCTGCAGCTCACCAACATTGAGCACTTCTCGGAGTGTGATGTCCACGCTAAAATTAAACAACTTAAGGTAACCATGCACTTTTTTCCCAGATTCTAAATGGGGCTTCATGAGTGTCAGGTTCAAGCAACGTAAAACATTCATAACAGTGAATAAACATGAAGGAAGACAACAAGTATGTTTTTTTACTCGCGAGGAGAACGGACAGAAATGTACTCAGTCACAATTTCCAGCCGCTCTGAAGACATTTCTGCCGTCGCCTCTCTTTTTATTTTCTTTGGGTGTTTCCTAGTTAAATAAAACACGTTGCAGCCCTAAAAGAAAGAAGTTTCTTTCAACCTCCAATGTGTCAACATAGTGTTTTAATCTTACGGTGTGAAGGCTAATGTGATAATCATTTAAACAGAATGTTTCAAGCGATATCGGAAGGTCAATCTGCCCGGACCTTCTCTTCTACAGCAACATGATTTAATTGCTGAGGACACACACATATAAAGATTATGACAGCACAAGTTATAAGACGTTTCTTAAGAATAGAGAACTAATGTGTATAGGAGCAAAGATATGATAACATGTATATACATATACCTAACATTTCCTTCCTGTTTATCATAATTTTGCTCACAAGTTATATCTACACAAATTTCTTTTCAGATTTTTACTTCATGCTTCATTAGTGTGAACTCAATCATTTACACTCAGAGAGAAAATGTTTTATTCATTGCCAAACAGGTACGGCAAGTCCAGATCTTCTTCCACGTCCAATGCTGTGTCATACTCTTTGTCTAGACCTGTAGTGTCTAGGAGGAGATACACCTGTGCCATCTGAGTTTCAATAGGTCTTAGTGCCGCATTGATTAATTTATTAAAACACCCATGTAGACAAGGAACAATCGAACATCCACACAATGTCAAGACTGATGTATACACTGCAACGTACACCAAAATTTAGGAGGCAAGGTTCTTTTGGTTCCCGAACACATCCAGCCAGATTGACCACTAGTTAGTGTTAACCCTTGAATGTTCCTTTATGCGCACATTGAGAGTGCGCAGGTCCTCAATGGCTTGTTTCAGGCTGCTGTCAACAGCCGTGTTGTTGGGGATGAAGGTGCAACACTGACCTCCGAAGAGAGCACACACACCATTCTCTTTTGCCAACAACATGTTCAGGGCCAACCTGTTCTGGTAGGCCATAAGGGAGGTGGCCTTGTGCTGGTCTCGCACTGCTTCAAATCCAAAATGTGTCCAATAGCCCAGTTTTTGTACATTGTAGTGAATGTAGTTTATTAGGTCCACATTTTTGTTGGAAACGATCTATGGCAAGATAGACTCAAAACCTGCTGCAATTTGGTTAGCCAATTCATACTCATCTGGCACGCCCCTTGGTACTCCGATGGCGTCGATGTATGTCGAACCGTTGTTTCCCAGCCAGGCATTGTTTTGTGTTTCTCGTTTTGTCCTTGTAGAAAATGGCCAAAGATTCACTTCAGCCAAAGATACAATCTCTGTTACTGTTAGGGGAAAAACAGATAGACGTGTTCAATTTCTTGGTAAGGAATCATCACCAAACCACCTCCAAATATCTCTGCGTGATAGAGGTTTGAATGGAAATGTTGCATTGATTACTTTGATGTGTGAAATGTTGCGTTTAGCATAGTGGTACAATATTTAGTGGACTGGTTTACCAGTTGTTTTCCAGTTCCTGGTAAACTGACACAGGTGAAATTATTTGGTGGTACTTTTTTGGAGAACAATGGTTTGTCTTTTTCTTTAAGAATGAGCGGGAAGAGGGAATCCTTTTAATGACGAAATGGGTATTTGAACCTCTGCGGTTGTGTTCAGACTAATAGTCATTTGGATGGAATTAGGGTAGGCCCAACTAATAATCCACGGTGTATGTACTGTATGTGTTATCCTTCGTTTTGGTTTATCTGCTAACAGCACCCACCTTGTTGTCAGAACTTTGCTCACCTTTCCCGTCGGGATTTTCTGCTGTAAGGACCTTTTTACAATGTGTTCAATGTCTCCATGTCGATCTTTCTGCTATTTTCAATATTTTCCTCATATAATCTGCCAGATTACAGTTCTCATCCATTTCCCAATGATTTTTAAAATGCGGCAATTTGTATAGTCTGCCAAATAAAGTTTTTTATGGAGTTAACCCATTTGTTGCCGATATGTTTATATATACTAAATTACATTGGAATACATCATCCAATACGATTCACAGTTCCACATGCCCAAAAGGAGCACGAAGAAGCAAATCCTTTTTTAATCCTATTCCCGTAGGAATTTACCTATTCTAATACATCTATGCACTTCCTACATTTAATAAGTTTGAAATGCATAAGCATACACAATTAAATCGTTGTGCAAGAGTGTTGCAACCTAAAGTGTTTATCTTAGGCAATTTAACATCTCAATTTGTATTACTTTTTGATTTAAAATCCCTGAAACAACCTTTATTCATTTCTCTCTTTTTCCCTAAACACAATGCTTTAGTGAAATACATCTAATGAAGGTTATTATAGCTATTATAATCACTGCACAATTCAATGTTATAGCTGGCAGAAAGTCTCCTGCCTTCACATTCATATCAGTACAAGTAACAATGTTTAAATAAATTACCCTCAATAATGTAAAAAAAAATGTTTAAGCTTTAGTAATGTTTAAAGTTGTTTTCCAAAAGGCACAATTGGGATCGTTCAAGCAAGGGATTATTTTATGAAACAACTTTAAGGTCATTACATACAGTATAGAGAGAAACAGCACAGAATTTAAATGCGCATAGGACTCCGCCATACCTTACGGAATTAAATGCACATGTCAAATAAATGATAACATGTATAGACATATCCCTAACAATGAGCTTTTTACGTGCTTTAGGCGTTCCAGCAGGAGATCCACTTGAACATTGGCAAGATTGAGCTGGTGTTCAGGCAGGGAGATGCGCTGATTGAGAAGAGTGAACCTCTGGATGCGGCTGTGATTGAAGAGGAGCTGGAGGAGCTGCAGAGGTACTACCAGGAGGTCTTTGGACGAGTCAACAGATACTACAAGAAACTTACACGGTTACCTGTAAGTACACCTGTAAGTGTGGTGGAATACTGTGCTTAATTTTCTACCTTCTAACATATTTCCGTACTTTTCTCACAGCTCGTGGACGACGAGTTCGACGGTTCCGACAGAGAGCTGGACATGGAGGAGGGTGGCGACCTCTCCGAGATGCAGTGGGGCGACTCAACACCTCCACGAACCTCCAGCCGACCACCTTCTAGGGCGACCACCCTCATTCGCGCAGACCGCTCAGGCCGTGACACCCCAGCCAGTGTGGACTCCATTCCTTTGGAGTGGGACCATGACTATGACCTGAGCAGGGGTCTGGACAGCCCAGGAGCCCGGAGTCACAGGGAGAGGAACGGAAGAGGGCAAGATGAGGAAGAGGATGAGTATCTGAGGACGGCGACTACGGTGCTGTCAGGTTAGTCTCAAACATCTGTCGGTAAACTTTTAGATTTCTAAATACAGACCGAACTGTTCAAGACCGAACTGTGTGAATTTCCGCAAAGTAGGATTCAACATTAATAAATGGAATAATTATATTTGATATAATATTTATGACTTTTCTTTCTTAATAATTTTTTTTTACCATTATTAGAGCCCTCTAGACCTGAAAAAACACCCTAAAAAGTCACCTTTACACTCATATTACCCAATATCACACAAATAATCAGAGAAAATAGGCCACTTAAGACAAAAGTAAAACTCATGCTTGCATGTGTGTCTCAAAACATAAATATAAATACATTCTAAACATGTGGACAGAAAGTGACGTTGTGGATTCAAAGTTGAGTTTCAGCAGGAGTACGACCGCAACAGCAGCCCGAGTTGTTATAGTGATGATGGTGATAACTACTATTTATTATTGTTATGTTATTGTGTGATATATAATTAAAACCTGTCATTGGTGAGCAAGTCTGGTAGTGACTTAATAGTGACACCTAGTGGCCAGTGTAGTTTATCAATTTCTTCTATTGCCTCAAATTGTATTTGTACTTAAGTTCATTTAAAACATTTTTATGCTTGAAAATGCTTAGTTTAGCCTAAGAATATGTAACATTTGCTTAAATGTGCATTTTTCAGACTAACAATGCTGCCTTGTGTGCTGCCCTCAAGGAGGTAAAAAACCCTAAGGAAGAAAATAATGCATTATGGAATGGCATCAATGTTCTACAGCAGGGGTGCTCAATACGTCGCTCGCGATCTACCAGTCGATTGCAAAGACATTGTAGGTAGATTGCGTGACATTCACTAAACCAAGTAAGAAGAAAAAAAAAAGGTTTAGTTAGTTAGTTTAGAATAAGAGGAGGACTTTTGAGATAAACGGCATAGAATATGGATCGATAGATGGGTTGTCAAAGTGCGTTTCCCTCATCTGCTACACTGCATGTATGTATATGTATGTAATATATATATGTGTATGTATACTGTACATATGAATGTATGTGTGTATACATGTATATAAACAGTATGTATGTATGTGTATATGAGTATGTAGGCATGTATGTATTAGCAAATCAGAAGGGGGTAGGTTTAAATAAGCTCTGCTTCTTCCTACTCCTTTTCGGACATGTAGAGCTGAGGAATGTATCATGAATAATTCATCGTACAATGTATGCATGTTTGAAACAAATTAAACCAAACCAAACCAATAATATGCCATAGCCAACCGGAAATGGCAATCATATATTAATTATTGTTTGAGAAAACCATGAGGGAGGGATGTTCAAACCGCAATGTAGCCAGGAACGACTGTAAACAACAAAACCTGTAGCAATGTTAGCTCTGCAAATAGTCTTCTGTAATTACTTGGTGTGGCCACAGGTGTCGCTGATGTCCAGCAGACACAAGTAAGGAATAAAAAATAGTCCATGTTGTGTTTTTCCTCTCCAGATGTAGTTATTCCCGAGAGTCCAGAGGCCTATATAAAATTGACCGAGAACACATTGAAATCGTCCTCTGGTAGGAACCACCGAGCTAATCAGGAATGACTCAGCATGATGAGTCAGAAGCTCGAAACTAAAGCATGCTTTTCTAACAACACCCTACCAGGAGGCAGCACTGCAGCTGCATCTTCCATCCATACAGAATACAGATCTTTCTCCATCAGCATGCAGATGAATATATTGCATGATGAAGGTCCATCCTCAGTCTGTGATATGCTTTAATCTTCATTTATTAATTTGTCATTGCAGAGCTAATCCTTTGTTGTTGTTTAACATGTCTGAGCCTGCCCTGGGTCAAACTAATGCATGCATCTTGTCCGTCCGAAACTTGCATGAGCTTTGCCTTTATTTACACCTTTTCAACCTGATGTTGTTTCTATGCAGGTGAGCAAGGACAGCTGGAGGCCAGTCTCAGACAACTGGACCAGGTTCTGGATGCAGGGCGATACCATCTGCAGGCGAGAGAGGACGCCCCCAACCGTTCAAGCCCTGACGCCGACTCCACCTACGTGGGCTATGTATGTCACTTGCTGGTCTGGTCCACCTTCTTACTAGATGTTTTTGATATTACAGTAATTGGATTTAAAAAATTGGTTTTACTCATTTAAAAATGTACATTACCAAATGTATTTACCTCCATTGAGGGTTTGTTAATTTTACGTATAGCTGCTCAGTGTGTCTTTAAGAAATGAGAATATTAATTATAATGTTACCATTTAAGTAAATCATTTTAATAATAATACATGAGAAAATCATTGCCTTTTTTTTAATGTGGATAAATTTGTTTGTGAGTATGCTAAATATATACTAACGTTGATGCAGATGCGTCTGATGGGCGAGTGTCGCGGCAGCATAGACGCAGTGAAGCGAGCCGAGGAAGAACTCACAGAGGACGAAGATGAAATGCCAGGACTCACCAACCCGACCAGCGCAGACAGTCAGAGTGCAGGTCGGTCTCACGCGCACACACGCGCACACATCATTTTTCTGTAAAGCTGGTGTGAGTTGTGTTGAAAGGACCTTTTGTGCCCTGTCTAGGTGTGATCAAGCGCTGGGAGCTGATCCAGGCTCAGTCCCTCAGTGAAAAACACAAGCACAAGCAGAACCTGCAGCAATGGCAGCAGCTGATCTCAGACCTGCAGACCATGCGTGCCTGGCTGGGTCAGTGCGAGGCAGAATTGGGCCAGCTGCGAGGACTGGAGCTCTGCACAGACATCCACAGTATACAGCAGAGGATCAAGAAGCTCAAGGTTTGTCTTTAACCTGTCTCGTATCAGTTTCTCAGAAATGTTCTTGCATACTCAGTTCTCCTCTGGTGCTCAGGAGCTGCAGAAGGGGATGGAGGCCCACAAGTCGGAGGTGCTCTCCATTAACCTGAGCAGCGCTAGCTTCCTTCAATCAGAGCCTGACTCTGAGGAAGCGTGGGAGCTGAGGGACGGTCTGAAGGAGATGAACGCACACTGGGATCGCCTCGGCACCTTGATGGAGGAGTGGAGGGAGGATCTGCAACGGGCTCTCATGCAGTGCCAGGTGCTGAAAAACTATGGAATATTTTTTTCCCTTTTAAGTCACCGAAGAGAATCAATGGCATGGTTTTGACTTGGTCACGACACAACCCTGGCCAGGAATCGAACCCTTGCTTTTTGCTATATAACAGGCGTGTCCAAATGTTTTGCAGTGAAAGCCGCATATGGTAAAATTAAGGGATGCGTGGGCCATCTTGACATTTTACTTCCGGTGAACTAAACTATGTAGATATGATTACAGGTTGTATATATTTACAGAAAAACTACATCTCAGCTTTGGATCATAGGTGACATTTATTATTACTTTTTCCCCTTTGTTCATTTTTTGATTTTTACTGTTTTTCATTTTTAAAATTTTTTAACTGTCTTCTTCTTTTCTGACTGTATTCGTGCAATATTTTAACTTTATTTGGTTATGTGACAACTTTTTCCATGGCTGATTGTCCAAAAATGGCAACTTTTCTTGTTGTGTTTTGTAAATTATTGCAGAAATAATTGTGAAAATTTAATATTTGTCCGTATAATTTTGCGACATCATGCTAATTTTATATTCATATTATAAATTTATTCTAACATTTATTCTTGTAAAAATAATAAAACAAACAAAATAATTTTTATTGTTGTTTTTGTTTTTTCTTGCTTAATTGTGTTTTTTAAACGTGTCGCGGTGCGATAAAAAAAACAGTTGCAGGCTTCAAATGGACCTTGGGGAGCCCTGTTATATGTGCCTTTTATTATAAATAGATTTTTCAGAAATGTCTATACACTGTGACAAGCATGTCCTTCTTCTCAGGAGTTCCACGAGATGAGTCATGGTT
The DNA here is from genome assembly GCA_024372805.1 of Oostethus manadensis. NCBI lineage: Eukaryota > Metazoa > Chordata > Actinopteri > Syngnathiformes > Syngnathidae > Oostethus > Oostethus manadensis. The sequence continues at coordinate 1,882,823 of QODF01000068.1, read as the reverse complement.
TGCTGCTGTGGTTGGAGAATATCGACCGCCGGAGGAACGAGGTGGTGCCCGTCCCTCCAAACCTCGACCGCGAAACGCTACAAGCTCATCACAGGACACTAACTGTACGTTACAAGAGCACATTCTCACATGATATTACTATATTACTACACCATCAAGAGGGCCACAATTGCAAAAATGTAAAGACCCAGGAGGGCCCAACTTCATATCTTTACCCAATACTTTTACTCGTGTAATTTCCTTGCTACATCATCTATCCTTGTTTTTGTGCAGCATATCAAGCGTGAGCTACTGGACTCTCAGCAGAAGGTGTCGTCCCTTCAGGAGCTCTCAGCTCAGCTGCTGGTCAACACGGCGGTGCCCACACCGCCCACTTTCCGTTCCACGGGCAGCGAGTGCCTTGAGGCCCGGGAGAAGGTGCACGTGATCTGGAACAGGCTGCGCTTGCTCCTGCGGGAGGTCGACTGCGACCTGGAGGGGCTGCACAGGCGACTGGAGGCCGTGATCACGCAACAGGTGGGTCATTTCCTCCTTGTGGATTCCATCGTCGTTGTCATTAAATGCTACGTTTCTTTTGTTGTTTTAAGGATTTCGTACCCCTACCCGTTGGTAAATGTGACGTGACTCCTGCTCTCCCTTTGTCTGATTCAACAAACATCCAACCTTGCAGACAATTGGTAATGATTTTTTATTCAATGCACATACACTGCAGAAAAAGCAAGATTATGAAGGAGTATTAGGGCCTGAAAAAAGTGTCCAATTATATATTTTTCATTCATAATGACGTTTTTGATGAAAAAAATCTGAACTAATTATGTCTCTTATTACAGCTAAGATATTAATTTTTTATTAGGGATGTCCGCTATTATTGGCATACGAACGTAATATTATATTGGGTTTTATAATAAAAGGCGATACAGCCCTTTAAGCGTCAAAGTGGCAACATTGCTGATTTTGCCGCTAATATGATGCCTCATGCAGTTAATACTTTACAACAGGCGATGGCGCACATATTTGACGTCAATCTGAGCAACAAATTGTGGGTATGTTCTCATGCAAAGTTTCCGAGTTTATAGACTTTGAACACTTTTGTGCGTGCAGCAGTGAGTCCGCTCGCCATAACAGCGCTAATTTGGGGGCACATAGACATAAATACATAGACGCCGCATCGAGCGTTGAGTTACGCGTCAATGTCGCCGCCATATTGGATGGGTCAAGTGTCTTGAGTGGAGAAGATGCCTCATTCATATTTGGAAGTGTACGACCTGTTTTACCTTTCACAGGTAAGACTTATTTAGCTTTTGGTTGTATTTGGCCCATAAACTGCATGATTTGGTCGTTATAACATCAATTTGAGAGCATAAATAGCCAAAATGGTGGAAACCACTCATTTCATTGTTCTATGTCCATTGAGAAGCGGAAACGTTTAAAAAAAAAAAGTGGAAATAGCAGCAAGCACCCATGGTAGTATCTGCGGGGGTCTCCTCAGCAGAAAGTGCACGTGTTTACAGCCACGCCAAGAAGCTAAATGCTGATGCTCTAGCCATTAGCTTCAACAGATATGTGTTCATGCCATGTTATTAGGGGTGTAGCATTTTAACGATTGTTTTCGTATCACGATTTACGGTTGCCGATTCGATTCCGGGATGATATTGGTTGATTTAGAACGATACGATCCAAAACGATTCAGTAACTTATTAGCTCAAAATTCAAGCAGTCTGACGGTGAAATAAATAGCAGGATACTGGACAGTGCGGGTGAAGTTTCCTAAATTCCCTTTGCGTTTTGATTAATTATACATTAATTATAGGTATAAACAAACAGGTAAACAACAATTAATGGCAAAAGCATTCATGTTTTATTTGAATAAAGTCCAACCAACACTTCAGGTAAAATTAATCAATTAAAAGGTTGAATGATTAATTTTATCTGATAAAACATAACTGCCTTTAATTTGATACCTCATTCACTTCTCTAACCAAAGTATTAAAGAAGTTATTTGGCACAAGTAGATTAGAATGATATTTAATGTACAGATAGATGTTGAAGTGAAGGAACAGTCCACATACTGTAGCGTTTGCACAGACGCTATTAAAACTACAAAGTCATTGAGCTAACAAGCATGTATACCAATGAAAAGACACCCCTTATCCTATGAAAACTTGCATCTTTTAGGACGTCCACACGGACTTCTCTAACAGAGCGTGCACGCTCATCCGTGCAACCCAGTCAACAGACATGACTAATCGACTTACGACAAACCATGAAAATAGCTAAACACACATCCGTCAACTGAGTGAATTAATTGTTACACCCCTACATGTTATACATATCGATATCGGTTATATCGGGATCGGAAATTGAGAGTTGGACCAGCATATCGGATATCAGCAAAACAGACATCCCTACTTTTTACCTTTATACCTGCCTATATTTATATATTTCTATTTAAGTCAAATTTCTGTCCTTGTAATCGGCCTCTTTCTTTTTGTTAAATTGCAACGTGTCCCCAAAACATTAAGACTTCTTTATGTAAAATGAAAACTTTTCTCCTAGTATTGTGCACGTAAAATGGAACTGTTTTTTATTCCAGTGTTCCTGTACACAATATAACACTGTCTTTTCTTCCAACTGGATATTAAACTTGTTTTTAGTTTTAACCTAAAAAAGTGTGTCCTGTATACTACCTAGTAGTGCTCCCTGCTTTTTTTGGAAATGCTGCTTTCAGCATGTTGATCCCCAAGAAAACCTGGCTTTTCCTTTTTGTATTTATATTTGAAATACCTACAACAGTTTGTTTTTTTGGGATTTTTGGGATTTGAGAAGCCAGGTTTCTTGCATGTTCCAATCAGTCACATCATTGATTATGTTGCTGCTTTGTTAATGATTTTTTCTCTCCAGCAATTTTAGTTCTTTTATGGCCTCATTTGCCTCTTGACTGAAACATTTTCCTTTCTTTTTACCCCCCCTGCTCATTACGTCGTTCAGCCTCGAGGCAAAAGTAGTCAGGCCCACCTCGGACCCCCTGAGAGCAGCCCTCGCCACAGGTACCTTACCTTCCTCTTGGACCTTGAGAAAGACCATCATGGAACCAAATGTGATAATCAACTGAATTGGGGGGTGATTTGGTCTAAGCGTTGGCAAACGCTGACGTTCCATGAGCTCTGGCTTTTTCTCGAAGTCATGTGACCGGCTCCTACAAAGAGCAGGGTCATCAGGCTGTTCCTTATTTTCTTTTAGATGTTTTTTTTTTCTCCACTGCTTCACCTTGGTCTGCTGCTACTTCTTTCGTAATAGTGCAATACTGTTTTGGCCCATAGATGGCGCTAACTCATTCACCCCATAGCGTTTCTTGCAACGAGCAGAAGTCTCCAGAGAGACATTTATTTCGCTCACTATTATCGCTGCTTGTGTTTGTATAACAAAAAAACATGGCAGTGAACTCTCACACACTCTTTCCTCCCACTGACTTGTCCGTGCGTGTGTGATGCTTGGTGGCTGACGTCTTTGGTTTGCGTACGCACCAGTTTTTGTGTCTACTGGTCATGTGTCTTATCCGATTGTGTCTTCTGTGTGCAACTGGATGTTTGCTTTTTTTTAAAACTTTTCCAAAGAGTGGATGGAACTGGTCATTTTCCGATACAGTTTCATACATTATACATCTACAGTAGACATTTTCAAATAGACTGCTTAAAAAAAAATACAGGGACCACTAAAATAACACATCCTAGATCTGAATGAATGAAATATTCTTATCAGATACTTTGTTCTGTACCAAGTTGAGTGTGCTGACAACAAAATTACACAAAACTTATAAATGGAAATCAAATGTATTTGGAGTCACACTCAAAATTAAAGTGGAAAAAAACACTACAGGCTGATCCAACTTTGATGACTTTGAAGTCAGTGAGGCTCGGGAGTATGTGTGGCGTCTACGTGGCTGTATGACCTCCCTACAATCCCTGGGCCTGCTCCTGATGAGGTGGCTCCTGAGGGATCTCCTCCCAGACCAACTAAAGCATCCAGCAACCCTGGACAGTCTGGTGAAATGTGGCGTTGGTGGATGGAGCGAGACATGACGTCCCAGATCTGCTCTACAGGATTTAGATCTGGGGAACGGGCTGATCTGTCCGTAGCGTCAAAGCCTTCATCTTGCAAGGACTGCTGACACACTCCAGCCACATTAGGTCTAGCATTGTCTTGCATTAGGAGGAACCCAGGGCCACCCGCACCAGCATTTGGTCTCACAAGGGGTCTGAGGATTTAATCTCGGTTCCTAATGGCAATAGGGTTACTTCTTATGAGCACATGGAGGGCTGTGCGCCCCCCCAAAGAAATGCCCCCCCACACCATTACTGACCCACTACCAAACCGGTCATGCTGGAGGATGTTGCAGGCAGCAGTATGTTCTCCACAGCGCCTCCGGACACTGTCATGTCTGTCAGATGTGCTCAGTGTGTACCCAGGGGCACAGGGCACCAGTGGCCAATTTTCCAATCGTAGTGTTCTCTGGCAAATGCCAAACGTGTTGGGCTGTAAGCACAGCCCCCACCTGTGACGTTGGGCATTCTGACATTTGTAGCCTGCTGGAGGTCATTTTGCAGGGTTCTGTTAGTGCTCCTGTTCCTCCTTTCACAAAGGCAGAGGTAGCGGTCCTGCTGCTGGGTTGTTCTCTTACGGCCTCCTCCATGTCTCCTGATGTACTGGCCTGTCTCTTGGTAGCAGCTCCATGCTCTGGAGACGACGCTGACAGACACAGCAAACCTTCTTGCCACAACTTGCTTTGATGTGCCATCCTGGATGAGCTGCACTGCCTGAGCCACCATGTGGGTTGTGGACTCCGTCTCATGCTACCACTAGAGTGAAAGCACCGCCAGCATTCAAAAGTGACCAAAACATCAGGCAGAAAGCATAGGGACTGAGAAGTGGTCTGTGGTCACCACCTGCAGAACCACTCCTTTATTTCTAATTGTGTACCATTTCCTAGGTTTGTCTATTCCATTTGCACACCAGCATGTGAAAATGATTGTCAATCAGTGTTGCTTCCTAAGTGGACAGTTTGATTTTACAGAAGTGGGATTGATGTGGAGTTACACTGTGTTGTTTGTGTTCCCTTTATTTTTTTCAGCCGTGTATTAATTTATACAGTGGATATAGATATGAAATAAATAAGAATAATAATACATGCTTATCCCTGATTATCCTTTCAGGGGTCGCCACAGCGAATCAATTATACTGTATATATAACTTAATATTTGAAAATGGTATAGTTGTATTATATATATGTGTGTGTATATATATATGTGTGTGTGCATGTGTGTATATATATATATATATGTGTGTGTATATGTATGTATGTGTATATGTATATATATGTATGTGTGTGTGTATATATATATGTATGTGTATACACACATATACGTATATGCATATATATACACACATATATGTATATACGTATATACATATGTATATATATGTGTATACATGTACATATGTATATGTGTGTATATATATGTATGCATATATGTGTATGTGTGTGTGTGTGTATATATATATATACATATACGTATATACATATATATACACACATATATACATATACGTATATACATATGTATGTATATATATATATATACACACACACACACACACATTTTTTGCAAAAATATACAATCATAATACATAAAAATGTTAGCATAAAAAAATGTAGTCCATATTTTGCATTAAGCTTTGTGTCAAAATGATATAATTACAATAATACATGAATAATAGAGAGTCAGTTGTACATATTCAATATGGAAATAAATAAGCGTTACAAATTTACATTTATGTTTACGTTTTGTGCCAACATGTATATAATGTACTTGGCCATATTTTGAATCTACATTTTATATCAAGATTTTGAATTTTGGGCATATAATCATAATAATTACATTGATGTCTAGATTTGTGTTAGTCTTTGAATGCACCCTGATTATCAAACTTGTATAAAATGTCTAATTTCAAAAAAACATTGTAAAGCATTTCATATCATTGGCCACAACACTAAATACTATACTGCTTATTTTAACAGTAATCCTGAGAGTCATTTTTAATGTCTGTCTCAGGTACCTAATCATATAACCATAATATTAGCAACAGCTCACAGTAGTTATTATAGTTATAAGCACAATAATAGTGTCCATGTTGATGCAGCTCTCGTGTTGGACATCAGGTGTACCTAACGTTGTGTTGTGACGTCCAAAAGTACTAAGATAAGATAAGAATGGTGTGACTCCTCAAATAAAACAAGTTCCTCCACACTGTAATGCTCTGCAAATACTTGGCGTGTCTGACTCCTTTTGTGTATCCTCCCTCCCAGCCGCAGGAGGTCACCCGGCGCCGCTGGCTGCGTTTCCTCCCGTTCTGACATTTTGGACGCCATCTCCTCGCCATCCTCCTCCCCCTCTTCCTCCAAGGGCCAGTCTTTCCTGCATCGTGTACTGAGGGCCGCGTTCCCCGTGCAGCTGCTTCTCCTGCTCCTCATCGGCCTGGCCTGCCTGGTGCCCATGAGCCAGGAGGACTACAGCTGTCACCATGCCAACAACTTTGCCCGCTCCTTCCATCCCATGCTGCGCTACACCAACGGACCTCCGCCTATATAGCGGCCAATGCCACCTATATTGCTTTGCCAAGGACTCCTATGAATGTGACCTTTCTCACCCTGTGCCCTACAGTGACAAGCTCCGCCCCCTTCTCCGTTGCACCATTATGACAAGGAGCCTTTTCAGTACTAAAGGACCTTTATGTGGAAAACCCAAATATTTTTTGTTGACCTTAAATGTGTATAGCTTTTTTAAAAGTGATATAAGGAGGAAGAACGCACTCTTTATCCATACTTACTGATGTGAACCAAAGTCGTCCGCTATTCCTAGTGCTGCTACTATTTATTGACTTGAAGATCACTAGTTTGAGCAAAGCTCAAGTGTTTAAGGATAATGGACCCCAAGAGATTTAATTAATAACATCTGAATGAAATGAGTGTCGCTATTACGATTATATCGCAGTTGATTATACACAGAACGTCGCAATTCGTAAAGTACCCGGATATACTGCTACCCGGATGTAGCAGTCCTCGCAGATTTAACTACCCGGAAGTACTTTTTGCTAGGCCCCGCAAGATTGTTGACGCAACCTTGTCAAGTTTAGTAGCCTTCTAATAAACTAATTATCTTTTTTTCCAGGACTCAATTTTCCAACTTTGTGTGAAGGTACTGTACTGACTGACTGACTGAAGTCTTTTGAGCCAAGATGGCCGATTTCTCCCCACTGAAAGCTAAGGCTTGTATTTCAATGTGTTCTTAATATTTTACAGTATTTAAATGATTGGGGCACTTGTGAGAAAGATATTTGTTACATTTATGCTTTTGTTGAATACAGGTTGTGTTTTATTGTATGCTGTTATATATTTATATATATATATATGTGTGTGTGTGTATATATATGTGTGTATATATATACACATATACATATATATATATATATATATATATATATATATGTGTATATATATATAGTGAGGGGAAAAAGTATTTGAACCCCAGCTAATTTTGTAAGTTTGCCAAACTTCAAAATCAGCTGGGGTTCAAATAGTTTTTTCCCTCACTGTATATGTGTATATATATATATGTGTGTGTGTGTATGTATTTATATATACATATATATATATGTGTGTGTGTATATATATATACATACATACACATATATGTATGTATACACACACACACACAGGTGTGTATATATATTGATATACATATTGGGAGCCCCAAAGCCAAATAATCACTGGTTGTGTAGCTGTAGATCTAATAATCACCATCATCATAATGTGCTTTGTGATAATGATTACAAATATTAATCCTAAGTGATCAAACATCATGTTATCGAAACACAATGTGTAAAAAATGTTATGAAAATTGTTATTTAAGTTTGTACAGTTTGCTAATGCTGAATTCTTTTTGCATATAATAAAACATGAAATATTTTATGCTGTGTAAATTCTCCACTACATAGTGAAAGAATCAAAAAGAGCAGTAGCCTTCCCAAATATCAAATACCATATATTAACTATGGTAAGTATGTGTACCTTTTGAGGAATACGCACAATTCCAAAGTTTTTATTTATTTATTTTTCTCCAGCTCAGTGTATACATTACACTTACTTCAAAGCCCATATGTGAATATTTTTTTTACCTCTTAATTGCGAAAAAACAATATTTTAACCATCAATAATTGTCATTAAAGGAATTATCACTTGGGGAATGTAGGACACGTACATACATTGCTGGGAAAAAAAATAAAGGGAACACAATCTAAATCTCCGATGAAATATTCCACTTGAAATCGTTATTCATTATATGGTGGAGAACATAAGAAGGATCAATGCCAAGCGAACTCATGAACCCGTGGAGGTGTGGATTTAAAATCCTGCTTAAATCAGCTCATAGGCTGATCCAACTTCTATGGAAATTCCTCAGGACAATTCCAAGAGGCTGAGTAGTGTGTGTGTGGCCTCCAAGTGTCAGTATACACTCCTTGTACTATACTGTATATTTGAGTATGATTGCGCATACAGACCTCCATGGGTTAATGTTTCCATTGATCATTCCCATTTCGTTAACTATTTTCACTGATGGAGATCTAGAATGTGTCATTTTACACGGCGTACAAAACAAGCTCGCTTTTCAAACTGAACAACGTTCAAAGTGAACAGATACAGATTGGCTCAGATTTGAAGGTTTGTTTTTTTTTTATACACCAACAACACCAACACTTGAATTCTTATCAATTCATATTGTTTCCAAATATGGCAAAACCACAACATGTTGATCTCAGCTGGCAGCTGAAAGCTCAAATAAATTACACGTTTAATCATATTCTGCAAAAAGGTGAAAATAATGCCCAATAGCCCCTTAAAGCCAAGAGGAAGTACACTTTGGTTGAATGGAAAAATGAAGAATAGTTGCCCATTAATTTCATTGAGTGTTGCTCACAGTTTGCTACTACGTGATGTAAAAGCTGGCATGTACAACATAAAAGTCATCAACTGTGCCTGAAGCAACCACAGAAATTGATCATCCTCTCAATTGCCTCCACTACAACACCGATCGTTTGTTCCCTTTAAGCTCCATCTCATAGGATGTCGGCGCGGGACCCTCCGAACTGAAGGACGCCTGGACATGAAGGGGCCCTGCTGAGGCCCTCCTGGCTGCTGCTGCTGCTGCTGCTGCCGCCTCCTGAACTGGAGGAAGGGCCGCCATTGCCGCTTCCACTGGGAGGCACTTTAACTGGGCGGTGCACGTGGTGAGCGTCCAGCATCTCCAGCAGCAAGTCGTAAAGTGGTACTTTGTTCTTACACTTCATGCTGTACAGGTGCTCCATGCCTTTGTTACTGTAAGTATACATGTGGAGATATGGTCACGGTCTGTAGATATCTTGCTTGTAACACCACTTTGTCCCTCTAGGGGCGATGAAACAGTCTTTTAATACCACTTTGTTGCTCTAGGTGTGATAATGAGTCACTGTTTTGCAACACCGCTCCTTTTGTGAAGGGGTTGCCGGCCGGTCCATCTTTGGGACTTGCCCTGTCAATCGCAGTTGTACGTTTTCTAATTATACGCTTATTGTACGGCAGCTAAGGCGCCTTCTTTGGACTAATAGCACTTTGACCAATAGCACATGCACGTTTGCTGAGTACGAGCACGAAACGAGTACAGCTAATCGTGTGGAAGTTACTCCTCGGGGTACTTGCTGAACTTGTGTCGTAACGTACGCGGTGCGTTTGACAAGACAGGCCTGTAAACACTTTTTTTGCTCATCGGCTTGCTTCCAATTTGGGTGGTGATGCAATGTCGGTCGCAAAACTTTGCTCATAGGACTGGACTAAGACTGACTGATTATTTCTGGTTTTAGTGGTATCACAAGACTGACTCGGTTCTCCCCCCAAAGGAACAAACTGGTATTGGAGTACCAATCTTTTAGAAATATGAAACATATTGAAATTGTATAGCAATTATTCACATACACTACCTCCAATTGCCATACACGTACCCCACTTTGGTAATATGGCCCTAGAGCAGGGCTGTCAAACTCTAGAGCAGGGCTGCAGACCCTGCAGGTTTTCTTTCCAGCCGGTCGCCGCAGCAGGTGATTTTAATGATCAACGCCTTTAATTTGGGGAAGGACCTCATCAATTAAAGCACCTGCTTTGGTGACCGTCTGGAAAGAAAACCTGCAGTGTCTCGGCCCTTCTTGGCTCAAGTTTGAGCCCCCTGTCCTA